>BSBK01001103.1:1540000-2085000 GCA_027943335.1 Chamaecyparis obtusa
TGAAGTGTTGACTCGGGGTTCAATCCAATATGCTCTTGTATGATCCAAAATCTGCAAGGAAGGAAAAGATGGGGTTAGATCCAAAGGATCTAAGCAATGCCTACCACCCTATTAATAATCCTCATCTACAATTATGCATGTGCATAGTCAAGCCATACAATTCTAAAATGAACTATGCTACAGAACATGTGCACTCAGGAAACATGTGCATGCAGTGAGTAAATCAAGACCAAAATGGAGCAAAAGGTATGATGTCAAATGTGTTATCAAGCAATACCTCATGGGCTATGAGTTAACATGGTATATATGTTGTTTATACAAGATCATTAAAAGAACATCTATAGCCTCAACAACATGGCAACATTGATCCAATAACAACAAATACATTACAAATGTCAAGCTCACAGTCTCAATGAAATAAATAGTGTATAAAACAATATATGGTGAACAACAACAGCAAGCATACAATGACAACAATAACATTGGATGATGCCCGAGCTCAAATTCAAAACAATAAGTGTATTAATGTATGATCTAAAAACATCAACCTCATTGATCATTATCTTTCACTCCTCCATCATTATAGAAGAGATAACTACCTATAACTATATTTCATAATTCCTCCTTTGAAGTCATAGGTTAGTTTAAAATGGAGAAAGTATACAAACTCACCAATTTAATCCTAAAACATCATATAACTAGAATTAATCACATCTCACAAATGTATAGATTATACTACATACCATTGTATTATATATATCAAGTATAATTATGAGTTTACATCATATATTTAGTCTTAATAAAATCTTATAAAACAACATAAAACTAACCCAAAATACTTTGTCTTAATAAAATCTTAATAAAACAATATATTTAGTCTTAATAAAATCTTATAAAATAGCATATATTGTGTGAAGTGTTTGATCTCTCTTTATTTGTTTTGTTGTTGATATTCACTATGTGGTACTCCCCGTTTATGATCATTTCATGAGGAAATATCTTGATGGTTCGCGGGCTACAAGCTAGGGCATCATGCATTATTTATGAGCTCACTGTTTGAGCACCTCATGTCCCTCATAATCAAATAGGGACATGAGGTGCTCAAATAGTGAGCTCATAAACAATGCATGATGCCCTAGCTTGCAGCCCACGAGCCATCAAGACATTTCCTCATGAAATGATCATAAATGGGGAGTACCACATAGCTAGTGAATATCAACCACAAAACAAATAAAGAGAGATCAAACACTTCACACAATGCCTTGAAGGTAATAGAAATGATGCACTAGCTCTTAAAGCTCGCGGGTCATCAAGCATTCAAAATGAAAAGATGTAAACAATGTCAGTATTAAATAGTGAGCTCATGAACAATGTATGATGCCCTAGCTTGTAGACCATGAGCCATCAAGACATTTCCTCATGAAATGATCATAAACAGGGAGTACCACATAGTGAATATCAACATCAAAACAAATAAAGAGAGATCAAACACTTCACACAATGCCTTGAAGGTAATAGAACGATGCCCTAGCTCTCAAATCTCACAGGTAATCAAGCATTCCAAATGAAAGATGTAAATAATGCCAGTATTAAACAATGAGCTCATGACCAATGTATGATGCCCTAGCTTGCAGCCTGCGAGCCATCAAGAAATTTCCTCGTGAAATGATCATAAATGGGAAGTACCACATACTGAATATCAACAAAAAAACAAATAAAGAGAGATCAAACACTTCACACAATTCCTTGAAGGTAATAGCAACAATGCCCTAGCTCTCAAACCTCACGGGTCATCAAGCATTCCAAATGAAAAGATGTAAACAATGTCAGTATTCAATAGTGAGCTCATAAACAATGTATGATGCCCTAGCTTGCAGCCCGCGAGCCATCAAGACATTTCCTCATGAAATAATCATAAACAGGGAGTACCACATAGTGAATATCAACAAAAAAACAAATAAAGAGAGACCAAACACTTCACACAATGCCTTGAAGGTAATAGCAATGATGCCCTAGCTCTCAAAGATCACGGGTCATCGAGCATTCCAAATGCTAAGATGTAAACAATGCCACTATTAACATTCATATTGTGGCCATTAAATCAACAAATGCCATCAAAATTAAATTGAGTTAATGAGAAGACAAAGCTCGAATGCCTACCTCTCTGCCCACGCCAAACTTGAATGCCCTCTTCGTGATATGCAAAAGTGTAGTGTTACCTTCGTGACAACTCTTTGAATTCACAAAAATTACAGATGACACTTTCTTTTTCTTTTTTTTGTTTATAACCAAGTGGGTGTTGCAATTATGATGTCATCATCGCTATTATGACACCATTGGGTACACTTGCAAAAAAAAAAAAAAAAACAAACACAAATGGTAGTGGCATCGTAAATTAGCATCGCAATTCGACCCCAAATGTTGTAGTGTATCAAACACACTTCCAACCCAATCTGAATCAGTGTATCCATGTAGATCTAGGTCTAAATTATTATATTTAAGATCATATCCAATAGTGTCATGCAGGTATCTCAAAATGTGCTTTGTTGCAACTAGATATATCTACTTTGGTTCACACATAAATTGACTAAGTGTATTTACTGCATAACAAATGTATAGTCTAGTGTTGACCAAATACATCAAGGACCCAATTATCTTCCTGTATAGAGTTGGATTTGTAAATTGTGAGTCTGTTGTTACTTCCATTAACTTGTACAAGTTTGTTTCCATGGGTGTAACCATGGGTTTACACTCCATCATTTCAAACCTTTTCAGAATGTCAATAGTGCACTTTCCTTGATTTAGAGTGATACCATCAACCTGTTGCCATACTTCTAAACTAAGGAAATAATATAAATGGCCTAAATCCTTCATGTCAAACTCTGATGCTAGATCTTGCTTACATTTGGTAATTAGCTGATCTTATCCTTTAATAAAAAAGTCATCAACATATAGAATAAGAATCAAAATTTCACCATTGATTACCTTGAAGTATAGATTCAGATCTGCATCATTCTTAGAGAAGTTCAAGCCCAAAATATACTGATCTATCCTTTCATACCAAGTTCAAGGGGCCTGTTTAATCTCATGTAGTGCCTTCTTTAAACTACAAACATGTGAACCATTTTCATGTGTAAAAAATCCTCCAGGTTTCTCGAGGGTTACTTCTTCTATTATTTCATTCAGGAAGGTAGTCTTTACATCCATCTAGTGCATATTCCATCTTTTAGATTCAACAATGAAAATTAGAGCCTTGACATAAGTATATATAGCAACTGGAGAAAAATTTTCTTCATAATCAACCCCTTCCTTTTGAGAGAAAGCTTTCACAAAAAATCGTGCTTTGTATTTTTCAATATTGTCATTTGCAACATGCTTGATTTTGAAGAGCCATTTTGATTTAGCCAATGATTTCCCTTTTGGCCTGGGTACAATGTCCCAAACACCATTCTTAATAAAATATTGGTACTCTTCTGTCATAGCATCTTTCCAAACTTAAGTTTGATAGCTTCTTCAACACTAGAAGGTTCTGATTTGATGAACTCACTCATCAAGGAAACATAACTAGAGTATCTATGAGGTCTTTTTCTTTCTGTGAAGGTTCCTTTTGGTGCTGCAAAATTGTCAGCTTCTTGAATTATCTTCCTTGCTCAAAGTGGTCTCTTCATATCACATTAGCATTTCTAGGTTCATTGGCAAGATCCATGGATTCACTTTGATATACATTTTCCATCACTTCATGAGTCTCCCTTTGAATCTCAAGAGAATGATCCTCTTCCATATTTTGAGGATTCTCTTGATCATTTATCTCATGAATTATTTTGGATCTTCTAAAAGTAACATCTTGTTGAAAGATAGCATCCATTCTTAGTTCAATTAATCTATGTCTAGGTATGTAGATCCTATAGGCTTTAGATGTTTCTCTATAGCCTACAAATATTCCCTTTCTACCCGAGGGTTCTAACTTGGATCTCTTTTCTTTAGGTATATGAATGTAAATTAGACAACCAAATATTCTCAAGTGACTTATGTTAGGTTTAATCCTAGTGAATGCTTCTTCAGGGATCTTGTTATCTAGAAGGGAATGAGGGCATCTATTCTGGATGTAGACAACAATCCTAGAGGCTTAATTCCAAAAAGAAGTTTCTAGGTTTTGATCATACATCATAGCTTTAGCATCTTTAACAATAGTCTTATTCTTCCTTTCTGCAACCCCATTTGGTTGCTCAGGTTATAAGGAATTGTAAAATCCCTCTTAATCCCAACATTAATACAAAAGTTTTGAAGTTTTTTGAAATATATTCCTCCACATTATCCATCCTTAAGGTTTTGATTCTTTTCCCAGACATATTTTCTACTAGAGCTTTGAATTCCTCAAACCCCATAAGGATTTCTCCAGAATCCTTACATTTTAAAAACATGATGAAGCTTTTTCTTAAGTGACAGAGCCTTGCTTGTCTTGGTTATCTCATACATGCTTTCTATTACTGAAAACATTTTGTATGATGTATCCAATTTGGAGATAATTGGAATTATATGATCTTAACTACATCCACCAATAGCTTCATGGCCTTGTTATTGTTCTTTATCCACTAACGTTTCTCTCTATCTTCACTTGGTACAACCATTTCCTATTGTATAGATGCTTTTAATTCATGCTCTCTTAAGGTGAGCATAATTATGAATTTCCATAAAACAAAGTTTGAGGCTCCTTTAAGAAGATCCTCGAATCTAACACCATTTTCCATTCTAAGAAAGAATATGTATTTCTAAAGATCAAATGATAGTTAGATAGCCTTTTATTTCAAATCTAATCAGATCTTCCTTAGACTGGTTCTGATACCATGTTAAATTTTTATCATATTTGTATGTAGAAGGAATTTTATTTTAATCGCAGATCTATGCATGTATCTTCAATGTTGATGGTATAATTCTTCACAATATCACAATGATGATTCTTATATACCAATCACTATTTAATATCAATCAGTTCTAATCTTAGTGCAGATATAAATTTGAGAGATCTAATCTCAATATTGATTTCCTATAAATCTATAATTAGAATAATGTAATATGATCTTAATGAATATCAATGTCTAATTTTTATCTTTCTCAATAAGATTACTCTCAATCTGAATATGTTCTAATTTCTTGGATCAATATGCTGGTATCGATCTCTTATGGAACCCAATCTCTTTATTAAGGATGCTATTTGAGATCGTGTGAATCATTGTAATGATACTTATGTTTTATGTACATCCACAAGATCTTGATCGACCTTCATATTTGTATGTTGTGAGGAGACATGTCTCTCAAAGAGGCATGCCTCTACGTGGAACATGTTCCACATAGAGACATGTCTCTAGGTGAGACATGTTCTCACCAAACCATGTTCGGCTTGTTTAATGATGTTGTTTCATACTATAACATGCAATGATCATTTAGTAATGAGATCGATTAAGTTTTCCATGTTATATCGATACTCAATATCGATCTTAATTATGATTAATATTATTAACCATAATCATGTATAATGTATTTAATAGTATATTTATAATTAAATATATATACATGATCATTAATTTATAATCATGCTTAATTAATTTATGATTAACAAAATTAAAGAAAATAATCAAATTATTATCTTGTGAATGATAGATATCAAATGCTTAAGGCCGATAGGCCAATTGAGTATTTGATTTCATCGGTTAGAATAATTTGACCAAAGCTACAATACATTAACATATAGACCATGCAAGTAGTCAAGATTTCTAACAACTTGTTCTTGAAGTCTTTCGGAATGTTCAAGTTGTGACCTATCTTAAATTTCCAACCCAAAGTCGGATTACCACTTGGTATATCCAAGTAGTCTTTTACATGGATGCCCAACTGGTCTTTGAGATATGAAATTGTCCCTTAGTCTCCTAGAAGGGAATTAATAGTTAGGTATCCTCCCCATGAATCATACCAAAATAGAGCCGAGCCCACATTTCTAATACTCCATGATATCTTATCCTTTATGAGGGATCTGCATTCCTTTATAAAATTCCAAGTTCTACAGCCACCTGGAGGATTCTCATGTCGTACAATGCTCAACACATCTCTACCATGTGAATATTTATGTCTAATAGTCTTTATCCATTTAGGTTCAGGGTTTCTAATAATTTTCCATGTTAGCTTATCCCCTAGAGCCAAATTTTGGTCCTTAATATTTTTAAGGTTAACCCCTCCATCCTCCTAAGACCTACAAATCTTATCCTATGAAACTAACACCATCCTTGCTTTCTCTGTCGACCCTTGCTAGAAGAACATTATAAAATTATGGGTTATTTTATTTCTAATTTCACTTAGAATATTATAGAAAGTCATTTGGTATATAGGCAATGCAAAGATGATATATTTTAGCATTGTAACTGTAATTCCCTGCTAGGGAACCCAGTAGATATTAACCTAAAACATGTTACTAAGTTTGTAAAATAATTTTTTCTTAAGTGTTTACAAACAATAATGAATAAACAAGCAGAAGTAAAACTTAAAGTCCTTACGTACATAAACATAAACATAATCTCCATAATATATTACACATCTCAAGGGCTCCTTGACATAGAAACTATGCAAACACAATTACATTTCTCAATTACATTTGTCTCCTAACTCAACTACATATTACATCTAAATCATAAAATACACATAATCATCAACATCCACTGCACATGTCGCAGGGTATGTAATTACAATAAAATACTAAATACAAATAGAGAAGTACAAGATCAAGAATAAATCTTCAAGAAGATAGGAAAGGAAGTAACTACAACTAGGATCATCCAGCAATGGAATAAGGACGTCAGAGTCTCAAATGGTAAAAGAATCACTACCTCCCAACCTCTTAGAAACCTATGGTTCCACTCCTGCCGCACTGAGGAGATAACATCAAATCCCACTCGGATAACAAACCAATCAATTAGGTAAAATAAGCAACGATCCTAGAAGCTCCTATCTCAAGGGTACAACTCATAAGACAAAGGTACAGATAATAACTTAGAGGAAACCAACACATGTAGGAACCTAGAATGAAATTAGGGAAGTGTCATCACATATGTCAATGCAATACATTAACACCTATCTCAAGGGTACAACTCATCACATAGGTACACATAATAACCTAGAGGAAACCAACACATGTAGGAACCTAGAATGAAATTAGAGAAGTGTCATCACATATGTTTTTGTTAGATTAGGTGAAATACTAATCTCCCAAGAACACCTGCATGCATAACCCTGTCACATGGAAGAAGCAAAGCACAGAAGCAAGAAAAATCATGGAGGCCAAAAAGCCAGAGACATCTTATTGACATGCAAAGAGAAATCTCTATTATGATCCCATAAGTGAATGAAAGAAATACAAAGAGGGAATCCTTATAAAAGGATACCAAAACCCTAAAGGTGAAAACCCTAAAGAATAATGAGATGCCTAAGTCTAACTTAAGTGTAGAGAATAATAGACTAATAATTAAATAAATTAATTATTAGCTATAATATGACAACTCTAACACCCCCCCTTAAGTGTAACTTAGGGAGAAGCTAAACAACTAAGGACTAAAAGGTGCATGAAAACAAAAATGCATGAAAGAGCTATGGGTCCCGGCAACAAGGCCTGATCAGGTACCCAGTACAAGAAAATAAACTAGATGAAGGAAATAAAGCCTCCAATCTAGGGAATGTCCCAAAGAAAGGAACAAGAAAGAGCATGAAGCATCTCCGAAGCATGAAGCTGCAAACACTATCAGAAGAATACTGCTGGAACCCCCACTGAAATAGTGCATGACTAGGTAGAGAAGACAAAGTCTGAAGAGCTAATCAATCGAAGAGGTGACCTCCAAAAAAGGAATGAATGAGTGTCTATATAGTAGATGATCCATCTCACCGAAATGCATAGGTGCCTAGCCACTGCATCCGCCTAGTACATAGGAACAAAAACTGAATACGTAGATCACTCAACCGAACCAAGGAAGCAATAGAGCCAACAGGTGAACCCCCCCATAATGCTGAATAGGGAGAGGGGTGACAGGAACACTGAAATGCAATGCCAGAAACATCTGCAAGAAGAAGAATCAGGAACACCAACAGTGCAACAGAAGTACACACACAGGATGAAGGGCGGTGTCACAGACACACTACATGGGCTAATGTCATGGAAGGTATGCTCACTTGACAAAGGTGGATGTGCCTAAAGCGGCATAAACATCATAACCCCCCATGGCACTTTATAACTGAGTGCGAGTACAAACAAACACAAGGTGTACAAGATCCCAGATATGCAAAAGTAGGCACTTTATCTCAGTGCGTTTACAGAAAAAAATGCAATAGAAGAGCATGCAAGCTCAAAAATCAGAAAGAAGAGTGAGCTATGAACTCAGAAGAAGAGATCCCCGGACCTGTAGAACCAAGCACTCCACCAGAGGGCATAAACTGCCAAACGTGGAAGAGTGAAAACCTGGAGTAGAATCTGGAAAAATAACCTCTACCACTGAATAGCACATAGAACCAGCTTTCTGACGATATATGGTGAGCCCAAAAATGAGTCCGGATGAGCGAGATATGGCTCCCGGAAGGCAAAAAGTAAATATCACCTTTGATAAAAAAAAACACTGTCAAAACAGCAGATCCAAAAACTCTAACCTCCATAATCAGAAAGAGCTCGGAAAGAGCTTTCCGGCGATATAAAGAAGTCGAAAAAAGACCTCCGTATGCTCAAGATATTGCAAAAAAAGCCCAAGTACCCCTCAAAAGCTTCAAAACATAATTTTAAGCCCCTGGGGCTAAAAAAATAAGGCCCCTGGGTGCATGGCGCGCGCAGGGAGCTGGAACCGGAGCTCCCGGTCATCCATATGACCACCGCTAGGGCCCACAGGGCTTAAAAAACCGCCGAGCGGCCGGCGGAGCGGTGGGCGGAGCGGGGCCGGCGGAGGGGAGGCCGCGGAGGGCGGCGGCGGCACGGGCACAGGCGCGGGCGCGGGCGGCGGCACGGGCGGCGGAGGCCGCAGATTGGCAGCGGCTCTGCAGCGGAGCGGGGGCCGCGAGTGGGCGCGGCGTGGCCGATCGGCGGTGCACTGGTGGCCGCTCGGCGGCGCCGTTTGAAAAAACAAAGGCTGCGTTATATGTAACGCAAAAAATCATTAAAAAATGATTTTTTTTAAATTTTTTTTTTTCGATTTTCGAGCCGTACGGCTCTAGGAGGGCAAAAATTTTCTCCCAGAAGTCACAGTGGCCAAAAACTGTAAATTTTATATGATTTTTGACTCTCCCGGACTTTCTGAGCGCAATGGCAGCGTCCATTTTTGCTCAAAATACCCCCCAAAATTTTTTTTTCTTTTTTGAATAAAAAATAACGTCCTACAGAGAGTACCAGAACTGAATTTTTTCTGAAACCTTCCTGCATCTGAATCACTTCAACAAAACACGAATAGCGAGCAGCAAGATGGCTCTGATACCATGTTAGATTAGGTGAAATACTAATCTCCCAAGAACACCTGCATGCATAACCCTGTCACATGGAAGAAGCAAAGCACAGAAGCAAGAAAAATCATGGAGGCCAAAAAGCCAGAGACATCTTATTGACATGCAAAGAGCAATCTCTATTATGATCCCATAAGTGAATGAAAGAAATACAAAGAGGGAATCCTTATAAAAGGATACCAAAACCCTAAAGAATAATGAGATGCCTAAGTCTAACTTAAGTGTAGAGAATAATAGACTAATAATTAAATAAATTAATTATTAGCTATAATATGACAACTCTAACACCCCCCCTTAAGTGTAACTTAGGGAGAAGCTAAACAACTAAGGACTAAAAGGTGCATGAAAACAAAAATGCATGAAAGAGCTATGGGTCCCGGCAACAAGGCCTGATCAGGTACCCAGTACAAGAAAATAAACTAGATGAAGGAAACAAAGCCTCCAATCTAGGGAATGTCCCAAAGAAAGGAACAAGAAAGAGCATGAAGCATCTCCGAAGCATGAAGCTGCAAACACTGTCAGAAGAATACTGCTGGAACCCCCACTAAAATAGTGCATGACCAGGTAGAGAAGACAAAGTCTGAAGAGTTGATCAATCGAAGAGGTGACCTCCAAAAAAGGAATGAATGAGTGTCTATATAGTAGATGATCCATCTCACCGAAATGCATAGGTGCCTAGCCACTGCATCTGCCTAGTACATAGGAACAAAAACTGAATACGTAGATCACTCAACCGAACCAAGGAAGCAATAGAGCCAACAAGTGAACCCCCCCATAATGCTGAACAGAGAGAGGGGTGACAGGAACACTGAAATGCAATGCCAGAAACATCTGCAAGAAGAAGAAACAGGAACACCAACAGTGCAACAGAAGTACACGCACAGGATAAAGGGCGGTGTCGAAGAAGAAGAATAGATCTTCTGGACACACAGCATGGGCTAATGTCATGGAAGGTACACTCACTTGACAAAGGTGGATGAGCACAAAAGGCAAAATATCATAACCCCCCATAGCACTTTATAACTGAGTGCGAGTACAAACAAACACAAGGTGTACAAGATTCCAGATATGCAAAAGCAGGCACTTTATCTCAGTGCGTTTACAGAAAAGAATGCAACAGTGGAGATATATACAATACTCAAAAGAAGAAGGAAAGAAGAACAGTGAGAACAGAAGCAGAAGTCATCCCAAGAATGGAGATCCGTGGACCTGTAAAAGCCAAGTAGTCCATCTGAGTGCAGAAAAGAAAAACTCAATGGAGGAAGAACCTGGTATAGAATCTGGTAATAAGACCTCTGAAACTGAAAAGTACACTGAACAAGCTTTCCGAAAATACCAAGTTTGCTGAAAACTGAGCCCGAATATGAGAGATATAGTGTCCGGAATGCAAAAAGTACCCGTGACTTTGACTGGCAGAAAACCCCTACAAATGGAAAAATCAAATAACCAAACTGAAAAAAATAGAACGGTCTCGGAACCAGCTTTCCGTCGATATCTCGTTTGGCAAAAAATGCCATCGTATGCTCAAGTTACGGCAAAAACAGTGATAGGTGCTCTGGCAGGCACCTGAAAAAGAAAACCTCTGAATTCAACAGCCTGATGCAAAAAATAGAAGAATAATCTTGAAAAAAGCTCTGCATATAAAACAACCGTCTCAGAATCATCTTTCCGATGATGTCTTGTTCGCCCACTAACTCCTCCGTATGAGCAAGTTATGCCAAAAAAAGCATCAGGTGCTCCAGGAAGGCAAAAAAGCATTCCTGCCTTCGAAGGCATGGTACGAAAATTGAGGCAAAAAACTCGAAAAGAAACCTCCATAATTGCGTTTGCCTCGGAAAGAGCTTTCCGATGATATAAAAAACTCCCAAATACGCCTCCAGATGAAGAAGATATGGCAAAAAAGGCCCAATTACCCCTAAAAATAGAGCCCTAAAAAAACATGCAAATTTTTTTTTAAAAAAAATTAAAAAGCATATCCGCTGACATCATGCTGACATCAGCAGAGGGCCTGGGGGCTGAATCAGGAAACCCCTGGTCATGTGGGGGACCAGGGGCTGGTGCTAGGTGCTGGGGGCCAGGGGCTGGTCCCCTATAGAACCTCAGCCTAGCGGAAGGGGGGCCTGAGCTCGGGCGGAGCGCAGTGGAGGGCCCATGGGCGGCGGGGACAGCAGCGTTGCTGGCGGCGGCGGCGGCTGCGCAGAGCGGTGGACGGCGGCGGGGGCCGCGGGAGGGCGGAGGAGGGGCCGCGGGAGGCGCGGTCTGCGGCGGCGGCACGGCTGCGGGTGCGGGAGCGCGGGACTGCGGAGGCCGTGGTGGCGGCGGTGGCCGCCGGGTGGCGCCTAGGTGGCCGCTCGGTGGCTGCGCCAAAAATCAAAATTTTTTTATTTTGTTTGACAACCGCCATCTTGATCTACGTGTCAGGTCGTACGGCTTGGTACCTAAAAAATTTTGCCTCAAATTGCAAAAGTGTCCAAAATGGACAAATTTTATATGGATTTAGGGGTTCTTGGGCCTTCCGGACACAATGGTGGTGTCCGTTTTTGCCCAAGGTGAGCCAAATTTTGGCTCCCCCCCAGATCCACAAAAAAAACTTCTGAAACCCTTAAAAACCTCCTACTTCTGAAACACTTTAACAAAACACGAACAGCGAGCAGCAAGATGGCTCTGATACCATGTTAGATTAGGTAAAATACTAATCTCCCAAGAACACCTGCATGCATAACCCTGTCACATGGAAGAAGCAAAGCACAGAAGCAAGAAAAATCATGGAGGCCAAAAAGCCAGAGACATCTTATTGACATGCAAAGAGCAATCTCTATTATGATCCCATAAGTGAATGAAAGAAATACAAAGAGGGAATCCTTATAAAAGGATACCAAAACCCTAAAGGTGAAAACCCTAAAGAATAATGAGATGCCTAAGTCTAACTTAAGTGTAGAGAATAATAGACTAATAATTAAATAAATTAATTATTAGCTATAATATGACAACTCTAACAAATGCCTTGGAACGATCTCATTGGACTCCAACTTCCAAGTGTGATCACATGTGGAACCTGAAATCCTCTCGTGTAGAAAAGGATAACTGATCATGCCAAACTCACCATCACTACTAGAAAGGAAACCATCTTCTCCCCCTCCCATCCATAGCCTATACTAGCACTCAAGGCATATGTGAGGAATCATTATCTTATTAATTCATTTTAACCCCATTTAGTTTAATATTATCACTTGATTAAGTAACCTACTAAGGATACCCAGGTAGCCACTTTCAGGCTCTGGCGCCTCCAAAGTAAGCCACTCCCCCTTTAACTCCTAGATAACCTACCCTAGGTTTAATAATCTCAAATCATGACTCTAATGCAAATTCTATCATAAAATCAACTCCATAAGGTTGGGTCACATTTGATCAAATACCATTCAAGTATGCAAGGCAAACAAATAAAAACAATAATTTCTAATCCCACCTCTGGTAATAATCCTATTAGGCTGACATACTAATCCCCTCTAATCCCAAACACAAAAGGCAAAGAAATAGATAAATAATAGAATTTAATACAATAAACTAATTTGTAAATTGCCATCATGAAATTAATTTACTTAATAATTACTAATAGACTATAATTACATTTAAATCAATTAAATTCTAACCCCAACAAATCAATTTATTTCATTAACACAATAATTTAGTTCCGGAATCAAAATTACTAACACAATATAATTTTGTAGTCTAAATCGACAATCAATTAAATTACTTGATTTTAATAAATGAATAGCATGTCATAAACAACTAACGAAATAAATCATTTAAATAAACCAACCTAATTGGTAACAATAGACATAAATTTAATACATCTAAGCCCAATTAAATTATACACATGCTAAAACACATATTCACCATTTTAATATATATACATATATATTAAACTAATATTATAATACTTTAAAAATAAACTTTATTTTATTATTTTTATTATTTACATTTTAATTAATTTAAATTTATTATTTATTATTATTTTTTAAAATTATGTATTTTAAATTTTAATAATTAAAATTTAAAAATAAAAAAATAACAAACAAAGGTTGGGTGGACCCATGGGCTCCACCCCCTGGTTGCAACTACGACAATCCCAAGGGCTGTCATATGACAACCATAGGCCTGCCGCTGGCAACCCATGGGGCTACCGTGCAACAACCTAAGGCTGGTCATCGATAGCCTTAAGGACTGTCATGTGGCAGCCTTGGGTTGGCTACCAACAATCTTAAGGTCTATCATGCAACAACCTTGGGGCTGCTGCGACAGTCACAAGCTATCGTAAGGCAAGGAAAAAGGGGGGGGAGGTTGGGGTCGACCTCACATTCTTCTCCTTTATTTTTTTTAATAATAATTTTTTTATCATATTTTTTTTAATATATATATATATATTATTTTTACACCAATAAATATTGTTCCTCGAACAACGAGCCCATTTTTTAAAAAAATAAAAAAATTGAAAACAAGAATTGGGTAAATATATATTTTTTACAGAGGCTATTTTTTTCATTGAAAAAAATATGTAAAAAACATAGACAAATTGGAAAACTTCCAATGCATAATTAAACTGAGTATTTTTCCTCAGTTGTTTTCTAGGGTTTAATTGAAACTTTCCTTCCAACCCTATACCGAATCTGAGTTTTCTCCAAATATATTTATTGTAAAATTGAGCCTAGGGTTTCCAGATAAAATATTCTCTCACAAAATCCAACAATCATTATTCTAAATTCTACCAATTCCATAAATTCAAAACCCTAATTGAAATCAAGAAAAATTAAATCAAGGATTGCATGCATACCAAATTTCCTACAATCAATTCCATAATTTCAACATGAAGAGAAATCTCAAAACAATCCAAAATATCCAGATCTGATAGGCATGAAGAAAACACTCCTTCCAAAAATACATAAAGGACAATTACAAGGGTTAATAAACCCTACCTCAAACACCAAATAGATAAATTCAACGATGACCAGAAACGAAGACAATCCAAGCTCTCAGAAATTTTTTCCAAATTGAATCCTTCACCCCAAAATTCTCCAAACCTGTGTGTTGAGAATAACGACCAAACTTTCACAATATAGGAAATTGAATCCCACATGCGAAGTTTGGAACTCAACTCCACTCACAACCTTCTTTCCGTCAATTTCCTAATTCCTCTAATTGTAGTTCTGATCTCGAGTCTATTTTTCTAATTTGTTCATGTTAATCCACTTAACTCAAAATTGACTAATTCTTTTTATTTTATTTATTTCAATTTGATTGTGCAACTTAATTGTATTTGAATTAAATTAAATAATAACATTTAGTCTATTGTTATTTTCCACATGCCATTTAACTTCTCAATTAATAAATACCTTTTTACTCAAAAAGTTATATTTACAAATAGATAAATCTAAAGTGAATGTATTTAATTAATTTTCATTAATTAAATACTTTTATTTCCAATATAAGCCTTTTAATTAAATTATTAAATTTAATAAATGTATTTTATTAATTTCTATTAATTAAATACTCTCACATTTAAATAGCTTAAAATAACAAAATTTAATTTATTTAAATTACATAATTTAATCTAAATAAATTATCTAATTATAGTAATAACATCAATTAACCAAAAATTAACTGAACTTTAAGAAACCTAACTATGCTCAAGGAAGGGACTAAAAGCCCATGTCACCTAGATGAATTCAGGAAGGGTAAATATCAGAATCTTGTCCACTATTTCAGGACAATAGAATGGCTTAGGTTGGGATTTGGATTTGAATATTATCTCCCCTCTTTTACCATTGAGACTTGCAATAGGGCACACTCATCCTGACAATTCAGGGAAATCGATGCCCAGTACCTGCAAACCTGCATAAAAGACCAACATGTACATATATGTATTTAAAACACATAATGATGGGGATCATGACATTGTGTGAATCCCGCAAGAAGGTAACTATGACTTCGTCCCTCAACCATATCAAACACGTCAAACAAGAAAGTAAAAACATATATGATAACCATACACATGCAAGTATGGGGTAAGTATATTCATAACCATACACATCATTTAAACATGTAAATAATCATCATTAAAATAACTAACATCATCTAACTCCATAAGTATAACATCCATAATTATTCATTTATTTAAATCACCATGTAGTGTCATACATCCAAAACCACATAATAACTGAAATATCAACGCACACATAAAAGTGGCCTAAAAGAGTTTGGCAATATAAAACTAAAAAGAAAACTATGGGTGGGCACTATAGTAACCCTACCAATTGTAGACAACCATTTACCTTTCCATGACTCTCCCCTCTTCTCTACCTTGGTCATAACATTATCCCACATTGTGGACTTCTTCCCTTTATCCAATAGAAGGCCTAAATATTTACTTGGAAGATTACCTTTCTTAAAGTCTAAAATATTTGAAATTTCAGTTGCTAAGTTATCTTTAGTATTAAAAAAGAAAATCTCACATTTCTCTTTGTTGATAAGCTTCCCTGAAGCTTCTAAATATTCTTCTAATATCTTGTTGATACTTCTAGCCTCTTCTATTTCTTCTCTTCCATATAACATGGTATCATCCATAAAATGTTGATGTGTCGTTGCCTCTAATTCACTAGTGATTTTAATACCTTTAACCAAACCCTATTCATTAGCCTTTGTCAAAGCCTACCTAAGATTCCTTCCATTATGATAAATAAAAAGGATGATAATGGATCCCCTTGACGAATCCCTCTAGATATTTTAAAAAATCCTTACGGGTTACCATTCACTAGCACATAAATCCTAGGATTGGCAATACATTCAAAAACTAAATTAATCCATTGGTTTGAAAAGCCAAAGGCTTTCAAGGTCCTACACAGAAATCTCTAGTCTACTTTGTCATAGGATTTTTTGATGTCTAATTTAATAAGCATATTAGGGACCTTATTACATTAGACATAATGAATTTCTTCTTGTGCAATGATGTACCCATATAGGATTGATCTTTCCAAAATGAATCTCATCTGCTCTTCTGTTATAATTTTTGGTAGTAAGGCTTTGAGTCTATTTTCCATAGTTTTGGTTAGTAACTTATAGATGGTATCACACAATGATATATGCCTAAAGTCATCCCAGCATGAAGCTCCCTCCTTCTTTGGAATGGGAGTAGTGAATGTACTATGCATCTCCCTTAGCAATTTGCCTGAGTTTTTTATGCTTTCCAAAACTCTAGTTACCTCATCTACCAAGAAGTGCCAAAAATTTTGGTAAAAGAAAGTGGGAAATCCATCCAGCCCCGAGGCTTTATCTGGGTGCAATTTCTTTAAGGAATTTTTAATTTCTTCCTTCATGATTTTTTCATTTAGTCTCTTATTATGTTCTCTACTTATCAGATTAGGAATATTCCTTAAGATATTTTCCTAAGCATGCCATTTAGATCTTTCACTATTGTTTAGTAGGTTCTCAAAAAAGGACACTACTTCTCTTGATATCTCCTCTGGATTCTCTAGAATATCGCCATTAAGTTTTTTTTATTTCTAATATCCTATTTACATTTCTTCTAATATTTGTTCTATTATGGAAGAACTTTGTATTTTTATCTCCTTCCGCTAGCCAAACCTCCCCAAACTTCTGTCTCTAATATATTTCTTCCTTTGCCAAAAAATCCTTTTATTTGTCAAGCAACTCTTTTTCTTTCAAAAAACTCTCTTGATTCATACCCTCTTTGAAGACCTACTCATTCAATTCTTCTATTTCTTTTTCTAAGGAAACTTTGGACTCAAAAATATTGCCGACGTGTTCTTTATTCTATTATTTCAGTCTTCTTTTAATAGCTTTTAGTTTCTCCATAAAAATAAAGGCTCTTGACCCTTCAAAAGTTCCCTCTTTCCACCATTTTTCTAACAGTCATATCAGCACCTCATCTCTAAACCACATCTTTTCAAATCTAAACAGGAATCTAAAAGGTCTGTTGGCTTCCTTAATGATTAGAGCTACAAGGAAGTGATCTGAACCTGAAGTCGGTATTATAGTAGATGTCAAAATTAAAGTTGATCAACCCCCCTTTAAAGAAGAATCTATCTAGTTTCTCTGTTATGTTACTGAATCCTAATCTAGGATTGGTCCATGTAAAAGCTCCATTGTTGGTCTTAATATCCATTAGTTCATTCCTACATACCCACACCTTGAATTATCCCATAGTCAATGTTGTCCTTCCTAGACCTCCATATTTCTCATTTAAGTTAAGAATAGCATTAAATCCTCCCCCTATTACATAGGTCTGATGGTGAAAATAAGTAAATAAGTTTTCATTTTCTCTCCATACCTCTCTTTTTCATTAGATGGAGGAAGGACCATAAAAGTTAATTAAATAAAAACTAAGATTGTTGTTAACACTTTTAACTTTCCTCACATCCAAAATCTACCTCCTCCCAATTTTACAAATGATACCTTACTTGGTTTCCATAGTATCCCTAGACCTGCCAAGGCTCCTATAGCCACTTCTCCTACTACTTCCCAAATTCCTATTTTCCTTTTGAGTCCTAGAATATCCTCCTCTCCTAACTTAGTCTCTTGTAGTAACACAATATATGTCTTAAAAGTACCGATAGAGCACTTTAATATGTGCTTTTTGTTAGTAGTGTTTATGCCCCTAACATTCCACATTATCACATTCATTTATCTTTGTGAATTTACTTCCCCTTCCCTACATATAATTATGCAATATCCACTTTCCCTACCAGATTTGCATCTATTTGTCTTAACTCATTCAAAGACTTTCTACCTCTCTTTTTTAATTCTCTTGCGCAGTCTACTTGAATTTTCCCCATTTCCTTAAAGGCAATATAAAGATGCATTACCTCCTCCCCTCTATCATTTTCTACAAATTTTCCTATTGTTTCCACTCCCTTCTACACTTCCTCATCATTTAGAGTATTAACCATTCTCCTAAGCACTTCTTGACTATGCTCCATGAGCTTCCTGCCTTCTTGTATTAAATCCAAGCCTAAAAAATTATTCAGGTCTTCCAACTCTATCCTTTCCATCTCATTCATTTCCAAATCTTCTTCTCCCAATCTCTTTAGTGTTTCTTTTACACCTTCCTCCAATCTCTCCTCCTCTACTTGGAATAAATCCTCATCCCATGCATAATCTTCCATACCCTGCTCAATATTACCTAATTTAGAATTCACCACCTTCCTCATTTCTTCTGCCTATTACAAAATATTTTTTAGTGACTCCTTATAATCTTCTATACTAATCTCCTTAGAACATTTTGTTTCTCCTAAGGCCCTTCCTCCATCATCTTCATTATTCATTTCTTTGAACTCTTCCCTCTTCTTAGATTCATTTTTTCCTTTTCCATTTTCTTCCACTATCGCTCCTTCCTCAACTTCCTCCTCTTCTTCATTATGGGGTTTATCTATTAACAAAAATATCCTCTCTATTGATTGAACTGAACCTCAACATTCAAATCCTGAGGGGGGGGGGAGGGGTTGAGGGGTTCTTTTTCATTAGTTGAATCCTCCTCTTTAATCTTACCTTGAAATAATTCCGGTCAAATTTCAAAGGTCTCCTTCTGAGATTTAATTACTACTAGTTTTGATGACCTAATATTTATGTCCATTCTTACTAAGATAACACAATTTGTGTTAATAAATTATCCTTCCTCCATATTGACATATTTTCTTAGTTTATTACTGATTTTCCTTATAATTTCTTTATTAATCAATCCTACTGGTAGATTCAGTATAAGAATAAATCGTTCCACTTTAAAAAATTAAAGATTTAGTGGATTAAAATTAGGTTTCCATTCTAAAAATTTAAATACCATACCTCTAAAATGTGGAGATTTTCCTGTTAAAAATCTAATTCTAAGATCCTCTTTACATCCTAAATATAAAAATTCTTCAGGAAGAATGCCAACACTTACCTACCCTCTGAAAGTTTTCACAAACCATAATGCTATTCACTCTGTCAAGACACCAATGCCGCTCCATTTCGCTAATAGTCCAAATTTCTTGTATAGTTCCTACGATCTTTCAATCAAACTATCATTGATTTCCAAGACCATTTCCTCTTCTTCATTCATTTTGATAATGTTCAACCCCATTCCTTCTTATGTTTTCCTTGGTTTCATTTGCTATCGATTAACTGGCTCATATTTTTGTCTTTTTGTCAAATTAGGGCTTCCCATATTTATCTTTCAATCTTGAAATAGGGAGGAAAAATTTCTATTGTCTGAATGCTTGGGAACTGGTTTTAATAAACCCTCCTCTATATTTTGTAGAGATTGATATCTATTATGACCAGGAAGAATGAATCTTGATCTTTTGCGATTAGGGCAATGACGGTTTCATTGCTTTCTCCACTATAAACCTTTCCAACCTCTTTTTTCAACCTTCATCATTCTTTTTGGATTTCACCGTTGTCCATTCGTGGTTATTGTTGTGGAGAAGAGGGGAAGCTCGATTCCCCCAAAGGATTCTTGCATTTTGAGCATATTTCACTTTGCTGAAAACAAATTCCTGATATTTCCTTTTCGCATAATCATCTATCAAGGGAAGAGCCAATTTTTTTCCATTAATATGATGAATTTTCTTTAAATTATTATTAGCAAAAGGTTAATTAAAATTTTTGAACCTTGCTTGTAAGATCTACAACCAAGAAGCTGTACTCATTCACCAAGGGTCAAGGTAAGGGCTCTCAATTGTTGACATGGTAGAGAGTGACCCCGTGGGGATTTGAACCTTGGTTGTTGGCTCTAGAAGAAAGAAGCCCCGCCATTTCACCAAAGGGCCATACCCAAAAATTTGAACCTTGGTTGTAAGCTCTATAGGCAAGAAGCCCTGCTCATTCACCAAGGGTCAAGGTAAGGGCTCTCAATTGTTGACAAGGCATAGAGAAACCACGTGGGGATTTGAACCTTGGTTGTTGGCTCTAAAGACAAGAAGCCCCACCATTTCACCAAAGGGTCATACCCTTGAAGGAAAGAATTAAATTTTACCATTATCGTGCTGAATTATTTTTAAGCCAAGAGGATTTGGTAGGGCATTTGAAACAAATTACCGAAGTTTAAATTTTATAATTAGTTTCAAAATCGAAGGCTTCAACACCAAACACCCATCACCTATCCCTTGTTTCCTAATTCGGAGAAATGATGATCGATATTGAGAAAATTAAAAATCAAATAAATTAGTGAAAAACTTATAAAGATTCATATCATGGATTTTATGCAGCAAAATTATCCTATGATGAAGTGAAAAGGAAAGACATAAGCAAAGAACATATATGTGCTCTTTTTATAGATCATAGAACTGATGCATCTATTTTTGTGACTTCAAAGAAAATTCCAATACATTGGTGCAACCATACACTGAGATAAAAAATAGATTTTCGAATAGTTGGTGGATGGTCTTTGATCAACCTCCATGTAATAAACATGAAGTATCATTATATTTTCTTATAAAACTATATTTTGAGTTTTTCTGTATGAAATTCCTAGTTTTAAGGTAGAGATGGAGGCTGTGCACAAGATAGATCGAGGCATTAGGTAGGTAACTGTCAACATTGCAGAACACTAGCACAAAAACCTATTAAACATGTGACAGTTCTAATAGCCATCAAAGAGATTACAGAGGTGCAAACTCTCCATATGGTTGTTAGTTTCATAAAATCACTTATAGAGAATGAAACACATATATCCAAGATTTTTTCTTCACACGATGATCTAACAGATTGACCATCTAGTTCTAGTGCTCCTACCTCTCACCTATGCTTCAATTGTTGTAATCTATACTTTGGGAGAGACAATGATGTAGAAGGTGGATAGGGTTCCACTTCACATGTGTGCACTCATTGTCAATACAATTGTTATGGGAGTCTAGGGGGTGATCAAGGTGGTGCATTAGATAATGTCATGATAACTGACGAGTTGTTGAATGATGTGTAAATGTTTCTATTTTTATTTGAAGTTATAACATTTATCTTTTAAATACTAAAGTTTTTAAAATGTAAATAAATTTTTAATAATAGAATTGAAGTAAATTTATGCAAATATTATGCATGTTAGGGTGTTACATCATAAGGTGGCACAAGACCGACCTTCCCTCCAACAAATTGTAAAGTTGGATCTATATTAGAGGTTAAATTTTTATAATATATAAAAATAAAATAATAATTTATATTCAAAATAAGGTTGGATTATATTCATTAAGATGTGTTTGGTCATGTTGATGTTCCTTTGATATTTAGATCTATGTTTTTTTTTCTTTCATATATAACTATAATAGGATATTTATGTATTTCCTCATTAGTAAATTTATTTATTTTAATTAGTTTGAGGAGTTCAAATCCTTGGTTGAAAACCATACAGGTAGAAAAGTTAAGTGTTTGATGCTTGACAATGGCAATGAGCTTTATTTGATAGAATTTGATTAGTTCTAAGGACCACATAATTGAGAGACACAAGAAAAATCCATACACCCCACAAAAAAATGGAGTTGCAAAGAGGATGAATAGAATGTTGATGAAGAGGGCTAAGAGTATGTCGAGTGGTCGGGCTTGAACAAAAGTTCTAGGCTGAATCTATTGCCATTGCATGTTATCTAATTAATAGATCTCTTATTTTGGACTTGTTGAAAAGAAACCCATGGAAGTTTGGTCTGGTAAGAGTCCCTTAATGAGACATCTTAGAGTTTTTTCTTGTGAGGCAAATGCACATTTTTCAAATGAGAAAAGATCAAAATTGGAGATCAAGACAATTAAATGTATCTTCATCGACAATGGTGTTGGTGTGAAAGGTTACTCAGTTTGAGATCCAATGGTAGTGTTAGTTTCCTTATAACTTAGAAGAGTGATCTTCCATGAGCTGAAACCTTCCACTATAGATTTTTGGCTAGAGAGAGAAGAAAAGCAAAAAAAGGAGGTTGTTAACGTACCACCTACTCCAATGAAAGATGAACTAAACACTCATGCTAGACATGATGATGACGAGATCTCAAATATTTCTAAAAGATTTGAAGAAGAGAAAGAACCTGAAGCACAACAATTGAGGAGGTCTACCCATGATAAGCGACAATGTGAAAGACATGATTGCTCATGATAAAGGTTTGGATCTTCTTTGTTGGATTCTAGTTTCATATTTGCTTTGATTACTAATAGTGATGATCATAGAATTATTAGAGAAGTTGTGGGAATGCATAATGCATATTCATAAATTGAAGCCATGAATTAAGAAATGGTTGCATTGAAGGAAAAAACTACATGGCATCTAGTACCTTTGCTCAAAGAACAAAAACTCATTGGATATAAATGGGTGCTCAAGAAGAAACTGGGTCTAGATGGTAGTGTTGAAAACTATAAAGCATGGTTGGTATCAAAGGGGTACTCTTGGGTGGAGGGAATTGATTATGGTGAAAATTTCTCTCTTATGGATAATATGACATCTATTTAATTCATGTTATCACTTTCAACTTCTTATGACTTGAAGTTGAATATATGGATGTGAAGACATCATTACTTCATGGTGATTTGGAGGAGGAAAATTACATGTCTTACCTAGAGCATTTCAATGCAAAAGGTAAATAGAACCTTGTTTGTAAGTTGAATAAATCTCTATATGGTTTGAAATAATATCCTTGAATGTGGTATCAAAATTTTGACATCTATGTGTTTTCTTTGGGATTTTTGAGATCTAATTTTACCATTGTATATATTACAATCTAAAAGTGGTTACATTCTCATCATTGTCATGTATGTGGATTATATGTTGATTATTGGGAATGGTAAAAGAATGCTTTTAAATTTGAATTCTCAGTTAGTATCATTGTTTGAGATGAAAGATCTAGGTACAATGACACATATTCTTGGGATTCAAATCATCATAGATAGATCTAGAAAAATGATTTGGATAAGCTAGAGTAAGTATGTTAACTCCGTGTTGGAGAGAATCTTGTAGGTAGTTGTTTCTGTGTTACAAGGGACAATAATTTTTGTGGAGGATTCTCCAAAATTTCCTACTGAGATGAAGGACATGTTAGGAGTACCTTATGTGATTGTTTTTGGAACCTTGATGTATTTTATGGTTTGTACTTGGACATACATTACAGTGGAAGTCCTTAGCCAATTTATGGCTAATCCCAATAGGGTGCACTGGGATGCGGTTAAGAGAGTGTTCAAGTATTTAAGGGGTACTTCCAAGTATTCTTTCTATTTTCATGGTTATCCTATTGGATTTCATCATTCAATTTGTGTTCATGAACATGTGTATTCAAATTGGGCAAGTGATATTAACAGTAGAAGATCCACAACTAGATATGTTTTTACAATGTTTTGTGGTGTTGTCAATTGGATGAGTAAGTGATAGGTTTCAATCAATTTGTCCACTACAAAATAAGAGTATATGGAAGCTATTCATGCTTGTAAGGAAGTGATTTATCTTAAGAAATTGTTTTTTTATATTGGTTTTGATGCAAGAAGGATAACTATATGTTGTGACAGCTAGAGTGTTATTTGTTTAGCAATGAATCCTTCTTTCCATACTAGAACTAAGCACATTGATGTACAATTTCACTTTGTTCATGATATGGTAGAAGATGGAAATGTTAACATGGAAAAAGTTGATATTTTGGTAATTGTATGAATTATAATTGATGAAGCTAGTGAGAAAAAAGAAGTTTAGATGGTGTGCCAGTTTTATGGGCCTTAAGGTCTTGACCAAATGAGGGAGATTGACTCTTGATAGGTCTTTAACATGTAGATGAATGTTGGGATTAAGGTGTCTCAACCTTAGAGTTCTAATACGTTTACTATTCAATTATTTATTGCACCCACTTTGGAAGCCTTAAAATTTAGGGGACTACTGTCATAGCTTTCCATGTCAGAACTACGACAACTTTTTAATTATTGTGATGATTACTAGTTTGATGGAAGGCTCATGGAGAGTTGTTAATTCACAATCGGTATTGATGGTTCAGTTCACTTTTGACAAGTGGTTTTAGGTAGGTGTAGATATGGTAAAATGACCATTATGGGTGAATTGTGAGTTAGTGCTTTAAAAAGTTGCAATGTGCAATGTGTCATGGAAATGCACACTTGTTTTTAACACCAATTACCTTTTAAGCTTATGAAATTATTTTCTAAACCAAGGGAACTTTCTGTTTGTATTGAGCTCTATAAATATGTGACTTTTTAGTGTATTTTGTGTGATAGGTTGAATATTTTCTAATAATCTATATTGTGGCAAAAAAATTTCTAGAATTCTCTAGCGTCGTAATTACTCCCGAAGAGCATTGTTTATGTGCACTATATTGCAAATCTTCTTGTTGATAATACAATTAAGCTCTCACTTTTGAAGTGTGGGTTTTTCCTGAAAGGGTTTTCCCATGTAAATATATTTTCATGAGTTTATTTGTTAAAATATGAATTTGTACATATTTATCTAAATTTTAGTAGTTAACGAGTTTGCAAGAAAATTTTGCATTATCTCTCCTATTGGATTTAGCACTTGGAAGTTTGTTATGCATTTTTCTTCCTTTCATTGGCCATGTGAAAGTGAGGAGAATATGTTCCCTAGGTTTAGTCTATAATTTAGTAGACTCATTTGTAATTACATTGTATAATTTATAATGATTAAATTTATGATATTTCTCAACCAAAAGTATTTTCCCCATGTATATACTATGTACTATGTTGAATCTATGTATCTTATAATTTTAATTTTATATACCTTCTTATTATTTGCAATAATTTGTAGCATATAGTTCTAATTTCAATTTGTATCCTATTTTAAAGTCCTTCACAATAATCTAATGGTAAAATCACATCATGTATTTATTAATAATTTAGATTTACATTCAATTAATTTTTTATTATAGTAATTTACCCCAATTCTCAACAAAATTGTGGTGGGATGAGAAGGAAGAGAAACCCACAAATCTCAAGATGGAAAGTAGACATATCAATGATATCTAATATGATAGATGTATGGAGGAAGGAAGCATACCAAATTAAGGATGAAACCAAGAGAAAATTGTAATGAGGATGTATCCTTGAAATAACCAGGAGGTACTTTAAAGCCAATTCCTTGAAGCACTAGAAAACTAAATGACATAGTAAGCAATGAAACATGAAGTTGAACTCAATGTTCAAGATTATCCATATCAACTAAACTATTAGTTCATATGCAAATTGTTGTTCCAAATTTCCAACATTATTGAATTTTTTGACTTTAGGCTCAATAGTAGTACACTCATGGGAACATTATTCACAACAATATATTTTCTAGATTGGGATTTTGGTGGATTTCAATGATGCCTTATGCTTTAGGAAATTGATTATTTGGATGAGACCTTGGTATATAAGGACTAATAAAACTCTAAAACCCAAAAGAATATAAGCTACATCTCTAATATAAAATCAAATAAATAACAAGTGACAAATTGAAACTAAATCAACAAATAAAAATTAGTTGGGAAATAGGGGTGGTTAAGATATAATAAAATATATGATCACATAAAGTATAAAATACTAAAGGAGGTATAGATATGAAGCATAAACAAAGGGGAATCCAAACTTGAGATTAAAAAATGAAATATGCCATAAAAACCTCATATAAATATCCTAAATAATATAATAAGAAATCCTAAGGCCAAAACCCTAGGTAAGGTAGGAAGGTGAAGTTCATATATAGTGTAAAGAAATAAATGTTATCTCTATTTTAGCATTAGATGTTTTCATTAGTGTCAAAGTGGATCAATCACTTATCTATGTTGATCAGTCGGTAAAAGGAAGAAATTCAAGCTACATTATGCTAGTCAGTTAAACAAACAAGTCTACATATCAATTATTCATAAGGTAGTACCAAGAGCTAAATGGAAATAGGTTTAACCAGGCACCAGAGCAATTTTATCGAGCATCAGAGTATACCATGCATTGAGCATCAGTAAACACCAAGCAGACTGGACACTGAGCGCTAGTATATTCACCGAGCATAATTGGCTGTGTTTATCGAGAAATCTAGGAAACATCATAGTAATCAGTTATGGCACATTTATCTATGTAAATGGTTATAATAGATTCATAAAATGTTTTACCAAGATCGAGGATTATTTATTGTAGATGTAACCATTAAATGTAATGATGATCCCTATGTAATAGTCATATCTAGGTTAATTTGTACACCATAGATCTTATGTTTTCCTAAGAAGATGTAAACCTAATTAGGTCATGGCAGTCATGGAAATCATAGAAGTTTTCTATATATTTGTAATTCATGTCATTTTGACATAAGTGTGAAGAAGGTGAATAAGTGCAAGTATTAGCAGAAGATCTTGATACAATAGCCACCTTCAAGACATCAGAATTCAGACATGGTTTGAGTAGTAATCAAAGATACAATTTAGTTTATTCAGAAGCAGTCAAGGCTACCAAGAAGAATAGAGGACAGACTACTACACATTGAGGTGATATTTATTCAGTATATCATAGATCTGATTCAGAAAAAGTATAGTTTTCATTTACATATACTTTTTGTTATCTTCTAATCATTGTAACAGAGTTAGTAAAATCTCCTAATAGAGTAGACTTAGTAGTCTGATTGTAAATCTCTTAACCAAGTACACACTCAAGTAGTTTTGTTTAAATCCTTTAACAAGGTAGATCTAGTTGATCTGATTGTTACTCCTACTAGGGTAAGATCACCAGAAGTGATCACAACTTGTAGCCTTAACCGGCATACATTATTATTTGCAGTAGTGAAGAATTTGTGGGTGTTATCCCCATCGCAATTTGTACCTTATAACAAGGGTTTCTACGTAACCAAAATATGTGTTATGTGATTGAATTATTGTTTGTTTTCATGTACTTTACATTTATCAAGTCAATTGAATGAATGTTGCAAACAATGGATTCAATTGGATAGATTAGTTACTACTATTTGCAGATTGAGTATTTAGTTAAAAGTTTTTGAGGGTACTAATTCACCCCTCCCCTCTCAGTCCCTTATCTTTCCATTCCAACAATTGGTATCAGAGCTAGATCTCTTATTGGAAGGTTTAACCACTTAAGAGGAAAGATCTAAACATGGAGAGATACAAGTTGGACAAGACTATAGAGAATCAAAAGATTCAGATGCAGATTCTTGTTGAGCAATAAAAACAAGCTAAGGATGTGTTGAAAAAGTTACTGGTTCAAAGAAAGGACATGGCTATTCAGGAATGTGAGACTAACTATCATGAAGAAGATATTGATGACCCATTTGAGAATATTGGATCTAGTTTAGGCAGTATATCTAACATATCTGAGAAAAATCTTCATTTGACTGAACAAGTGAAACCCCTGCAGATTGGTCAAGAGACACAAATTGTAAGGATGATTGATGTGATGAACAATGCTAGACAAGCTGAAAAAGATAGAAATTTGGTTGTTGAAGACATAAGACAAATGACTGAACAACTACAAGTGAAGGAGATTGAGATACTAAGACTTATCGAGCATCACTTCAAAATATCCAATCAAATGATTGTTGTAAGCTAGGAGATCAACCGAGTGAATAATGAGTTATCAAGAAAACTTGAAGACATTGGAGTACTCAGGGAAGAAAATGAAAAACTAAGAAATAAAGTGAAGATGCATCAACAACATAATGAGATGATGAAAAAGGCTGAAGATAGTTCCAAGAAAATTGATGATTTTCTGATTAGTCAAAGAGGACTTGGAAGTACTACTGAATTAGGCTACACCGAGCAAGGAGAATCATCTAAGAAAGCTAGACAGATGAATAAAAACAAGAATCAAAGACCTAAGAAACTGACATGCTATCACTGTGGTAAACTAGGCCACACTTCAAATGTTTGTAGGAGTAAAGCACAAGGTAAACCTAAAACTACTCCTATGTTTAGTGGTCATTGTTATAGTTGTAACAAGTTTGGACATCAAGCATATGAATGTAGATCTAAGCTGAATAGGAATCCTAACAAACCCTACATGGAGAAACACTGTCACACTTGCAACATGCATGGACACACCTCACAATAATACAGAACAAAGATGAAGCAAGTCTGGAAAAACTGAAAGGATAGAATAAAACCTATCAACCGAGAAGACAATGTAATGCTTACACTAGGGATTATAACACATGGGTTAACTGCATAATATGTGGAAGGTATGGACATATTGAAGCTAATTGTATGAGGAAGAGATGGGCTGGAAAATATTGAAGTTGGACAAGAACTAGTATGGCATGTTTACACTATCACAAAGTCGGTCACCTAAATAAAGATTGCAAAGACTGAGCACCAGAAACACAAATTTTTGAGAATGATAATACAATTTTAGATATCATGAGAATAAGAATCACTATGTGGAGAAAGGCATCAAATGATAATGCAGAGTCAAGCAATGCAGTTGGTGAAACCTCATCCATTGGATTGGATGACATCGACACCTCCACCTACACTGAAAGAGGTATGTATGGAACTAATAATTCAAGATGATCACATTTTTCATATAGTTCCTTATGTTAGATGTGCACACACAAAATCCACATGAATTAAGATGCATTATGGTTTTACAATTTTTGGACTTTAAAGAGTTTACAGTCAGTATATGCTAGACCAAGTGAAAATTTACCTGTCGGTGACTACTATGCAAGGTTAACCAAGTATCAGTATTAACCAAGTAAAAATTTATATGTTAATTGAGCTATTGGTAGTTTGTGGTACCCACTGAGTTTGATAGTTGTCATTGAGTTGTGAGTAGGTCAAGCATTTATTGCAAAAGGTTTGAGCAGGAATTTGAAAATTTTATAAATATATGATGAACTTAGTTCATTTTTCACCAATGTTTACGAAGAGCGAAGAGTTTCCAAAGTGATTTCATGCAAATGATTTTAAGAGTATTTGAGAATAGTATCAAAGTCTTCTGAGTGATTTCATCGACATCTTTGTGTAAGTACTGTTATCACCGAGCTATTCATACTTGTACTTACTGAAAACCTAAATTAAGAAATTATGGCATCCACATCAAAGATAAACAAGTCTAAGTTTGTAGAGGAGGAATACGTCAATCTTATTATTTCTGCAACATGTAATGAACCTTGATACAAACTTCATTCTAAAGTTGCATCGCAAATTGATCAAATAGGAGCTTTCTCAAGCATACCACCTAGGGTTTTACTGGTTGAGGATGTACGCTCGTACATTCACTGAAAGATAGGGGAAATTGGAGATTTTGATATGTATGCAGCTTATCAAAAGCTATGTGGAGTAAATGGAAAACTAAAATCTGATTATAAGCAATAGGAACTAATAGGTCTGGTGAATACCCTAAATTTTCCAAAAGACTTCAAGAACGAATGCATTAGGGTTGTTCTCAGTTGGTTCCATGATAGAAAGTTTTGGTTGGATGAGCCCATCAAAATAACTATGAATATGATTCATGTTGTTACCAGGTATCCTACCACTGACAAGATAAAAGCACTTCGCAATGCATCAAGGGCAGAAATTGAAAAGAACACAGGAGCCGAGTGGGATGACTGAGCTATGAAGATTAACACAATCAAAGACCCAGAAGTAAAATTTGCATCTCATGTCATCAGTTATAAGATTTATAAGTCGAGCAAACTGAATAGTGTGCCATTTGGAGCCATTGACATAGCATTCAAAATGGTTAAGAAAGGTTTTCAATTGGACCTCGCTGAGCTTCTTTTGAAGCAGATTGAAGAGAACATGAAGACAATCTAGTTGGCGAAGTCTAATACATGTAAGTTTGGATCCCTAATAGTTTGCATATTCATTTCTATGCAAACATTTTTCCCATCGGTCGGTAATATAGAATAGTCAACCGACAAGCTAGTCATAGTTCAAATTACAAATATTATTAAGAGCTTGGGAAATAATCTTGAAAGTATTTTAGATAACTATTTTGAGCAATTCAAAGGTAGAATGAATTCTCATAGTAGAATTCCAAGGAAACTAGTTGAAGATTATATATAGGAAATATGTTTTCTATTTGACACCGATCACATTGATTAAGGTTGTGGAGCCTAGGAAAAAATGGTTAGCCCCCATGGGATATGAATTAGACATTGATTTTGCTTCCAAATCAATTAAGGCTTTATTGGTTGTACCTAAGGATGTTAATGTAGAAAGGTTTGGAACCTATGAAGAGGCCAAGACAAGAATCAAAATAGGCCTAGTTATCAGTAAAATAACAAAGAAGTCAAAGAAAATGATGAAAAATATAGTAAAGAAATTTGGTGATGATGCTAGATCATCTGAGAGTACACCAGTTGAGGTAGAAACTGAAGGTCAATTACTTCTTTCTGAAAAACCACATGATAGTGAAGAAACCAAGTCAAACAATGATGTAGATACTACATCAGTTTCTCCTTCCCCCACTCCAAAGAAGAAGTAGTTAGAAGTGCAGACAAGGGCACATACACAGTCGACAACTACAACTTCACCTCCACCGAAGAAAGGAGTTGTGAAGATATCAAGACCAATTGCAGCAACACCAACAGAGACATATAAAAAGAGAGGTACTAAATCTACTACTGAGGCCCCTAAGAAAAGAAGAAAGTTAATTAGAGGGAAAGATGATTTAGATGATGATGAAGATGATAATGATTAGTTAAAATTTGTTGTAAATAAGAGTCGATCAATTGATGAGGTTGCTAAAGAAATAATTGAAAATGGAGGATTAAGTGATCCTGAAATTAGTCGGTTTGAGCACTTGTCAACCGAAGACCAAAATAAAATTGAAGAGGCTATCATCCAGATGATGATTAGATTCAAGAGGGTACCAATAGAATTTTCCAAATACTTACCCAAGGCATTAGAAGAAAGAATTTCAAAAAAATGGACATATGCCTTGAATACAGAGAAAAAAATGAGGGAACAATCCCTAGTTTTGGCAATTCCTACATTGACAATTCCTGAAATTGAGGAATTAATGAGTAAGTATTCAAAGAGATTTCAAGTGAAGAATCGGGCACTACAGATACTTGATGAAAATCTGGCAAACATAGATGAGCATAGTCAACTCATATGGACTTCAATTGTACAAGCCTGTGAAGAGTCAGAAAAGATGGCCTTAGCCATTATTCCCGAGAAGAAACTAAAGAGAAAAGGTAAGGGAATTCACAATGATGATGCAGATCTGGCACCAAAATAGAGAATTGATATATCAGATATTGAGGTACCTGATACAACAGATGCCACCGAGGAGATGAGCTTAACTCATGATGCACCAGATCAAGTTGAAATCCAAGGGATTGATAATAATACACTTGATGTACTCATTGAGGACATCACAGATGGTGATCTTGATGACATCAAAGATGATGAGGATATCACTATTGCTGGAGCTAAATCACAAGAAGAGGGAACCATAACTGAGCTAGTAGTAAGCTATATACTAGGTGATCTTCCTATCCTTATGGAAGTAGTTGAACTTATTTCTATGGAAGAACCCGAAGGCTCAATCCCCAAACAATTGAAGGACATATTGGGGGAATAAGGAACAAGTACACCTGCAAAGATAGAAACACCTAAGGAAAAAGAGATAGATACACAGGGCCAAGATGACCCTAAACCTACTAAGACCACACTACCAGACACTACATTTGAAGCACCTTCTCTATCAACCAACACACAAGTTATTGAGGAGTAGAAGAAGGAAGATAATGTGTCTACCGAGCAAGAAACTTCAAATGTTGAGGTAAAGGATATTATTCCTTTTGTTAATATTTCACCACAAGAACCTAAAAAGAAGAAGAAAAAGCATTGCAAAGGGACGGTCACACTAGATGAAGTCATTTTAATACCTGACTCTGACCTGAGGACTTTGGACCCCAAAGAGTTAAGAAAATATGGGGAACTATGCACAAGGAAGGCAAATCATGAGAAGTTGAGGAAAGAGTGCAAGAGCAAGTAGATTCTTGAAGATGTAAGAGACATCTTCCAACAAGTTGTACCTGATGAACTACAACTAATCGAGTACCTGAATAACTTGAAGATTAGTGATTAGAGATCACCGAGTACTGAAATGATATGTAAGATAGTTAAATCAATCATTATGTTGTCATTGATGTCAACTAGTTTTGACAGTACTTATCATGATAGTTGCAAATATCTAAACATCTGTAAAGAGGAGAGAAAAGATGAAGAACTGAGATATCTACATGGAGGAAGATGGATATGATAGATGAGGATAAGGAATACTTTGGGTAACTTATTGATGATTCTATGACTTCATATGGTTGACTTGATTATGTTGCATTAATCTGTTATGAAGTTGGAAGAAAAACTTAACAAAGCAATGTGGTCCGTAAATGAAGCATTTCAGTATACACTGAGCTAGTGTAGTTTATATAGAGCAACAGTATCAACTGAGCTTGTCTTCACTAACGCATTTCTTTGTTAATCAAGTATGGATGAAAGAACTAAATGTTTAGTTTAGCCGACAGAAATTGATGAGTTGTAAAGTGTTATGATTTAGAGGTTGAAGATAAAGTTTGTTATGAGATCCACAGCTAAAAAAATTCAAAGAAGATCTAAAGGATGGAATTGAAACATTCTATTGACACATATGTCAAGGAAGGTTTAAGCAGCAAAATCAACGAAGAAGATTAAGCGGCAAAATCTAATGGATGAAAAGAAAACGGTTTACTTTTCTATATAAGAGACATTGGTTTCATTGTTGAAACTATGCCGAAAGAAGGAGACTACAAAGATTTCACATAAACATAGCTTCATGCATGCCTGATCAAACTGGTTGAAGGAGAACTAAACTGCAGAGTTAACCACCGAGTGTCAGAGAGCTATTACCGAGTGACAGTAAGTTATTGAATATTGAAGAGCTGAATTGAAATATTGATCAGAGGATTTTTATGGGCTTAGGATAGATCTGAACATCTGCAAAATCAAGTTGTATTGTAATCAGATCACCTATTGTTTTAGTTTAACCATTGTAACAGAAAAATCTCTTAACCGAGTGGACTTAACAGTCTTATGATTGCCCTATGTCATTCATAGAATGTACATTGTTATCCTATCAACCCCATAATGAATGCTAGTTGGATGATAACTGTTAGTCTTAAATCCTCTAACAAGGTCACACCTTATAGTGTGTTTTGTAACCTTTAACAGGGTTGGCTCTTCATCGAGCTCACTTCAAAAGAGTGAAAAGTATTTTGGGTTACCGGTCCCAGGTGGTTTTTTCATTAACATGGTTTCCACATTAAATCATTGTGTTATGTGTTTCTATGATGAATGTTTAGTTATCATACTTTACATATTGCATATTTGATTTGGTTAGTAATCACTGTGAGTAATTAACTGGTAATCAGTAAAGACACAGACAGTTTAGCATTTTATGTTACCAAGCTGCAAAAATTAGCTAAATTTGTTTTAAGTGATAGATTTTGTAATTGGGACTATTGGATAACTTATCTAACTGATTCACCCCCCCTCTCAGTTATTCTAACAATTGGTATTAGAGCACATTGGTTTCTTGGAGCATATTTTTAAGGACTTCAACAGAAAGATCACAAAATGTATAAGAGGGAAGTGCCAAAGCTGAACAAGGATAACTTTACAATATGGCAAAGTTGAATGAGACTTCATATATCTGGAACTAGGAATTTTTCCCTCACCCTATTGTATAATGGCTACTTAGAACCGCCTACATGACCTTTTACTCTTGATCAATTGAGAGATAGACATGAGCATAATATTACTATGATGGAGATTTTTGTTGCTCTATTTGATGCCGAATTTGAAGATGTCAAGGATTGCCTTACTTCAAAGAAAATGTAGCATAAACTTGCTCAAGTTTATGGTGGAGATGAAAATGTGAAAAGAGCTAGAGCTAAAAGTTTAAGAGGGAGATTTGATGATATGAAAATGAAAGAAGGAGAGAACATTGTGCAATATACAAATTGAATCAAGGAGGTAGTTAATGCTATTCAAGGATTTGGTGGTGTCATTGATGAAGATACAATGGTAAGTAAAATTCTGAGAACCTTATTGCCTGCTTATGAAATCAGAATATCTGCAATACATGAAATGAGGTATGTACCTAGCAGTACTCTTACTCTTGATAATCTAATTGGTAAGCTAACAAATTTTGAGTTGAAAAACTTTGATAATAGTGTTTTACCGTCTATTGAGTCTTCTTTTATGTATTCTCTGAAGATCAATAAATCTAGCAGTAGACATGATAACAGTAATAGTAATACTGATGATGAGCTTGATGAGCTTGAAGCTCTTATGGCTCGGAGGTTACCTAAAGGTAAAGGTAGATATAGGGGTAAATTACCTTTAGCATGTTTTAACTGCAAAGAAGTTGGTCATATTGCTGCTAGATGCCCAAACAGGAAAGAAGATGATAGAAACAAAGATTGATCTGGTGAAGGAAGCTATGGGAGGATGTAAGAATTTTCCTAAGGCAAAGAATAAAAGCCAAGATCTAGAAGCTTAAGAAATAGCACAAGAGAGACAAAGTATGATATGACCAAATGATCAAATAATGAATAATAGATTGATTTATACAATGTAGGAATGCCTGAATATATAGGCAATTGAATAAGACTGCATGATAAGGAAATGATAAGATAACACCCACAATAGGTGGAATCACATGTCCACCAAAGGTGGATCATCCTCCATTGTACATCAAAGTATGTGCAACATGTGCAACAATGAGAGGGTGATAATGTGATAAGAGCACTAAAGGTGGATCTCACACACAAAGAGGTATGTGATGACAACTATCACACCTAAAGTGGAAATTCTCCTAACCATGTGCTAAAATGAAATGCAAACTCCTAAGTGTCACAATGACAACTAATATGAAAATGCATTATACTAAGTAAACTTAAGTAAAGTCTAATTAGTAATATTTAATTACACCAACACCCCCCGTTAAGTGCAACTTAGGGGAATGCACTTAAGCTCACAATGCAAGATGGGTCCTGACTACTAGGCCATGTTAGGTACCCATGTACAAAATGCAAGAACAATGCAATCTCTCATAAAGTGGAGAAAGAGGGAAAACCTCATGGGAAAAACCCTCCCCCAAAAAGAGAGATGAATACAAGATGCATGCATGGATGGAGTAATCAAGACCCCCCAATTATGACATACATCATGCATATATAATAAAAAATCCCCCCAAAGGAAGGAAATAAGGAGACATGATATCCCCCCCATAATGAGTGATCTCCTCCAAGGATGGTAAGTGCTTGAAGACAAAACATAGTCCAATGCCTACAAACAACATTTCTCCTCTTAGGAAGAAGATACACCAAGTATAGATGTAAGAAGGCTTCCCATTATGGATAGGAAGTAAGAAGGGGAATCCAAATGAAGTATGATGTCTCTGAAGTATGCCCAAGTTTCGCCATGTCCTTGGTTGATGAAAATTCCATGAACCAATCAGGAGAAAGCCCAATAGAAGAAGGTAACAAACAAGGAACCAATGATAATTGATCCACGTAAGAATTTGGATCAAACTCCAAAGACAAAGATGCCTCCTCAAATGAAGTAGGAAGAGAAGAAAGAAAGCCCCCCCTCAATATAGAATGTGCACCCATGATAGATGCACCTGGATCAATGTAGAAACTACACCAAGAAAACTAAATGATGTTCCTCCCCTTAGGAAGAAACAAGTCCATAGGTGGATCAATGAATCCTCTCCAATCTCTAGGAAAATTATTCAAAATCTATGATGTCTCAGGAAACTGAATAGGAATCTCCAACACATGAGTATGATCAACCTTAACCATGCAATGTGACATCTCAAGTGAAGTTTGAGACTTATGAAAACCAATCTCCAAAGAGTCAAATGTCTTCTCTGAAGTTAAAGAGACCTCCTCCAAATGTTGTATCAAAGGATCCACAATCATGTCAATCTTGAAAGAAGGATCAGGTGGAGAATGAAGATGAGGGTCAACATACTCCCTCACAACAACTGAAGAAGAATCATCCTCAACAAAGAGAAGATAAATATCATCAATGAAGTCTCCCAAATATGAAATGTAGGACTCCACAAACAAACCTGCAATGTTTGTCAAGTAGTCATCCCATGGAACTATAACTGGAAGACAAGGAATATCTTGCTGCACTGAATCACAAGAACGAGTGGCTATAGGAAGACATGCATCATCAAGAGATGTGATTTCAGTAGGAGGAAGGATTTGCAACTAGAGGTTTTGGATGTTTTGGAAGTGGAGGAATATGTCGATCTCCATACATTTCCCAAAGAATAGTCCAAAGATTATTCATTGTTTCATCTTCATAGTCATCAAGAGAATCCATAACATCCATATCCATATTCAAATAGATAACCTTAACAACTTTTGAGTAAGAGTCACAATTGTAAGAAGGACTTTTAGGTCTATACTCATACAAATAGGACAATAGGTTATGCTCACTAAGATGAGAAAGAACCAATTCACTCCATTGCTTATAGTTTCATCTTGTCAACTTAATTAAACTATCTATGATGTAATTCTCACATGAAACAATGAGATAAAAAATCAATGCACCCCCCAAAATAGATGATTTTGGTACTTTATATATAGTGCATGTACAATTTCCACTTGGCAAAATGGATCAAAGTGGACTTCTGATTTTGATGTTTACAACAGGAAATATGTAGTTATAGAAAACTCAAGAAGATAAGACACAAGAACCCTCAAGGATCTAACAAATTACAAGTGTCAAAAATAGGCCAAAATAGACCAAATTCTGAAAGTACTATGTCTACTCATAATTTTTCCAAACTGATACCAGATCTGGAAAGTAGACAAAAAATCATGAACTTTCAAAAAAAATAGCACCTGAAAATGTGTCCATATGAGCTCAAACGAAACCTCTAAAGTTGTAAAAATCAGGATTTGTGATTTTCAGAAAACATCAGAAATAGAGATCACTACACCATTGTGTAGATCGTGAAATTATAACCCCAAAACAAAAAAAATTACTTGAAAAAAGGACTCTAGAAGACTGAGATATCGTTGTTTGAAAATCACCTTTGAAATTATTTTTTCTGAATTGCTGCCGCCGAACCTTAAAAATTTGAATGGCTCTAGAATTTGTTTCAGATGTTCGATTTGGATGAAACAAAATTTGATTTAGGGGTATTTGGACCTCCTCAATGTGATGCCAACCTCTGATTTGCACCAGTAAGCTCCAATTTTGACCTGCAATAAAAATTTCTCAAAATAGGCTATACAATGAAACTCCTATGGCTCTGATACCATGTAAGAATTTGCCTAAGGAAAAGAATAAAAGCCAAGATCTAGAAGCTCAAGAAATAGCACAAGAGAGACAAAGTATGATATGATCAAATGATCAAATAATGAATAATAGATTGATTTATACAATGTAGGAATGTCTGAATATATAGGCAATTGAATAAGACTACATGATAAGGAAATGATAAGATAACACCCACAATAGGTGGAATCACATGTCCACCAAAGGTGGATCATCCTCCATTGTACATCAAAGTATGTGCAACATGTGCAACAATGAGAGGATGATAATGTGATAAGAGCACTAAAGGTGGATCCCACACACAAAGAGGTATGTGATGACAACTATCACACCTAAAGTGGAAATTCTCCTAACCATGTGCTAAAATGAAATGAAAACTCCTAAGTGTCACAATGACAACTAATATGCAAATGCATTATCCCAAGTAAACTTAAGTAAAGTGTAATTAGTAATATTTAATTACACCAACAGAGGAGAAACAACAGAAGTTACCGACACTACAACAGGGATAATCGAGACAACAATGGTAAGGGAAAAAAGGTATGTTACATTGCTGAAGAGAATGATACTGATACTAACACAGATGATGATGTTGAAGTAGTATTTTTTGCGATGAAGGATGATTATAAGGAAGAATAAAGGTATATAGAGACAACACTCATTTCTAAAGTTAATAAAAATGATACATGGATCATTGATAGTGACTGTACACATCACATGACTAGTGATGAAGAAAAGTTTGATCATCTTGAGCAATATAATGGAGGATCAGTAAAAATGGGTAATGATACACCATGTATGGTTAGAGGAAAAGGATCTTTGTTGATAAATGATAAAATCAAATGTGATAATGCTTATTGGGTAGAAGGACTAAATTACAATTTTCTAAGTGTGGCATAGCTTAACAACTCAGGTCACCGAGTAGCTTTTGAGAGAAAGAAGGTAAAGATATTTGAAGATGGAGGAAAACTTGTTGGAACGGGAGCACAATCCAAAGGTAACTTGTTTTATCTTGACAATGTTGAGTCTTCATGTTTAATGATAAACAATGAGGATGCATGGTTATGGAATAAAAGGTTATGTCATGTAAACTTTGATAATATGATTAAGATCAATAGAAAGAAAAAGGTTAGAGGTATGCCTAGCCTAACTAAACTAGATCATGTTATGTGTCATCAATGTCAGAAAGGTAAGATGAAAAAATCTAGTTTTAAGAGTAAAGACTATTCAACAAAGATAATCTTGGAGTTAGTTCACACTGACCTATGTAGTCCCATGAGAACTTAGAGCTACTATGGAGATAGATATTTCATTCTGTTTGTTGATGATTACACTAGATTGATGACTGTAATGTTTTTAAAAGAGAAATCTAAGGCATTTAAGATGTTTAAATGGTACAAAGAAAAAGTAGAGAAAGAAACTGGGAAAGAACTCAAATACTTGAGATATGACAAAGGTGGTGAGTTTATTTCTGATGAATTCACTAACTATTGTAATGAGCATGGCATAAAAAGACAGGTTTCTGCTCCGAGAACACCTACACAGAATGGGATTACTGAAAGGAGGAATAGATCAATTGTTGATTGCACAAGGACACCAATGATAGAAAAGAATGTTTCTCAGACATACTGGAGAGAGGTAGTTAGCACAGATGTATATGTTTTGAACTGAGTACAATTGAAGAAGGACACAAACAAAAATTTCTACGAGTTATGGTTTGGTCACAAACCAACTGTAAGTTACTTCAGAATTTTTGGTAGCAAATGTTTTATTCTGAAAGATGATAGAAATGGAAAGTTTGACTCTAAAGGGGATGAAGGAATATTTCTAGGATATTCTACTAAAAGAAAAGCTTACAAGTGTCTGAATAAAGTTACTAATAAGATGATTGAAAGTGCTAATGTCAGAGTTGATGAATTTGCTAATAAAAATGGTGAAGAAAGCACTAAGGAAGAACCCAGAGTACCTACATAATAGATTCACCTATATTGAACATCCAAAGTACCTACCGAAGCCACAGGCTGAGTCGATCGAGCATCAGGAAAAGAACATCGAGGAACAGCAAAGGGAAACTGACAATCAGGAAGGAGCTATCGAGAAAGGAAATGAACCTGAACAGGATGAACAACAAAGGAGAGATTAGGTGCTAGCAAGATTTGTCAGAAGACATCATCCTGAGAACCAAATCATTGGGGACAAGCAAGCTGGCATGCTGACAAGAAGTAAGTTAAGACAAGGTACATGCTTAGTTTGTGAGTTTGAACCAAAAAATGTTAAGGTTGCACTGGAGAATGATGAATGGATAAATGCAATGAATGAAGAGATAGAACAGATTGAGAAAAAAAAGACATGGACTTTAGTACCTAGACCTAAAGATAATAATGTTATCGATACTAAATGGATTTTCAGAAATAAGCTGAATGAGAATGGAGAGGTTACAAGGAACAAAGCACATGAGGAAGGTATAGATTATGGTGAAACTTTTGTACCCATTGCTAGACTAGAAGGAGTCTGCATATTACTTGCATATGTTGCACATAATAAGTTTAAAGTCTATCAAATGGATGTTAAGTCAGCTTTTCTGAATGGGATACTAGAAGAGGAGGTCTACATAGAACAACCAGAAGGGTTTGTTGATCCAGATAAGAAAGACATGGTATGTAGACTACACAAAGCTTTATATGGTTTAAAGCAAGCACCGAGAGCCTGGTATGAAAGGCTGCATACTTATCTTTTAAGTATTGGTTTTGTTAGAACTAGTGAAAATAACAATTTGTATATGAAAGGAGAGTCTGATGACACTATTTTGATTGCTAAAATATTTTTGGATGATATAATTTTTGGAGGACAAGATCATATCTGTAAATAATTTGCTGATGAGATGAGAAAAGAATTTGAAATGTCTATGTTTAGAGAGATTAAGTTCTTTCTAGGCTTGCAGGTTATTTAGCAGAATGATGGAATTTTCATCACACAATCAAAGTACATAAAGGAAGTATTGAGAACATTTGGCATGGAAGATGCTAAACTAGTTGCAACACTGATGGTCACTGGCTGCAAACTAACTAAAGATGATGAATCTATAGAGGTAAACCAAACATTGTACCAATCTATGATTGGTAAACTAATGTATGTAGTACATAGTAGACCAGACATTGCACATGAAGTGGGGATTGTTGCCAGATTTTTTGCCAATCCAAAGGATTCACATATGGTTGCAGTAAAAAGAATCTTGAGATACCTAAAGAAAATAGAGGAATATGGATTATGGTATCCTAAGGAAGGAAAGTTTGAACTAAGAGTCTACACCGATGCAGATTGGGTTGGAAATATGGATGACAGAAAGAGTACAACTGGAGGAGCATTTTTCTTTGCTAAAAGACTTGTAGCTTGGACAAGTAAGAAATAACCTTTTATTTCTCAGTCTACTGCCAAAGCAGAATATGTTGTTGCTGCTACAAACTGATCAAACATTGCTTACATCAAACAAGTGTTGGAAGGGATGAATGAGGTAATCACTGAGTCAATGATATTATATTGTGACAACACTAGTGCAATAAATATTTCTAAGAATCCTGTAATGCACTCAAAGACCAAGCATATTTCTATTAAGTATCACAACTTAAGAGAACAAGTACAGGAGAAGCAAATCAAACTAGAATATGTTACATCTAAAGAGTAACTTGCTGATATTTTTACCAAGCCTCTACCAAAGGAAACTTTTGAATACTTGAGGACTAGACTTGGGGTCTATCCCCTATCTACTGGTCACTAATGTGATCTAGAGGTTGCATCAACCTAATCTTATCAGAAGATCATTCATGTTGATGCAACATAGCTCACACTTTGGATTATGTCTAAGGTTGTGAAAGATTTGAGGAACTAGAACAAAGATTTGCATATCAATATACCGAGATATATTGTCTACACCGAACAACAGAGAGTCACTTGGCTATTGTAGAGCTATATGTTTTATGTTTTTCTTTGGCATTTTTGTCAAAGGGAGAGATAAACAATATGACAAACTGAGAGATCGTTGGAACATCTATCTAAGGGAGAGATAATCTAAGAAAGTCAAAGGAGAGTTTTGAATATTTTTTGCTGAGAACAGAAGGAATCTAGGAGCTGAAAAGATCAAATCTACAGAGGAAAGTCTGCACTTACAATGCTATCATGTAACGAAGTGATTAAACATATTAAATATCAAGCTAGGGAGAGCTTACCGAGCTACAACATTTGCTTACATAGTTGTAGAATACATGTTTGGTATGTGTATGGTATATTTCATATTGCTTGAGTTGCCACCAATGCCAAAGGGAGGGATTGATGAACTACAACTGATTAAGTACCTGACTGACTTGAAGATTAGTGATTAGAGATCACTGAGTACTGAAATGATATGTAAGATAGTTAAATCAGTCATTATGTTGTCATTGATGTCAACTAGTTTTGACAGTACTTATCATGATAGTTGCAAATATCTAAACATATGTAAACAGGAGAGAAAAGATGAAGAACTAAGATATCTACATGGAGGAAGATGGATATGACAGATGAGGATAAGGAATACTTTGGGTAACTTATTGATGATTCTATGACTTCATATGGTTGACTTGATTATGTTGCATTAATCTGTTATGAAGTTGGAAGCAAAACTTAACAAAGTAGTGTGTTCGGTAAATGAAGCATTTTAGTATACACTGAGCTAGTGTAGTGTATACTAAGTGATAGTATCAACCGAGCTTGTCTTCACTGACGCATTTCTTTGTTAACTGTGTATGGATGAAAGAACTAAATGTTTTGTTTAGCCGACATAAATTGATGAGTTGTAAAGTGTTATGATTTAGAGGTTGAAGATAAATTTTGTTATGAGATCCACGACTAACAAAATTTGAAGAAGATATAAAGGATGGAATTGAAATGTATTATTGACACATCTTTCGAGGAATGTTTAAGAAAAAAAATCAATGAAGAAGATTAAGCGGCAAAATCTGATGGATGAAAAGAAAACGGTTTACTTGTCTATATAAGAGACATTGGTTTCATTATTGAAACTATGCTCGAAGAAGGAGACTACAGTGATTTCTCATGAACATAACTTCATGCATGCCTGATCAGACTGGTTGAAGGAGAACTGAACTACAAATTTAATCGAGCGTCAAAGAGCTATTACCGAGTGATAGTAAGTTATTGAATATTGAAGAATTGAATTGAAATATTGATCAAAGGATTTGTATGGGCTTAGAATAGATCTAAACATCTACAAAATCAAGTTTTATTGTAATCAGATCACCTACTATTTCAGTTTAACCATTGTAATAGAAAAATCTCTTAACCGAGTGGACTTAACTGTCTTATGATTTCCCTATGTCATTCATAGAATCTACATTGTTATCCTATCAACCCCATAGTGAACTCTAGTTGGATGATAACTGTTAGTCTTAAATCCTCTAATAAGGTCACACCTTACAGTGTGTTTTGTAACCTTTAACAGGGTTGGCTCTTCACCGAGCTCACTTCAAAAGAGTGAAAAGTATTTTGGGTTATCGGTCCCAGGTGGTTTTTCCCTTAACAGGGTTTCCATGTTAAATCATTGTGTTATGTGTTTATGTGATGAATGTTTGGTTATCATACTTTAAATATTGCATATTTGATTTGGTCGGTAATTACTGTGAGTAATTAACTGGTAATCGGTAAAGACACAAACAATTTAGTATTTTATGTTACCGACCTGCAGAAATTTGTTGAATTTGTTTTAAGTGATACATTTTGTAATTGGGACTATTGGATAACTAATCTAACTGATTCAGCTCCCCTCTCTGTTATTCTAACAGTACCTAAGGTCCAGATATAAATGAAGACACACCGATAATCGACCAGCTTGCCACTCTTGTACAAGAAATAAACGCCCTAGACATTGATGCGAAACAGATACTTGAAGAAAGGGCAGAGTCTAAGATACAAGACAAATTGGCAAAAAAGATCAGCCAGCAAGTGGAAATAAACAAGGTAAAGCTTTATGAGGTAATCAGTGATGTTCAATCTATTACTCAGAACATAATTCAATTGCTAGTTAAGCTTTGCACTGTGGAGAGTTTCACTACTGAGATCAGTGAAAAGATTAAGAAGCTGGATACCAAAATCCAAGTCAATGAAAATGCCTCCTTAACCGAGTCAGATGCTTTTCATAAGCATATACTCAAAGTTCAAGAACTCAGGTGGTTAAGAGAATATTTAACGAAGTAGGAGGAAAAGATAAGTGACCAAGTCACTGAGCTACAAGCAGAGTTGCTTCCCCACCTAAAAATTATTGAGCAACATATTGTCAAGGTGCAAGCTTTAGTTGCAACACCAAAAATTTCAGTGTTGGAGAACATATTTGACATGCATGCACAAGTCAATCTTGAACATATTGCTCTCACCAAATTGAAAGAAGAATGGGAAAAGCTCTTAGATTCTCTGAAGAAAACCCATCAGCACATGTTTTACAAGATGTAAGTACATCTTTTTTTATCTTGGCATTAATCTCAAAAAGGGGGAAATATAATGTATATGCCAAATTGTATAATTATATACTAAGTGTACTACATACATACCTGGAGCATGCACCAAGGGGGAGTTATGCAAGATTTGAATAAATTTTGTCATGTATATATGAAGTAAGGATAGTAAGAGATATATCAGTTTATATACATTACAAGTTTTTGATACTAATGCCAAAGGGAGAGATTGTTATCTCTATTTGAGCATTAGATGTTTTCATTAGTATCAAAGTGGATCAATCGGTCATCTATGTTGATCAATCGATAAAAGGAAGAACTCCAAGCTACATTATGCTAGTCGGTTAAACAAACAAACCTACATATCAAGTATTCATAACGCAATACTAAGAGCTAAATGGAAATAGGTTTAACCAGGCACCAGAGCAGTTTTACCGAGCATCAAAGTATACCATGCATCGAGCATCAGTAAACACCGGGAATACTAGACACCGAATGCCAGTATATTCACTAAGCAGAATTGGTTGTGTTTACTAAGCAATCCAGGAAACGACATTGTAATCAGTTATGAAATGTTTATCTATGTAAACAGTTACAACGGATTCATAAAACATTTTACTAAGATCAAGGATTATTTATTGTAGATGTAATCATTAAATATAATGACGATCCCTATGTAACAGTAAGATCTAGGTTAATTTGTACACCGTAGATCTTAGGTTTTCCTAAGAAGATGTAAACCTAATTAGGTCATGGTAGTCATGGAAATCATAACAGTTTGCTATATATTTATAATTCATGTTATTTTGACATAAGTGTGAAGAAGGTGAATAAGTGCAAGTATTAGCAGAAGATCTTGAAGCAGTAGCCACCTTCAAGATATCAAAATTCAGACATGGTTTGAGCAGTAATCAGAGATACAATTCAGTTTATTTAGAAGCAGTTAAGGCTACCGATCTGAAGAGAGGACAAACCACTACACATTGAGGTGATATTTATTCAGTATATCATAGATCTGATTCAGACAAAGTATAGCTTTCATATCTTCTAATCATTGTAACAGAGTTAGTAAAATATCCTAACAGAGTAGACTCAGCAATTTGATTGTAAATCTCTTAACCGAGTACACACTCAAGTAGTGTTGTTTAAATCCTTTAACAAGGTAGATCTAGTTAATCTGATTGTTACTCCTAACATGGTAAGATCACCAAAAGTGATCACAACTTGTAGCCTTAACTGGCATACTTTATTATCTACAGTAGTGAAGAATTTGTGGGTGTCATCCCCACCACAATTTTTACCTTCTAACAAGGGTTTCTGCGTAACCAAAATATCTGTGTTATGTGATTGAATTATTGTTTGTTTTCATGTACTTTACATTTATCAAGTCAATTGAATGAATGTTGCAAACAATGGATTCAGTTGGATAGATTATTTACTACTATTTGTAGATTGAGTATTCAGTTAAAAGTTTTTGAGGGTACTGATTCACCCCTCCCCTCTTAGTCCCTTATCTTTCCATTCCAACAATAAATACAACCTTTACATAAATATCTTAGGTTAATTAATTAAATCACAAGGATAAAAATCCATTTTAGGATAATGAGTTGGGATAAGAATTCTAAATTTTTATATTTTTTTGTAGAAGTTGACCAAATTAAATACAATACTTATCTAGGATTTAGAGGGAAGAAAGTGATGTCCGAAGGTGTCAAGGATTGATTCATCACTGTACAAGTTAGAACTTTAGGGCCTAGTTATATGAACACCTCTAAATCTATAAATTGACTAGGTTAGATAGACTAGTTCAAATCTACAAAAATAGAATTATTTTTGAAAGAAAGAAATGATCTAATGTATGGAAGAGAATCCTGCCCCACAAAATTAAAATGACACAAAAAGAATGGTTATTGTGGTTTGACTTCAATTTGTACTTATTTTTGTAGTAGAAAGGTGTCTAGATGTACTATTTGGGAGCTTGTTAAGTGAGGTTAACATTCTCCTTGATGAAGCTCCAAGGTTAAGAGATTTAATCATCAAGAACCAAGATCAAAGACAACATGCAAGCATAGAATGATGCCTAAGATAATGTATGCTAATGTAAAGTTCTAATAATGTTGCTATTAATATATCATGCAATCTCTCTAGCAATTCTTTTCCATGATTCTTTGATAAATTTTTTAAATAGATTCAATCATATCATTACAATAATATTTTTGAATTTTGACTACGCAACATTTGTTATCATCAACATTGTTAATCATATATCAAGAGGATGAGTTAAACCTACATATACAAATGGAAGAATAGTAACAAATCCATATATAGATTGATAAAAATGTTACATGTGAAAGTCCAAAAATATTGCTATCAACCGATTTTGTAACCAAGAATCCCATCCAAAATAGTGAACAAAGAAACTAAAATTATGATGATATTTTTCAAGTAAACGATAATAAAATTACGATAAGATAATATCATGAACTGAATTCACGTACAATTATACCACTAAATTTATTATCACATAAAAACACTTATCAAAATGAACCCAAAGCATTTGAAAATGCACATAGGTATATGATTTCCACCATTACAACACATGGTATTTGATTATGTTCTAATATAGCTTAAATTTACACGTGTACAAAATTCATCTTTGAAAGAGGTGAAATGATCTAGCACACGGAATAGAACTCTAGGCAATATAATTAAAATGAAGAGAATGAATGGTTATTATGGGTTGGTATCAATTCATACTTATTTTTAAAGTGGAATGGTGTCTACATGTACTATTTGGAAACTTTTGAAGCGAGTTTACTCTCACAATCAGCTTGAAGTGAGTTTACTCTCACAATTAGCTGCAAGGAAAATCGATTAATAATCATGAACCAAGATCAAAGACAATATGCAAGCATGCAATAATGTGTGCTTATGTAAAATTCTAATCTTATGCTTTTATAAATGTATCATATATATTTTCTTAACAATTATTTTTCATAATTTTTTTTTGCCCTTTTTAAAAAGGTGATCATCTCAATATAAAAATATTTCTTGAAAAAATGTCACCCTGTCTAAATCCAAAAGTATTACTATCAGCTGATTTTGTAACCTCCGAAGATTTCTGAGTAGAATTGTGAATAAAAAGATCTGATTCATTATCAATTTTACAAATAAATGATGATACGATTACAATAAGATAATATTGTAAACTGAATTCACACAAAGTAATAATAATAATGTTATTATTGCATAAAAACATTGATCAAAATGATCCCAAATCATGTAGAAAAAGCTGGATTCCATTGCCCACTCTCCCATTATTCCCATGTTACAGAAGAACAAACAAGTCAATAACTATGACGTAGAATAAGCAGAAGAAGACACAAAAACAATAATTTGTCAACTTGGTACAAAATACAAATGGAATTCTATAGATAAGACGAAGAGCACAGTAATGTAGAATTGTGGGCTTGAGATCTTCAGTGCTCACCACGCTGATATAAGACACAAGAGTATGAGACTCTAAAGATGTATGTTTACCTGAAATAAAGTACATTTCCTAGCGAAATTAATGGGCAGGCTGTCTGTCTAAACAAAACACAACACCCGGGGCCCGGGAAGCATCAATTAGTATTAGTTTTTAGTACTATGTACCGTGTAGCTATTGGCATTCCATAAACATGCATTGTTTACCCATTTCATATTGAAGTTGATTCAGTGGGTGACCACTGATATGAATTGAAAGATTTGTATGAGATGATTACGTTAGGTTGTCTTCATATTTGATATGGATGTCAGGATACACTCTACGATGTAATGCCATTTTGTTTCTACTACTTTGTTAAAAAATATGCATGTTCTTATTTCTTATTTCTTATTAGGAATCGTCCACTTATCAATCTTGCATCTAAGATGTTGTGAGCTCGTTCTAAAAGGTAAGTAAAGGACATTGTACACGATACAATATCCTTGTCTTTTGAGTGTTCTCATGTGTCATTCCCCACTAGGAATCATTCTCTTATCAAGTATTGCCGACAATTGTACATCCTTGTTTTCGATTCTTATTCCCCAGTAGGCATCATTCTCTTATCAATTATTGCCGGCAATTGTACATCCTTGTTTTTTATTCTTATTCCCCACTAGGCATCGCCAATTTGACATATATAATGTTGTGAGCTAGCCATAAAAAAGGTAGGAAAAGAATATTGTACACATTACATAAATTGTAAAATTTATAATTCTCAACATCTATCTCAAATACCCTTTTGGTGATTATGACATGTATGGATGTCACAATCAGATGGATGAAATCTTTGTCAAGTCGAGTAGGAATGAAGCAAGGAGTAGATGCAGAGTGCATGTAATTGTAAGTTGTATTTTGGGTCCTTGAACTGTTGTGTTCAAGTCCCTTTAGGAATGGGGACGAGACATCTTGTTGTGTCCTCGAAGTGTTAACCATTACAAAAAATGAAAAAAAGAGTTGAGGAAATATTGTTTTGGTTTATAGAATATGTAGAGTGTAGGCCTAGGCCATTCCATAAACATGCATTGTTTACCCATTTCATATTAAAGTTGATTTAGTGGGTGATATGAATTGAAAGATTTAAATAAGATGATTAGGTTATCTTTATATTTGATATTGATGTCAAGATACACTCCACGATGTAATGTCATTTTGTCACGTAAGTACTTGGTTCTAATACATAGTTTTGATCCATTTAACTCTCCCTTTTAATCCAATTTTCCAAATTAGATCTTAGAAATATAACTCAACTCTTAGACATTCTCCATGTTTCACACTATATGTTAACATTCCTATCTCAAATTTCTAGGTGTCAAAATGGTCTATATCTTTTTTCTACACTCCCTTGATTGAAATGACTGCATCATATCTCTAGAATTAGTGTATATTGGCAAAAATAATTCTAATTTTGACTACATATCTAGTAGAATTAAGAGAAATTGTAGACAAGATCTATGATAGAGCTATAGTCCTTGCCCAGTGCAAGAGAGATAGGCAAAGTGAATAAATTTTGTATGTTGAGACAAGAAGGGGGCTCGAAGTATGAAAGTTATATTGTTGCTTGAGGTGGGAGGTAACATAAAGACCTACACAATCAATGTAAAGAGAAAGCACTAGCTAATTCCATGAACAGGTTGGAGTAATTAACATGTTAAAATATGAAAAGTAAAATGGTGAAGGAGGGATTGTGCATACCTGCTAGAAGGTGAAGCTTGAAAGTGGAAGCTATGTTAAAGTTGAAGTAGTTTAATTTACAATTTATATGATGTATATCTGCAAGTACGAGGTAAAATGTGTTATAAGAGGGAAAGCGCATAAACTATTTGTTTAATGCTATGTTAGTTATTGGAATATGCAAAATTGTTTTAAAGAAATAGTCTGTGTGCATTGCCTTTACCTACACATTTTTGTCAATATATGAAAGTATGGTGGCTAATTAAATTGTGTTGTTATTTTCTTTTGGGAACATGATAGAATAGAAAATTTCTATTTTGGTTGAGAAATGGCATGGCATTCAATCTATTCATTGGTTAAGAAAATTGCAGTTCATTAGAATAGGGATCTAGTGGAAACTATTTTTCGTTATTTGTCGATGACAAAGGTAATTTTGATAGGATTTTATAGAACTTGTATAATTTGCATTATCATGTAAACAATATGCAAAGAAAAATATATGACAAGTATGAAAGCTCAAAATCTTTAGTTGTTTTTATCTTGGTCACTGCTTTGGCGGGTTTGATAATTAGTTTGACATAGAAATGTAAATGATAGGCATTAAAGTAAACTATATCAATATTAACTTTGTTTACGAGATATAATCATTTATTAAATGACATAAACAAAAAAATGCATGACTAATTAAATATATTTCTTATTGAGCATAGCTGGAGTCATTTTTCTACCTGTCATTTTGCATATTAATTGTTAAAAAAAGAAACAAGAAAATTATAGATGAACATCCAGCTAATTTTACAAAATATCAACAAATAATTTATTTTGAAATATACATGTCTCATACTACATAAAATTTTTATGCTTTAACCAAAAATATATGTGTTGTTGACAAATTAACTGGTGGCTATAACAATAACGATTAACAATTTGTACAAAAAGGTATGCTAAAGTCAAGGCAACCAACATAAGGTTTAAAATAATTGTCATACCTCAAAGCCCACCCTCACATTTTGCTTAGTTATTGCTTGGTTTGTTCAATACATTGAAGTGGTTTTAAAATTGTTTGTGATGCTTTGGATTATAGTAGGCCATATGGGCGTAGCTATGGACATTGTTTGCATTGACATGTGGAGAAGACATGAATTATAATAGTGTAACGACTTAGAAAGAAGTGAGGGATGATTTTGAGAAACAACAAATGGTTTTGTTTGTTTTTTTGTCTGATTTACTCATGACATAATATGTTGTTTATAATATTGTGTAGTTTTTTATATGACATTTAATAGATTAAAAAAAACCTTGGCAAGCTTAAAGTTGATATTTATCTTTAGTGGTTATAAATGACAAATACTAATTTTAGGATAGTTTAAACATGTTTAGTTGAGACGATGACAAGGGCTCAACAAATGAATATTTTTGGTACATTTGGAAAAGGAAAATATTACACCATATGATGCAGCAACTATTCGGAACAAATGTCTTTTACAAAGAGTTTAAAATTTCAAAATACATGGACTAGTTTTATAATCAATTAAACATATCAAGGTGAGGATATTGAATAGGCAAATGCAAATAATGTACATTGAAACACACCTCAAAAAACTTAACTTTAGTCATGACATATTCCCATCTTTCAAATGCCATTAAAAGAACAATGTACATGTCATCAAAATATAATACAATTTTATTGTTTATATAAGGTTTTTTTTACTGAATGTAATAAATAAAGCCAAGTTAAAGCTATGACTATACTATGCAAAGACTATAGATAAGTGAATCAAAGAAAAGAATATAAACAAATTAATCAACCATCATACCTTTAACAAAGATTATAGAACAAAAAAATCAGAAAGTAAAGAATTTTGCATAGTGTTGCATAGTTTTCATTTAGACATCCCACAATTGACATAGGAGAATTGTTACTGTAGTGCCCACCCATAGTTTCCTTTTCTGTTCATATTTCCAAACTCTTTTAAGCCACTTTCATGTGTGCGTTGGTTATTTCAGTGATTGATATTTTGGATGTATAACATTATATTGTGATTTCATCTTGAACCATTGGTTAGTGTGTGATATCATGTGTTGAAATTTAGATGGTTATGGTTATTTCATGTTGATTATGGCACATGATGATGACATTTATATTATGGTTTTACTTACCCCATACTAGCATGTGTATGGTTCTTATGGATATTTTTTTATTTTTGATTGATGTGTTTGATGCGATTAAGGGACAGAGCCATAGTCGCCTTCTTTTGGGATCTACATGATGGGTCAATCCCCGCCATTGTCTGTTATGTGTGTGTGTGTACATGCTCATCTTTTTATGTAGGTTTGCAGGTACTAGACATCGACTTCCTTGAATTGTCAGGATGAACGTTTCCTATCGTAATATCTCAATGATAAGAGAGGGAAGATAATAGACAGATCCAAATCCTAACCCAAGCCATATATTGTCCTAAAATAGTGGACAAGTGTTTGATTGACATTCCTTTGAATTCGTGATCCCTTTCTTTGTGCTTGATCATGATGTTTTGGGTCTAATTGATTATGTATTCATGATTGTGCGTCATGTGGTTGATGTGGGTTTATGTTAAATTCAGTTTAATGATTTTTGAGATTTACTATGTAATTAAGTAATTTAGTCTCAATAAATTTTGGAATATTATATGTGTGGGTATTTAATTAATAAGAATTAATTAAATACATTAGTTGATTAAGAGGCTTATTTACTGAAAAGTCAAAATATGGAATTTAATGGTTTAATTAATAAATTAGTGTTTAATTATTAATGGCATAATTATTTTCATGCTAAAATAATAATTGCTAATAAAATAATGATAAGCAATTAAAGTTGCACAATTATTTAATAAAAGAAAAATAATTTCGTTAAATTAGAATTGAGTGAAAAGTGCATTAAGTTATTAAATATAAAATTGAATAATCATGCAAGAGGAAAATATATAATAACAAGGTTTTGGAGTTGAGTTGAGTTTTGACATTGCATGGTTGAGTTATAGTTCTAGGTTTATTTTCCTTTATTAAGAATTTCTTGATCATTATTCACAGACACAGGTTATAAGAATTGGTTTGATTTTGGGAGTAAAAGAATTTTGTTGAAAGCTTGGAGTATTTTGGAATTTCTCAAATTTTTATTGTTCAAGATTGATCGATGATATTAAGGTAGGGTTTGAAAAATATGTATTCTTTATTTTCGAAAAAGATTGTCTGTGTTGTGTCTTCCATGTGTGAGGGTTTGGTAATAGACATATTCTTGTGTTTTCGTTCGTGGGCTTTGCTTGAGGAATTTTGGGTGTTCAATTTTGCATAAGAGTGTAAGGGTTTGAATTTTATCTTTAGGACTCATTGGAAATTCTAGTATTTTTTCTTTAAAAAATAAAATAGATTTATATCTTTCTTGTTGTCATAGAAACCCTATCAAAGTTTCTTTCGAAAGAAATTATTATTATTATTATTATTATATATTTTGGAGTAGGGGGATTCACCCCAACCCCAACGATAGCAGAACTATCGCATGGTAGCCACTGTTGTCGGTGGTAGCAAAGATGGCGCATGACAACCACTGTTGTCAGATGGTAGCCCTTCTCTGTCGAAGGTGAATGGATGTTGTGGGGGGGTAGGCTACGTGCTTCCCCAAAATAAGTATGTATTTTTAAAACAAATAATAACAATAAATAAATAAAATAATATATGTATATAATTAAATAAAATAATGAATTTTTTTTTTAAAAAATTTCTAAAATGTTATTAATAAAATAATAATATTTTGTTTTTTGGTATTAAATAAATTTTTAAATTAAGATTTTAATCATGTAATTACATGTACTTAGTAATTATTGATTTGAGATCAATTTATTTAATTATTTATATAAATTAATTTTCATGTATAAAGAAGAGTTTAATTTGGGAATATAATTATAGTTGTTTTAGTGATTATTTTAATGAATTAATTTATGTGATGGTGTTTTATAATTTTTTTTTTTATTAATAAATTTGTATGACTCCTTTTCCTTTGGTGATTGTGAGTTAAGAGGGAATCTAAATTTACATCACCCTTTGAGGATTGTTAGCAAAGGCGGGGTTAGGAAAATTATGTTATGTTTGTTTGACTTGCATACTTGTATGGCATTCAACTTTGTTATACCCAACCTTATTGAAGCTCTTGATTATGTTTTTACTATGTGGGAGTTTTATGATGTATATGTGATGGAAGTTGGTTATGTATGTTCTTGTGGCATTATGGAACTAGATCTTGACTTTTATGATTCACGATGATCTATGAGATGTTTTTGAGACTTACGAGCTTAGGGTAGGATATCTAGGTGTTAGAGGGGAAGTGGCTTGCCTTGGAGGCGTCGAAGCCCAGAAGCGACTACCTGGGTATCTTTAGTAAGTTACTTAATAAGTGATAATATGATACATTAAATGGGGTTTTAAAAAGAATTAATAAGATAATGTGTTCCTTGCTCATGCCTTGAGTGCTAGTATAGGCTAAGGATGGGAGAGGGAGAAGATGCTTTCCCGTCTAATAGTGACGTTGAGGTCTGGCATGATCGGTTGTCCTTATCTACATGAGAGGGTTTCTTGTTCCACATATGTTCACACTTGGGAGTTGGGGTCCACTGAGATCATTCTGAGGGGTTGACATATGTGATGACACTTCCCTGATTTCATTGGTTGCCTCTGGATTAGTATGTATACCTTTGTATGTTGAGTTATACCCTTTTGAGATAGAAAGATTTCAAGATCCCTTTCTTAATTCTACCTAATGAGTGATTTTGGTATTGTTATCTAAGTGGGGTCTAATTGTTTCTCCTTAGCACAATGGGAGTGGAACCATAAGTTTCCATGAGGTTGGGAGGTACTGATTCTCTTACCATTTGAGACTCTGGTGTTCCTGTACCAGTGTTGGATGATCCTTGTTGCAGTTGTTCCTTATTCTTTCATCCTTGTAGATTGGTTCATATTCCTCTTTTCATGTATTTGTACTTTGTACTTAGATTCTATTTACATATCCTTACATATCCTGCGACTTGTGCAGTGGATGTGGGTTATCATGTATACTTTATGGTTCAAATGTATTTATTTATTCTTTTATAAGATGAAGTACTTTAGTTTCATTGTGTGGAATATTTGTATGGTTATTGTACTTAATAGATTAATTTATATTTCCATAATTCTACATCATGGAACCCTTGAGATTTGTAATCTTTAAATGAGTATGTATTGTCTTTACGTTATTGCTTCTTCTTTGTTATTCATTATTGTTTGTAAACTCTTAAGAAAAAAACAATTTTGTAAACTTAGTAACATGTTTTAGATTAATTTCTCTTGGGTTCCTTGGTAGGGCATTACACTTATTGTATGCTAAATAGAACATTGCATTGTGCCAAAATGCCAAATACATGATGAAAGTATTTATCAAGAAAAAAACAAAGAAATGACCACAAGCATTTTGAAGAAAATCAGATGAGGAATTTTGTGCATATAAGGATAATACATGTAGAATTTGTATTGTTGTGTATCCATTTGCATTCTTGACAATGAATTAGCAAAAAAACCCATGTGATTTTTTTACAACAATCAAAGTTTGAGAATGATGGAAGTACAATAGTAAATACATAGAAAATGCATTAATTGTATAAAAGAAAGAAATTGCCTTACCATATCAATAGATATTAGATCAATATTGTTTGTGTTGCAAAAAAATTGTATGTTGATTTTTAGTTGTTGCGCATCTACCCACATTTTTAAAAACATGTTAGCAGGAAAAAGGCACATGTTCTATTTTTTAGGGTTTTAACAATTTAAGTTTATGAACATTGCCAAAAATATAGAGGAAATAAAGTTTATAATATCTAGTTTTAGTTTAATAATGTTAAAATAGGGAGGTAATATTTTTACAATCAAGATAAGGTAATGTGCCTTGTGTCTACTAACACAATTTGTATGGTATTTGCAAGCATGACAATTGATTTTATTTTCTCTATTCTTTGGATGAAAATTTTTGAATCATTTTCTTGAGAAGTTTTTGTGTCAAAATAGAAGATATGAATTTTTTATTGTTCATTATTTTTTTTAACTTTTTTTTATGAAGCAAGATTTATTAGAGCCATAGAAATTTTATTAGATTAGATATTTAAGTAGACAAAAAGATATGGACTGAACTTTCTATAGACTATGTTTTCATATTAAAAATTGAGAACAAATGCAAGTATGGATGTGTGTTATGCAAAAAATAGATTTAGGTAGCAATGTATTGCTTAACATCTGAAATTTCATAGTTGGTGATATATAAGTGACACAATAAAAAATAATGGCTCTATTTTACTTTCTCTTTCTTACATTGTCATATGAGCATTGTTTATCTTTGCAATAAATTCTTCTTGAATTTGTTCATTGTCTATGTTCGACAACAACTTTTACAAACTGTAACATAATATCTAGAATGCAAAGAGCTAAGAGATTTGGAGGGGAAACATAATGAATGTTAGGTTTCATGTTCAATGAGCTCCCACTTAAAACCCAATCACTATTGATGCAAACTAAAAATCTCTCATATTCCCTACATTTATGTTCATAACATCACTTTGTAATCTTGAGTCTAGAGAAGCTCTACAAGACTTCAACATCTCTAAATCCTATTAAAAAATACATCATATGTGTCTTCTCCAAGCTAAATTAGAGATAGTAGAATTTAGTCTACTGGCAACTTCATAAAGTTTGTTACTGTCCTCCAACTGCACTTCAAATTGACTGCATAATGCTTGAAAAGGGCCAATTTATGCTCATTACAACAACATCAATTGATAGGCTTCTTTAATCTCTCTTGCTTGGATGATTGATGCCTTCTCCAAAGTACACAATGTGAGAGTTCCCAAACCATGGTAAGCAAGTAGAAAAAAATTAATTAAGTTGCACATTGATCTAGCCTACTTTGCCATTGACATTGAGAGAAAAAGTTTTCAAATATTGTGAATTTTGATAACTATAATTTTTATCGCAACATTTTCTCACATTGTACTTTGTCAGTGCTAACCCCTTTAGGTTGAATTGATTACACCAGCAAAGATAGCATGCCTTTCAAGAGCGAAAAGAATACCCTTTGATATGAGGCTCCAATTGTGAGATCCAAACTTCTACACCAACTTGCTGAGAATGACATCCTCCTCTGGAAACTGCAAGGTCCCTTTATGTGTGTCATCTCCCTTGCCATTATTACTTCCAATTTTCATTATTCTTCACTTTTGAGTGTTTGAAACTGCAAGAGTCCAATGACTTATCCCTGCAAAGGTGGACTATGGATACCAATATCTAATGGCTACAACAAAGTCATCAAAGATGATGGAAAGCCCAAGTTGGTTAAGAAGGAAACCAAGCTTAACAAAATTCTCCCTTTTCCCCTAATAACTACACCTCTACAAAACACCTATACATCTTGTAAACTATAGAAACTGGTCTAATTCTTTCTTCTAGAACCTATTGAAGAATAGTCTCAATCTGTATACAAACTCCTTCAATAAAATTTACTATAACCAAATCACTATCTGTGATACATAACACAACTCTGACCTATGAAGAATTGATCAACTATTCATCCACCATTGTCTCTCCTATGCAATTATTAAAAAAATCATCAGACATGTCTCTAGAAGCCTCCTAAAAGGAACTATGATTATGCATATGCAATTCTATAGTACCTTACATAATAGTTTCAAATTTTTCATCATACCTTTTCTTCTCTTCACTAAATTTAATGTCACTTATTTTGTTGTCATTGATACATTTCAACAAACTATGGAAATCGTCAATAACTGAATCAACTACATGATCTAATGACAAAGATTGTGTACGCAATGAAAGATCTCTCACTTTAAGGTGACTCTCTACTATATAAAAGGTACCTAGTTTATTTCCTTGATGAATCACTAAAGCACCCTTTTTTGCTTTCTATCTATTGGATTCAAAAGTGATTTTACACTCTTGAGAACCCAATTGTCCAATTGAGATTTAATTCTAGTTCGGTTGAGGAACATATCTAACATCCTTTAACAAACTAACTATTTCCATTTATTAATTTTAACAAAGCATCCCCTCTGCTAATAACATCATACAAGTTATCATTACCAAGAAAAACCTTACCAAAGTCACTAATTTGTAAGTTTTTGAATAACACTTTATGTACATGAAGTGACATGAAATGATGTTCCCAAATCAAGCACCCAAACATTAGCTAGAATTTATTCCAAGGTTAAAATAAGAATACTATCTTCTTGGTTTTCTACATTGGCTTCATTTTCTTTTGACCGATCTTCAACTTTAAAGGATCAATAATTCATTTAATATGGGGCCTTTCTTGGTACAATACCAGCAAATAGTTTTTTTACCTCTTGAATTTGATCTACCTCATGATTTCCCACAATTAATTTGACTCTTATATCTTTCTTTTTTTCTTTCCCTATCTTCTACGTTAAAAACATGACCCAATGTTTGGGTCTCATTGTGCTCTTCCTCTGCATCTCCTCACTTAGGATTACACCAAAAATATCATCAAATTTCAACGCATTTGAACTTGTATCTAAATTAATAACTACCATAACCAAGCTATTGGAAATTTATGGAAAAGAACACGGATTTACAAGAGACCAAATTGTTTCATCAAAATTAACATTGACTTAAGATAACTCAATGGTAACTATATTAAATTTATTTAAATGATTTGCAACAAAAATTCATTCAACCATTTTCATATTAAAAAACCACTTAAATGAAAATACCTTATTTGATGTTGAGGAATTTTCATACAACTTACCCAACACACTCATCAAACAAGAAATTATTGTTTCCTTGGATATATTAAATTCAACATAGAGGATATGCACAATTGAATAGCTCCTAATTCTTTTATATCTAGTATATCTCATTCTTCATCTATCATGGTTGAAGGTTTATTTTCTTTACCATGTAAGGGTTGCCATAAATATTTCTAATACACATAATCCTCCATTTGCATCTTTCATAATTGATAGTTAAAGCCATTGAACTTTTCAATATTTCCTTCACCAATTGACATTTCTATCATGCAAACTTGAATCTCTTCTACTAAACACAATGATGCTAGATGGTTAAAAAATAATCAAGAGAAAAATAACAAAAGTAAAAGAGAGAAAAATAGACATAACAATTAACTGGTGGCTATAATGCTAACAATTAACAATTTGTATAGCAAGGTATGCTAAAGGCAAGAAAAGCAACATAAGCTTTAAAATAATTGCCATACCTCAAAGCCCACCCTCACATCTTGCTTAGTTATTGCTTGGTTTGTTCAATAGATTGAACTGGTTTTAAAATCTTTTCTGATGCTTTGGATTATAGTAGGCCAAATGGGCATAGCTATGTACATTGTTTACCCCAATATGTGGAGAAGACACAAGTTAGAATAGTGTAATGACTTAGGAAAAAGTGAGGGAGGCTTTTGAGAAACAACAAATGGTTTTTCTTGATTTACTCATGACATAATATGTTGTTTATAGTATTGTGTAGTTTTTTATATGACATTTAATAGATTAAAAAAAAACCTTGGCAAGCTTAAAGTTGATATTATTTTAAATTAGTGGTTGTAAACGACAAATACTAATTTTAGGACAGTTTAAACATGTTTAGTTGAGGATATGCCAAAAACCTCAACAAATGAATATTTTTTCTACATTTGGAAAAGGAAGATATTACACCATATGATGCAACAACTATTTTTAACAAATGTCTTTTACAGAGCATTTGAAATTTCAAAATACACAAACTAGTTTTATAATTAATTAAACATGTTGAGGTGAGGATATTGACTAGGAAAATGAAAATAATGTACATTGAAACAAACCTCAAAAAACTTAACTTTACCCTTGACATATTCCCATATTTCAAATGTCATTAAAAGAACAATGCACATGTCGTCAAAATATAATACAATTTTATTGTTTATATAAGGTTTTTTTGACTGAATGTAATAAATAAAACCAAGTTAAAGCCATGACTATACTATGCAAAGACCGTAGATAAGTGAATCAAAGAAAAGAACAAAACAATACCTTTAAAAAAGATTATAGAACAAAAAAATCAAAAAGTAAAGAATTTTGCATAGTGTTGCATAGTTTTCTTTTAGACATCCTGTAATTGACATAGGACAATTGTTAATATAGTACCCACCCATAGTTTTATTTTCAGTTCATATTACTGTGTGTGTGAAAATTGTACCTGATCTGTAGACACAACACTTTAGTAAAGCATTAGAGGTTAGCAAAAATCAAAATCGTGCAAAATTGAAATATAATTTAACCAAGTGATTTATTGCCTTCTAGTAGGTGCGAAATTGATGTTCTCAGATTGTTATCGAGATCAGTGACCTAGACAACACCTAAATGAAGGATTTGAATGCAAAAGATGGATATGGAATGAATGCAATTAATCTACATTTTTTATATTTTCTATGCAATAATATGAAAAATGATATGAAATCTATGATATATAAAAACTGATATGCTATGAATTGATCTAACAATAATATGAAAACAAAAGTGATCTCACAACAATGTTGATTCGCAATAAGCTTTGATCCTTCCAATTCCAATTCTCTAGCGTGATTGTGCAAAAATATGAGATCCTTTGAGATGAGCTGAGGCTTTAATTTTATAGAAATCCAAGGCTTTGGAGGTGCATGGAAAAAATCCATAAATCACTCAGATTAACTCAGCTTGATTTTTGAGTTATCTAATAATAAAGATAATTTAATTCACAAAAACATGCAAATCATGCAAAAATAGCTTTTTAACTCAAATTAGAGATTAGATCAGCTTTTTAAAACTCAAAAATGATGTTGAGTTCCAAAAAGTCAATAACTTGCATTGATTTTCTGATTTGGAGTTTAACTGCTCTTTGATTGTGCACATGGATAATTATGAATTAATAAATAAATAAAGTGATTTATTCTCAACTTAACTGATTTTAAAAATAAAATAATTGATTTATGGGTTAATCAATTATTTAATCAAACTTTTATTAAAAACTATATTATTAAATAATGACAACTTGCTTTAATTAATTAAATAAAAATTTAATCAATTATTCATAGGATATTGGATTTATTGTCAAAATTAAATAATACAATTAATAATAGATAGAATTAAATTTAATTACACAATTAATTGGCAAGATATTAAATCTAATTAATTAAATATGAAAATATTCAATTAATCAAACTTAGGATAAATGTGATTTATTGCCAAATAATCATTAAATTAAAGATAATTAAGATAATTAAGAATATTGCTAAGAATATTCCCCGATGCAGAATTTAAGATAATCAATTAGGATTCGATGATGTTTAGATGTGCCTTAGGTTAGGACTTTGATGTCAATTTCGTTCGAATTGTTGATATAGAAGATTAATGAACTTATAGCCCATTTTTGGGGTATTACATTTTGCCCCTCTTTGAATTACTGTGCGAAGCATAGTGGTTCAAAGACAGTCTGTGTTTGATAAAGATAGGAAACTGATGTTTGAAATTGATGATTGATATGAGACAGAAGCTGATTGATATTGATTTGATATGGAGATAATAGGTCCTGAATGACCAAAGATAATGTTCACTATAATAGCAAATGAACCTATGATTGCGAAAAAGTGTCAAAACGCCTGATTCCAAACCTCAGGATTGCAAAGAAGTGAGTGACCGGTTCTAGACTCGATTGTCTTAGCAGAACTAGTAGGTATCACATCCGAATCCTTCAGTTGCCGAAGAACCAAGGAAAGAACACTATGATCTGATGGTTGCAAAAACTGATACAGTTTACAAGATTAGGAGAATACCAGATTGATATGGATCGACGAATCTGATATGCCCCATGTGATGATAGATTTGCCTCGAGCGATGAGGACTTTTGATCAATCAATAACTAGACGTGGTTGTTGTCTTGATTACTGAGGAAAGATTGATAGAATTTGATTTACAGACTTTGAATGATATGCAATACCATGCCCCCTTCGGGATTAAAATTGAAATCTGACAAGAGAAGTCAGCGTTTAAAGTTTAGAAGCATGTTAATTGATTTAAGAAGTGGTTATACATGTCTGAGAACGCGTTTTGCATCGTTTGGAGGTCCTAGAGACCATGTGTGACTAGGTTAAACCATGAGTTGACCATAGTTGACCAAGTTGAAATTTTGATAGTTTGATGGAAGATAATCAATTAAGTTGAATTCTAGATTTCTACGATGATTGAAGGTTGATTATGCAAGTAGTTGACAATATGAATGATCTCATATTTTGATTTTGATCCCGAAAAAGGATTCTACTTGTTGTTTCGTTGGAGGAACCTTCATGTGAGATTCAGCTCTTGTTAGATTTGAAGAGACAAGTGGAGAATTGTTTAAGCATTGAAGTTTGTTTAGCCATTGTGAGATCATGCAAACATGCAAAAATGCAAAGAAACATGCAAAATGAAATGCAACCTAAGACCTAGGACCTAGTCATTGATCATATGTCGATTTGTTATCATCATTGAACTTTTAGGTAACTGGATAAATCAATAAAATGCCCACTAGCTATGAAACCATAGACATATGAATATTGATTTGTATGCGCAAGAATCAATACAACACCCACTGGTCAACAACCATGGATATATGAATATTGATTTTGTTTTCGGAATGTCAGATTAGATATAAGCATCAAAGCATAAACACTAGGATGACCTGAATATCATGTCCATTTTGATATAGCAATTTGTATAAGCATCAAAACATAAATGTCATGATGACCTGAATATTCCTTGCGGTTCAAACACATCAAACAGTCAAGAGATCATTCTAAATCCAGTGTGAATTACCCGTAGTGACCCTTTATCGTTCACATCCTTAGGTAAGATCGCATTTCACAATAGGAGAAAGAACTCACTCAAAAAGACAATAGTTAGATCAAACTTCCTTGAATTTTCTGAGTATCAATGGTCGAGGTACACATGGCCATCCAATTCGAGATAGAGGCTCTTACAGTCGGACACCATTTCAATCCAAAATTTCTAAAGTTGTTAGATTTTCACATACAAGAAAAAGACAAAGAAAAGATTATGTCCCTAGTCATCACTCTCTAAATCCTATAAAGGACATCATCGAAGAGCTCGAAGGGACGTAATATGCAAAAATCTCAATGCGAATCAGTAAGCATACAAGGAGATAAAAGCATGAAGCACAGATCATTTTCAATTTGTGTTTGATTGTGTTGTTGTAGATGCAAAATCCTTTCTAGAGACAAGACTGACTGACTGACTCATATGAAGCTTCAAAGGACTCTGATTGGATATGATACGTCTAAGATATACTGGAGACCATAGGATATGACAATGATTACCCCCAAGTGTCAAGCATTGATAGGATACAGACGCTTGAGCTGATTGGTGTATAGACCGACTTACTTGAAAATTGGAAATGCAGAAACAAACTGAGAGATATGTACAGACTAAAGAAAAACTGAAAGCTAGGAAAGACCAAGATTGCGCTGATAGATGGAGCATTTTGAAACAAGTGGCACCCGTTTGCCGGGTTTTCACCATCTTGGCAGAGATTCTATTTTTGCTACCAAGGCGCCTATTTCCAGGTTTTCACCAAGGCACTTTTTTTTTGTTTTTTATTTTTTTTTGTATTTTTCATTTTTTCAATTTTTTTTGTACTTTTGATATTTTTTGATTTTTTTGTGAATCATCAAGGCGCCTATTGTTAGGTTTTCACCAACATGTTCATTTTTTCAAGACTTTTTCTTATTTTTATAATTTTTTCAGGACATTTTACCATAGACTGAATGCCCTAGGCATAGAATTTCTTTAGATGGAGAACGTTGATTGGTTCTCGGAGCTATTCTCCTACAGTCATTGAGAGTTGATAGGCACCAGAGCCAAAAGTAGCAGTGATAACAAAGGGACCCAGCCAGTTGAGTTCAAACTTCCCCTTGCATTCTCGATGGGATTGATTTTTAGGATTTTCTCTCAAGACTAGATCACCAACCTGAAATTCTTTGTGTCTGACTTTCTTGTTGTAGCCTCTAGACATTCTCTTCTGATATACTCTGAGATGATCATACGCTACTTGTCTACACTCATCTAGTAGTTCAAGTTCTTGCAACCTAGACACTCTGTAGTCATCATCAGTTACGAGACCATGCATTCTGATTCTTAGTGATGGGATTTCAACCTCAATAGGCAGTACCGCTTTAGACCCATAAACTAAAGTGAAAGGTGTAGCCCTTGTAGGCATTCTGATACTTGTTCTGTAGGCCCATAGAGCTAGATTAATCATGAGATGCCAGTCTCTGCCAGTTTTGTTTACTGTTCTATGCAAGATCTTCAATAGATTTTTGTTGGAAGCCTCTGCTTGGCCATTCCCTTGTGGATAGTAGATAGAAGACCAATGTTGGGTGATCTTGAATTTGGCACATAGATCATCTAGGTCTTTATTCCTGAATTGCCCACCATTATCTATGATTGTGGAATGAGGGATACCATATCTTCATATGATATAGTTTAAGATGAACATCGATATCTGCTTTCCCATTGCTTGTGTCAAAGGGACCGCTTCTACCCATTTTGTAAAATAATATGTGGCTGTGATTATATGGGTATGTCTGTTAGAATAATGAGGATGAATCATCCCGATAAGATCAAATTCCCATTGATGGAAAGGCCATTGTGTTGTAAAGGGGATTAGATCCCTCCCTGGAGCATGAATTAGGTTGCCATGTACTTGACACTTTTGACAATTCTTAGCAAATTTGATGGCCTCTTTCTCTATTTCAAGCCAGTAGTACCCAACCCTAATAAGTTTTCGACCTAGTGTTAAACCATTCGAGTGTGACCCACAAATACCATCATGGACTTCCTCTAATGCACGTTGAGACTCTTCCCATTCTAAAAATCTAAGTAGCGTACCATCTAGACCTCATTTGTATAGATCGTGACCAATGATGACATATCGGGAGGCATTACAGATAAGGTATCTCTTTTCATGGTGGTTGAAGGTATCGGGAATGATTTGGTCTTGGAGATAGGAAAAGAGGTCTTTGTATCTGGATGAATCATGACCAACAATAGTGCAGATCATGCAAGTTTCAGGGGAGTCATATGCAGGATAAGATAGTGCTTCCACCAGGAACTCATAGTGTAGCTCATGTTCAGGCTGCTGTAATAAAGTAGATAGTGTTGCCATTGCATTGGCAGCCTTGTTCTCCGTTCTAGGAATTTTCTCAAATGTGATAGATATGAAATATTTCTTAAGATCATCTACCATTCTCTTGTAAGGAATGAGCTTTCCATCTTTAGTTTGGTACACATCATTGACTTGATGAATAACAAGTTGAGAGTCTCCATGAATGTGTAGCTCTGTTACTCTCCATTCAATTGCTAGTTTCATACCATTCAAAAGGGCTTCATATTCCACAATATTGTTTGTGCAAGGAAACTTTAATCGGAATGCTTTGGGGATTGAGTATCCTTGAGGAGTTATGAACAATATGCCTGCCCTGGAGCCATTCTATGTATAGGAGCCATCAAAGAACAATTGCCATTCTCTAGAAGATAGGTGCATAATAGAGGAGTCTGGAAATTCCATTTGCATTGGTGTGTCATCAAACATGGGTGCATCTGCTAGTTGATCAGCAATAACTTGACCTTTTATAGCTTTTCTTTCAACATATTTAATGTTAAATTTGCTTAGAAGCATGACCCATTTAGCCAGTCTACCTGTGAGGGCAGCCTTGCTTAGTAGGTATTTTACTGGATCAATTTTTACTACTAGATGCGTGGTATGAGCTAAGATGTAGTGTCTCAGTTTCTATGATGCAAAGATCATAGCTAGACAAGCTTTCTCGATCATTGAATAGTTCTTCTCATATGCAACCAATGTCCTACTGATATAGTATATAGCTCTTTCCTTTTTGTTCTCATCATGTTGTGCTAGCAATGCCCCCAATGATGTATCTGTTGCGGAGAAATATAAGATCAATGGCTTCCCATGAATAGGAGGCATCAAGATAGGTGGATTGGATAGATACGTCTTGATATGGTTAAAGTTTTTCTCACATTCTTCATTCCATGCAAAGGTCACACCTTTATGTAATGTTTTTGTAAAAGGATGTGATGTGTCCGCTAGCTGTGATATGAATCTTCTGATAGATTGAACTCTTCCTTGCAATGTCCTCATTTGACTGATATTCTTGGGAGGTTGCATCTCTATTATAGCCTTGACTTTAGCTGGATCAAATTCAATGCCCTTCTTTGAAACTATGTATCCTAAGAGCTTTCCGGAAGTGACACCAAAAGCACACTTCTTAGGATTTAGTTGGAGACTAAACCTTTCCATTCTATTTAGGATCATGCTCAAGTCCTTTAGATGTTCAATCCTGATCATAGACTTTGCTAATGTGTCATCAACATAATCTTCCGTGGTTCGATGCATCATGTCATGGAAAATAGATGTCATTGATCTTTGATATGTAGCACCAGCATTTTTAAGCCCAAATGGCATGACATTCCAACAGAAGGTTCCCCATGCACAGGTGAAAGCAGTTTTCTCTTGATCCTTTGGAGCAATTTTAATTTGGTTATATCCAGAGAAACCATCCATCAAGGAATACATCTCGAAACCCACAGTCATATCCACTATCATATCAATGTTCGGTAGTGGAAAATCATCCTTACGGCATGCTCTATTCACATCTCTAAAGTCTGTGCACACTCTGATTGAACCATCTAGTTTAGAAATAGGTACAATATTAGAGATCCACTCTGCATAGTCAATAACTCAGATGAATCCGACTTTTAGAAGCTTCTCTAATTCAACTTTTACCAAGAGTGCAACATGAGGATGCATCTTTCTCAACTTTTGCTTGACAGGTTTGACATTTGGAGCAATAGATAAATGATGCATTATGAGATTAGGATCCAATCCTGGCATATCTGAATATTTCCATGCAAATTTGATCTTCTTCTCTGTTAGGAATGTTGTAAAATTTTTCTTCTCTTCTTCTGATAATGATTGTGCTACATGTACCAATTGTGGTTCCTCTGTTGTACCCAAATTGATGGATTGGGTGGGCTCAATTAGAACTGGAGATCTATCCTGTAAATGACTCGGAAGGACATCAAATATCTCATCCTTAGGTGCCTCAGAGAGGTTTTCACCTTTGAATATGTCTTTTATTTTTACTTTTGTAGGTTCTGAGACTGCCACAAAGTGGTTTTCACCCTCATAACTCTTTTTCTTTTTCTTTTTACTCTTGTTTTTCTGACTAAGATATTTGATGTCTGACTCGGTCATGCTGATGCTCGGTTCACTGATGGAAGTCCTCATAGGCTCAACTGCATTGAGGTAGCAAGCAAGGGCATAGTCATTCAGGAAGGTATAAATACCATGGCTCAGATTCGTGGAGGTTTGATCAATAAGTTCTGGATATTTGATAGTCAAAGTAGGGAAAGATTGGGAGATAGTGTTTACAGATATGGATCTGTCATCAATGGGCCTAACTTGACACTTGAGTTCAAAGGTGATACTACAACTTAAGACATCCAATTCATGAATAGGCTCAATGTCATCATGGGAGTCCAATTCAGCCATAGGTGGATCAGACTTGATAGGTTCATCATTTTGCTCTAGACTTACGTTGGTTTGAGGTGCATATTGGTGAATAACATCAACATGTTTCTCTATGATAAGCTCATTTGGTTCTGGGATGACTCCCCATTCATAGTCATTAGATTCATCTTTTGATTTACGATCTCTAGGAAATCTTAGAACATGAGTAAAGTCAGGGTAAATGCCCCAAGAAGGGTTACCCTTAGATTTTGATTTGTATTCATACTCATGAGAATCTATCTCAGAATCACTACCACTTCCCTCTTCTTGATTGTTTTCAAGATTAGCCGGTTCTTGTGTTGCAACTATCTCTTGATTGATAGTAGGTTCTTGTGTTTCTACTACATTAATTCTCTTGATAGGATCATCTTTATCATCAAGAAGGTCTTTGATCTCTTTAGGCAATTTTTCATAGGGGATGAGTTCTGAACTATCTGAATCACTATCTAATGGTTCTCTTTCGTCTTTCTTAAGAAGAGGTTCCCCTGGAGCGATCTGCTCTATGACATGAGAGAAATTACCTTTGAGGTGATAGGGTTTCTTCTTAAAGCCTAAGCTGACTTTATCTTTATTTTCTCTACCATTATGTGGGAGAGGTGCCACGAGACCTTTTCCTCTGACTCCTAGAGGCCCTTGACCTGAATATCCCATCTTAGCTATTAATTTACCTACTGGACCATATGACTTAGAAAGGAGTTTGGATACTATAGAGTCACCAGTTTGAACAATGTGAGATTTAGGTTCATCTTTGTAGAGCCATGATAGCACAGCTTCATCCTCTTCAAACTCTTGCTTGGATACTTGTTCTGCTACAAAATTATTTTTATATGCTTTCAGAGGTTCTTTAGAGTCTGGTTTGGATTGTTTCAAAGATTTCCCATAAGACTTAAGCGAGATAGGGAGAGATGTCAAAGATAAGATTGGCTCAATAGTATATTCTCCCATACTATTTTCTTTGATATTAACCTCTTTGGCAAGATCTTCCATTTTAGATGTGGATGCTTCTTTAGTTGGTTCAATGGGAGATTCTCTGTTATTAGGCACAAGCTTATCTGCACTTTCCTTCAAGGTGTTGCAAGTTGTATTCAGATCTGTGGGGATAGTAACCTCTACTCCTTCATAAGGAACTTCAAACATTGATGGTATGTAGAAGGAATAGCTTTCATTTCATGTATGTATGGCCTCCCTAGAAGAATGTTGTAAGCTAAAGGTAGATCAAGCACTTGACAGATGGTATCTTTGATAACTGGACCTGCTCTGATAGGTAAGACAATGGTGCCTTTAGAAGATCTTTCTTGTTCATCATAGGCTTTTATGGTGATCTTCTTTCGAGGATCAATAGCCAATTCTAAAAATCCCAATTGTGTGAACAAGCTGTAAGAACAAATGTTTAGGCCAGCACCCCCATCTATCAACACACGTTTGACTCTACGGTTCTGGATCAAGACTTCTATATGCAAAGGTTGATTATGTGGGTGACTCAAGGAGTTGTCATCTTCCTCTGAAAAGGAGATATATTGCGGAGATGTAAGATGTCCAACCATAGTCTGGAACCTGTCTAAATCAAGGTCATCAGGAACATTGGAACCAAGAAAAGCTTTATCGAGAATGGCTCTATGAGCTGGAGATATTCGAAGCAACTCAAACATGGAGATTTTTGCATTAGTGTGCTGGAGTTATTGAACAATGCTATAAGATGTAGGCCTTGTATCCTTTGGATTGGAAGATTTGGAAGCAGCCTTCTGTTTAGAAGTAGATGAAAGATTGAAGGGCACCTTAGGGACATTTGATGAATCTGGGATTTGTCCTTTTAGATGCATTGGAGCCTGTGATCGAGTAACTGTGTTAGCTAAGGAATGATCACTGTCTCTTCATACAATTGTGATGACATTGCAACTTTTAGGGAGACATGGTTCAACCATATTGATGACAGCTTTATTTCTAGGGTAGGCATAGTTGACTTTTGCCCCCATATTAGGCTGAGAAGTTGAAACTTCTTGACCATGTTTCAGAAATAGTTCTATGAATGCTGTATGATCATTATTTCTCTTGGGATTGTCAATTGTGATGTCTCCACTATCGATCAGATCTTGAATGGTATGCTTCAAGTGGTAGCAACTACTAGTTTTGTGACCTTTACTCCGATGGAAATCATAGAATTCATTTTCTCTCCACCATTTTGGTTTGGGGTCCTAATCATTTGGTCGGATTGGTGGTAAAGAGATGATGTTATCAGCCAGTAGAGTTTTCATAGCTGATTCTAAAGACTCTCGTAGAGGAGTAAATTTTTTATGTTTATCCCATCTTTTGTATTCTGGCTTCCTTTGAGATGGTTGAGAAGACTTTTGCTTTGAAGCTTTAATGGCTTGAGTGCCAAGAGTGAGATTGTAGGTAGGTGCCTTTGATGGGGCAAAGATAGTGTCAACAATGCCATCTGTGACGATGCCCTTGTTCTTGTTCCAATTTTTGTTCTTGTCTTTGGAACTAGATCCAGATTCGTACTTGTCTTTTTGAAGTGTGATTTCTCCTTTTTTTACAAGCACTTTTTCAATTTTGATAGCATTATCCACCATCTTGTCAAAAGATGTATGATCTTGCATTTGTAAAGGATAATTAATTTTTGGAACAAGGTTATTGATGAAGATTTCCAGTTTTTTTGTTCTTGGAATAGGTCTGGCATACAGAGAGAACTTCTTCCTCCATCTCTTGAGAAATGTTAGGAATGGTTCCCATGGATATTGCTTGAGAATACAGATATCAATCATGGTGACTAGATGTTGAATATTGTAGGAGTATTGCTGGTAGAACAATTTGATCAACTCCTCAAAAGTTTTGATAGTAGAAGGCAGTCTAGAGAACCAGTGGATGGCTGCTCCCCCTAGAGATCGAGGGAAGAGACGCATCAGATAAGTCAGTTCATGCATGAACTCCATTGATTGTGTACAGAATTCTCTGACATGATCTTGAGGATCAGAGTGTCCATCATACTTGTCATACTTTGGCATCTCCACTCTTTTTGGAAATGGTGGTATATACAAGTTTTTGTCAAAAGGAAAAGGGCATAGAGCTTCCATGGAGAACTCTTTGGGTTCCTTTTCTTTCTCAAGGCTATTAAATTTGACTTGTAAAGCATGTATCTATTTTGTCATAGCTGTGAGTGGAGTTTCTTCCTCATGCCTAATGATATCTTCAACATTAAAGTTGCGAGGAAGTTTAGCTCCTTGATGAGCTAGTTGTAAAAAGTATGCTTCTCTATTTTCTTCCAAGAAATGCCTCATCATCTTGTTAAATTCATTGTCATTTTGATAGCGAGCAATTTCTTTAGGTGTGGGTTCCTGATCTGCACCATGTCGAGATTGAGCTCTCTGATAGCCAAAGTTTGTCTCGGCTTGAGACATGGTAGGAGCGTGTGGACTCCCTGGATTAGATTGATGGGGGGTATGTTGAGTACCTCCATGAGTTGATGGAGGAGGTATGTAACCAGATTTCAATTGATAGTTGCCAAGACCGTCGTCCTCATAAAGACTAGAATTGATGAGTTGCTCAAGATTTGGAGTTTGGAGAGTGGTGATAGATTTCTTGTGAGAGGAAGCTCTAGTCTCCACTATTCACCTCAAGTGAAACAAAAGAATAAGATCCAGATAACCGAAGAATGAATTGAATCAAGATGATCAAATGACACAACCTTGTCAAGGTTTGATTGATTTGAAGATTTGATTAGATGTGGATGAAGGATACTGTGCCCTGGATGTATGGGTAGGTTCCCAAAAGATAGCAGACAAGATATCACAACACTTAGTCATTTTGATGATTGATTGAAGATTGATAGTTATGACAAGGTTTTGACACAAGATGATAACGACTCAAATTGATTAAACAGAAGGCTGAATCAAATTCAAAAGGCCACTTTAGGAAAATGATTGGATTCTTAATAGCTACTGCTCTATTCCTGACATAGTGATTCATTCGACAGATTCTGAAATTAGGCTGAAAAAGCTAAATATCTGGCAATTCTGACAATTTTTTGACAACTTTCAAAAATTTCCCAAACGACACTCTGCAGACTCGTACGACAGTGGGTATGCTATGAAATGAAAGTTGCAAAACTCGTATGACAATTGGGTAGCAATGAAATGACACTTGAAAAACTCGTACGACAGTTGGGTAGCAATGAAACGACAGTTGAAAATCTCATACGACAGTTGCAAGATTTTGACTTTGAGAATTTGCTGGCATAGAAACTCGTATGACACTGGGTACTCAATCATATGACAGATGGGTTGTAATGAAATGACACTTGGAAAAACTCGTATGACTTTTAACTTCCTGAAATGATTTTTGACTCCAGAAAGGATTTTACGTCAATTTTTGCAAAATTTTGAGTTTGCAGATTCGGATTGTTTGCAAATTTCAATGTCCAAAGTTGAGGATTGTAATAGATTTGTTCATTTTTAGTAACCAGATAGATAAACAAGCATGCAAAATAGCAACAAGTGATTTCAAGCATGTCTGAAAATAATGAACAAGGGTAAAAGCAACCTTGCGCATGAACAATCAAGTGACTTATTCATTCTAATCCTCAGAAGTGTTAATTGTGTACATTCCAAAATGTTTTGCAATGATGCACATATACCCTAGAAAATTAAACTTTGGCCTCGCTAGGGTTTTTAGTAATGGTTTGACTCTGCAACTTTTATGATCCAAAGGGGTGAACTCCAATCTCGGCGCACCAGGGTTTCGACACAGTCTGAGAACTTAATCTTTAGGAGCTACTAGGGAGATCTGACAACCCAACAATGAACCATACCTATGGAGATTTCTTCCACAAGGACATTTATATAGTGGCTGTCACTACCACGGTGAAAATGGCTATTACCGCTTGAGGTTCCATCAACGCAGTTTTCCCTATGAAGGGAGTGTCTGCTACGGTTAACCCTCTCTCAAGGTGACTCACAATAGTATACCACAAGGGGACTTGGCTCCAGATCCAAGGTTTTTGACACCTTTTCACTTTTAACCCAAACAAAGCAAGCAGATTAATCTGACACGCTAAGACAAAGTTTTGCTTCACCAAGGTCTATGATGTCAACTCCACGTGATCTATCAACCTCTCCGGGGAGAGAATGTATCAATCAATAAGAGAAGGTGCACTAACCAATTTTGATTCACCAAAGCTCGTGATGTCAACCCCACATGATCTATCAACCTCTCCTAGGAGAGAATGTATCGATCAATAAGAGAAGACGCACTAACTGAGTTGAATGTGAAACGCACTAACTATCCTCCCTACCTACAAGGATTTTGTCATCAAGAAGGATTTCACTGGGAATCCAATCTCTCAAGAATCATGAATAGTGTTCATAGGGCCTAATTACTATGTGAGCACAGATGTATGTTTCCAAAAGAAAATCTACCAAAAGTACCCAAAAAGCAGAAAGAGGAACACTTAACGCTTAAAGCGAATATGAGATGAGTCCGCAAGGTGGAACACTTAACACCTCACACAAGCTGAAAATGAGTCCCCAACTTAGAAAACAAATGAGTTCCTAAAAGCACAAATGGGTTGCCAAGTGGAACACTTAACGCTTCTGTCCTGTTGACCCCTCCCCTTTAATGTGGCGTTGACCTTGCAACCACGGGGCGGAATGAGGGGTCGACAGATTAGTGAGTCCAATAACCCAAAATAGCAATCAAGATCAATCACAAGTAATTTAAGACTGCTAATAAATACTTAAGGTGTCACAACCTAGTATCAATTATGCAAGTGTGTAAAAAAAAAGCATGAAAAGAATCACCCAAGCTAGACACACGAGAGATTTATTTTAAGCCCAAATCAAAATATTATCAGCACAAGTGGAATACCTGAGATCCTCACAACGTGCTTAGTATATTTTTACCTAATTTTAGCAAACTTTACGCTTTTTTCAATCAAAACCAGCAAGAGTCAATCAAAAATAGAGAATTCCAACTATTAAGATTAGCTATTAGTCAAAATCTGAAAATCAAATCTAACAAACTGCCTGCAAAAATGAAACGACAATTGAAATCTGATGCCTAAACTTGTATGACAGTGGGTCTATTACCAGACGACAGTAAGAAACTCGTACGACAGTGGGTATGCTCCCAAATGACAATTTGGAAACTCATACGACGCTGGGTGTCTGATGAAATGATAATCCAACTTCCAAACGACAGTGGGTGCCTGATGAAATGATACTCGGTCAACTATCCTACGAAAACAGGCTCAAACTCATACAACTTTTGTCAGAAACTCGTACGAAGATTGTATGGACAAAAAATAAAAATCATATTTTTGCACAAAAATTGAGGAGAAAAAGATAGAAATTGATAGAATTGAATTGGAAACCCATTTTAGGGCCCCACGGTGGGCACCAGAAATGTGTGTGTGAAAATTGTACCTGATCTGTAGACACAACACTTTAGTAAAGCATTAGAGGTTAGCAAAAATCAAAATCGTGCAAAATTGAAATCTAATTTAACCAAGTGATTTACTGCCTTCTAGTAGGTGTGAGATTGATGTTCTCAGATTGTTATCGAGATCGGTGACCTAGACACCTAAACGAAGGATTTGAATGCAAAAGATGGATATGGAATGAATGCAATTAATCTATATTTTTTATATTTTCTATGCAATAATATGAAAAATGATATGAAATCTATGATATGTAAAAACTGATATGCTATGAATTGATCTAACAATAATATGAAAACAAAAGTGATCTCACAACAATGTTGATTCGCAATAAGCTTTGATCCTTCCAATTCCAATTCTCCAGCATGATTGTGCAAAAATATGAGATCCTTTGAGATGAGCTGAGGCTTTAATTTTATAGAAATCCAAGGCTTTGGAGGTGCATGGAAAAAAGCCATAAATCACTCAGATTAACTCAGCTTGATTTTTGAGTTATCTGATAATAAAGATAATTTAATTCACAAAAACATGCAAATCATGCAAAAATAGCTTTTTAACTCAAATTAGAGTTTAGATCAGCTTTTTAACACTCAAAAATGATGTTGAGTTCCAAAAAGTCAATAACTTGCATTGATTTTCTGATTTGGAGTTTAACTGCTCTTTGATTGTGCACATGGATAATTATGAATTAATAAATAAATAAAGTGATTTATTCTCAACTTAACTGATTTTAAAAATAAAACAATTGATTTATGGGTTAATCAATTATTTAATCAAACTTTTATTAAAAACTATATTATTAAATAATGACAACTTGCTTTAATTAATTAAATAAAAATTTAATCAATTATTCATAGGATATTGGATTTATTGTCAAAATTAAATAATACAATTAATAATAGATAGAATTAAATCTAATTACATAATTAAGTGGCAAGATATTAAATCTAATTAATTAAATATGAAAATATTCAATTAATCAAACTTAGGATAAATGTGATTTATTGCCAAATAATCATAAAATTAAAGATAATTAAGATAATTAGGAATATTGCTAGGAATATTCCCCGATGCAAAATTTAAGATAATCAATTAGGATTCGATGATGTTTAGATGTGCCTTAGGTTAGGACTTTGATGTCAGTTTCGTTTGAATTGTTGATATAGAAGATTAATGAGCTTATAGCCCATTTTTGGGGTATTACAATTACCAAACTCTTTTAGGTTACTTTCATGTGTGCATTGGTTATTTAAGTGATACTTGAGATTTTGGATGTATAACATTATATTGTGATTTCATCTTGAACCATTGGTTATTGTGTGATATCATGTGTTGACATTTAGATGGTTATGGTTATTTTCATGTTGATGATGGCATTTATATTATGGTTTTACTTACCCCATGCTAGCATGTGTATGGTTTTTATGAATATTTTACATTTATGATTGACGTGTTTGATGTGATTGAGGGATAGACTCGTAGTCACCTGCTTGCAAGATCTACACGATGGGTCGATCCCTGCCATTTCCTGTTATATATCTATATATATAACATTACCAAAAGTTGACTAGGTAATTTTCCAATATTAGTAAAGAAATTGAGATTGCTACACAAGGGGAACCTGAGGGCTCTACACCCAAGCAAGAGAAGGATACAACCAAGGGACAGGGTGCAGAAGTGCAAAAAGATACAAATGAGCCTGAAAATAAAGAGGTAGAAAGAAAAGAACTTGAAAAGAATGCAAATGAAGAGACAGCTACAACAGACACCAAGAAAGATGTCCAAGGACAAGACACCGAGACACCAGTCATAGGGAAGGGTAAGGAAGAAAGTGTGTCTACCGAGAAACACAGGAACAATCCAGAGGCCAAATCACTAGTACCATATAGAAAATATCCCACCTGAGAAAAAGAAAAAGAAAAAACATGATAAGGGTCCAGTCACATTAGATGAAGTCGTATAAATTCCTTCATGTGACCCTAGGACTCTAGACCCCGAAGCCTTAAGAAGGTATGGTGAATTGTGCACAAGAAAGGTTGCACAGGAGAAACTAAGACAAGAAAGTAAAAGAAAATAGGTCTTAGAGGATGTTAGAGACATTTTGATGCAAGTAGTCCCATCTATCAATGATGATGAGGCAACTCCCATCATTGATCAACTTGCCAGTACTCTAACCGACCACATCAATGCCCCTGATATTGATGCAAAGAAACGAATTGAGGAAAGGGAAGAGGCAAAAATTCAATTGAAGCTAGCATAGAAGATAAGCCAGGAAGTGGCAATAAATAAATTCAAGCTATCTGAAGTAATCACCGAGCTTGACATCATTATTCAGCAAATAATTATAATTTTGTATAAGTTATGCACTATGGACCACTTCACTACTGAGCTTAGTGAAACGATAAATAAGCTAGATGAAGAAATAAAGGTTAGTGAAAATAATTCTTTAACCGAACCCAATGCATTTCGTAAGCATTATACAAAAGTTCAATAACTCCAACGGTTAAGGATTGACTTGAGGAAGCAAGAAGATACAATCAAAGAGTAAGTAACCAAGCTTCAGGCTGAATTGCTTCCACATCTCAAGGTAACACAATGACATGTGAATAAGGCAAATGAATTAGTTGCCACCCCAGAGATATCAATGTTAGAGAATATTTTTGATATGCACGCACAAGTCGGATTAGAGCACATTGCTCTTGAGAACCTTAAGGAGGAATGGGAAAACCTCTTGGCTACACTGAAGAAAACTCATCAGAATATTTTTGACAAGCTGTGAGTACATTATTTTTGGCATTAATTTCAAAAAAGGAGGAAAATATATGTATATATATATTCTTGTATGTATGTCACACCGAGAGCATATACACAGGGGGAGTTCGCATAAGATTCATAATTTTTGTTAAGTACAAATGTTTTGAAGTTGGTACATGTATACATATAGTTTTTTATACTAATGCCAAAGGGGGAGAATGTTACTCCTAAAGAGCATTAATGGTTTTCATTAGTATCATTCAATCATAAAGTTGATAAAGGAGACAAGACATAGCAGTCAGTCAGTACGCAAAGTCTATACACCGAGTAGAACATAAGGCATATACCTAATTTAACCGAACATAACTTTGACCGAGCACTCTTACCGAGCCAGATGATCACCAAGTACCAAGCACAATAGTCACCAAGCATTCATATGAACGGAGCACAAGTTAATTACCGAGCGATGAATGATGTATACACCGAGTGCAATAGGAAATGACATAGCAGTTTAGAATGACACAAACTACAAGGCAAACGGTTTACACTGATTAGAAAATAGTTTACCAAGATCGAGACAGAATTTAATATGGATGTAATCATTAAACTGTTGATGATTCCTATGTATTATTGATCTAGGTTATTTATTTCTACCATAGACCTTAGGTTTTCTAAGATAGTATCCAAACCCTAATTAGGTCAAAATCAGTTTGATATAAGTCTGTTAAGATGTCATTTTGATTTTGTATCATCAAGAAGTAGCCACACTCAGGACATGAAAAGATCAAACAAGGTTTTGACATAAGGATTTTGACAGGAGCATTCAGTTTATCAAAACAGATATAAGGCTACCAAGCAGTACAGAAGGACATACACATCACAAAAAGGTGATATATTTATTGTACTTAAAGGATCTGATATCAACAACTTGAGTTGTATTTCATTCAGGTCATATATCACTGTTACTCTCTAACAATTGTAGCAGATTCAAAATCTCTTAACAGAGTGAACTTAACAGTTCTTTTGTAAATCTCTTAACTAAGTGCACACTTGATTGATCTATTGTTACTCCTAACAAGGTAAGATCACCAGAAGTGATCACAATCTTTGTAGCCTTAACTGGCATACTTTGTTACTGCAGTAGTGAAGCTTTGTGGGTGTCATCCCCACCGTAGTTTTTACCTTCTAACAAGGGTTTTTGCGATACCAAATTACTTGAGTTATGTGTATGAAGTTTCATGAATGGTTTATTGATTAAATTACATGCATTTATATTTTCAGTAATATTTTGGATGTATGTTACATGCAATGGATTCAGTCGGTTAATGATATTCATATTTACAAAGATTCAGTTTGAAAAGTTTTAAAGGTATTGATTCACCCCTCCCCTCTCAGTAAATATCTTTCCATAATCCCAACATAATCATCATGAACCAAAATCAAAGACAACATGCAAGCATAGAATGATGCCTGAGATAATGTATGCTAATGTAAAGTTATAATAATGTTTCTATTAATATATCATGCAAACTCTCTAGCAATTCTTTTTCATGATTATTTGATATGTTTTTTTAAATAGATTCAATCATATCATTACAGTAATATTTCTGAATTTTGACTATGCAACATTTGTTATCATCAACATTTTGAATCATATATCAAGAGGATGAGTTAAACCTACATATACAAATGGAAGAATAGTAACAAATCCACATATAGATTAATAAAAATGTTACACGTGAAAGTCCAAAAATATTACTATCAACCGATTTTGAAACCAAGAATCTCATCCAAAATAGTGAACAAAGAATCTAAAATTATGATGATATTTTTCAAGTAAACGGTAATAAAATTATGATAAGATAATATCATGAACTGAATTCACATACAATTATACTACTAAATTTATTATCACATAAAAACACTTATCAAAATGAACCCAAAGCATTTGAAAATGCACATAGGTATATGATTTCCACCATCACAACACATAGTATCTATAAATTGATTATGTTCTAATATGGCTTAAATTTACATGTGTAGAATTCATCTTTAAAAGAGCTGGAATGATCTAGCACATAGAATAGAACTCTAAGCAATATAATTAAAATGAAGAGAATGAATGGTTATTATGGGTTGGTATCAATTCATACTTATTTTTAAAGTGGAATGGTGTCTACATGTACTATTTGGGAACTTTTGAAGCAAGTTTACTCTCACAATCAGTTGCGAGGAAAATCGATTTCATAGTCATGAACCAAGATCAAAAAAAATATGCAAGCATGCAATAATGTCTGAGATAATGTGTGCTTATGTAAAATTCTAATATTACGCTTTTATAAATGTATCACATATATTTTTTTTAACAATTATTTTTCATAAAAAAAATTGGTGATATAAAAATATTTCTTGATTTTGATAAAAAAAAAATGTCACCCTGTCTAAATCCAAAAGCATTACTATCAGCTGATTTTGTAACCTCCGAAGATTTCTGAGTAGAATTGTGAATAAAAAGATGTGAATTCATTATCAATTTTACAAATAAATGATGATACGATTACAATAAGATAATATTGTAAACTGAATTCACACAAAGTAATAATAATAATGTTATTATTGCATAAAAACATTATCAAAATGAGCCCAAATCATGTAGAAAAAGCTAGATTCCATTGCCCACTCTCCCATTATTCCCATGTTACAGTAGAACAAACAAGTCAATAAGCAGAAGAAGACACAACAATAATTTGTCTTGTAGAATAGAGTGAAAGGTCAAAAACGTGGTACAAAATAGAAATGGAATTCTACAGGTAAGACGAAGAGCACAGTAATGTAGAATTGTGGGTTTGAGATCTTCAGTGCCCACCACGCTGATATAAGACACAAAAGTATGAGACTCTAGAGATGTATGTTTACCTGAAATAAACTACATTTCCTAGCGAAATTAATGGGCAGGCTGTTTGTCTAAGCAAAACACAACACCCGGGGCCCGGGAAGCATCAATTAGTATTAATCTTTAGTACTATGTACCGTGTAGCCATTGGCATTCCATCAACATGCATTGTTTACCCATTTCATATTGAAGTTGATTCAGTGGGTGATATGAATTGAAAGATTTGTATGAGACGATTAGGTTAGGTTGTCTTCATATTTGATATAGATGTCAGGATATACTCTACGATATAATGTCATTTTGTCTTTACTACTTTGTTTAAAAATATGTATGTTCGTATTTCTCAATTCTTATTTGGAATCGTCCACTTATAAATCTTGTATCTAAGATGTTGTGAGCTCGTTCTAAAAGGTAAGTAAAGGACATTGCACACGATACAATATCCTTGTCTTTTGCGTGTTCTCATTTGTCATTCCCCTCTAGGAATCTTTTTCTTATCAATTATTGTTGGCAATTGTACAACATCCTTGTTTTTTATTCTTATTCCCCAGTAGGCATTGCCAATTTCACATATATAATGTTGTGAGCTAGCCATAAAAAAGGTAGGAAAAGGATATTGTACATATTACATAAATTGTAGAATTTATAATTCTCAACATCTATCTCAAATAGCCTTTTGGTGATTATGACATATATGGATGCCACAATCAGATGGATGAAATATTTGTCAAGTCGAGTGGGAATGAATCAACGAGTAGATGCGAGTGCATGTAATTGTAAGTTGTATTTTGGGTCCTTGAAGTATTGTGTTCAAGTCTCTTTAGGAATGGGGACGAGGCATCTTGGTGTGTCCTCTAAGTGTTAACCATCACAAAAAAATAAAAAAAGAGTTGAGGAAATATTGTTTTGGTTTATAGAATATGTAGAGGGTAGCCCTGGGCCATTCCATAAACATGCATTATTTACCCATTTCATATTGAAGTTGATTTAGTGGGTGATATGAATTGAAAGATTTAAATAAGATGATTAGGTTGTCTTTATATTTGATATGGATGTCAGGATACACTCCTCGATGTAATGTCATTTTGTCATGTAAGTACTTGCTTCTAATACATGGTTTCAATCCATTTAACTCTCCCTTTTAATCCAATTTTCTAAATTAAATCTTACAAATATAACTCAACTCTTAGACATTCTCCATGTTTCACACTATATGTTAACAGTCCTAGCTCAAATTTCTAGGTGTAAAAATGATCTACATCATTTTTCTACACTATTGAAATGACAAAATCGTTGATTGAGCTGTAGTCCTTGCCCAGTGTAGGAGAGATAGGCAAAGTGAATAATTTTTATATGTTGGAACAAGAAGTAGGGCTTGAAGTATGCAAGTTGTATTGTTACGTGAGGTGGGAGGAAACATAAAGACCTACATTGATGCAGGAGCATCCTGGGTGTAAGAGCAATCTTGCATCACCCAAAAAAATATTTCTATTTTTATTTTCAATAAGGGCTATTTTGTGCAGAGCTGCTATTTATGGAAAGTTACTATTTTTTTGGTAATTTTTGTATGTGCTCAGAATGATCTGATTTCTTTCTTGGAGGTTCATTTTGGTCATCTAAGTCTGCCAGTAAAGTTTCATTGCCAGATCAAGTGTATATTGGAAGATATTGAAGATTTTCCGTATTGGCAGCAGGGTACAAAAACTTTGAACTCAATTTTGAAGACTTTAGAGGCCCCGGATGAGGTCAAAAATTTGGGTGACGAGCGCTTGCGTGGGTCAAGCCTGTAGAGCACTTCGTGGCATTTTTAAAATGGGGTTATAATAGCCGATCGGGTCAACTGGTGATGACTTATGGTCTTCGGAAGTTGGACCACCTGAAATGGCAGAAAATAATTTTCTTCAAAATTTATGTTCGGGTTTCAAAGGTTATCTTGAGCCGACTATGATGTAATAAAATGTAAAATAAAATAATTCTAAGTTTGGTTGGCCTTATTGGCTAAAATTCTGGAACCTTCCCAAGCGGTGGAAATTGCCTATATAAGGAAGGCTGTATTATTGTCTTAGGCAGTTCAGAATAGTTCTGGGTAGTAGATCTGCGTAATAGTTCCAGGCTTTGTCCTACATAATATTGTAAGGGAATGCCCATGTGGCTTTGCATATTGTAATTCCGAAAGTTTGTAATTCCACATTTGTGCAGATAATAAGAAGCCAATTTTCTGTTCTTGCATATTGTTGTTGTTTCCCTATTTATGTTATGTGTTTGTGGTATTAAGGGGAGCACCCTTCATCATACATAATCAACACAAAGAAAGCATTAGCTAATTCCAAGAATAGATTGGAGTAATTAGCATGTTAAAAATATGAAAAGTAAAAACGCGAAGGAGGCCCATTTTTCATACCTGGAAGATCAAGCTTGAAAGTGGAAGCTATGTTAAAGTTGAAGCAGTTTAATTTACAATGTATATGATGTATATATGCAAGTATGGGGTAAAATGTGTTATCAGAGGGAAAGCACATAAACTATTTGTTTAATGCTATGTTAGTTATTGGAATATGCAAAATTTGTTTTAAAGAAATAGTCCATGTGCATTGCATTTACCTACACATTTTTGTTAATATATGCAAGTATGGTGGCTGACTAAATTGTGTTGTTATTTTCTTTTGGGAACATGACAGAATAGATCAAAAGTTCTGGTTTGGTTGAGAAATGACATGGCATTCAATCTATTATTGGTTAAGCATAGAGCAATTAATTAGAACAGGGATAGTGGAAACAATTTTTCCTTATTTGTCCATGACAAAGGTAATTTTGATAGGATTTTATAGAACTTGTATAATTTGCATTTTAGTGTAAACAATGAGCAAAGAAAAATAGATGAAAAGTATCAAAGCTCATAATCTTTTGTTGTTTCTATCTTGTTCACTGCTTTGGCAGGTTTGATAGTTAGCTCGACACATAAATGCAAATGATAGGCATTAAAGTAAACTGTATCAATATTAAGTTTGTTTATGAGATATAATCATTTATTAAATGACATAAACAAAAAAAAATGCATGACTAATTAAATATATTTCTTATTAAGCATATCTAGAGTCATTTTTCTACTTGTCATTTTGCATATTAATTGTTAAAAAAAAGAAACAAGAAAATTATAGATGAACATCCAACTAATTTTAGAAAATATCAACAAATATTTTTTTTTTTTATATACATGTCTCATAATACATAAAAAAATTATGCTTTAACCAAAAATATGTGTTGTTGACAAATTAACTGGTGGCTATAACGATAATGGTTAACAATTTGTATAGCAAGGTATGCTAAAGACAAGGCAACCAACAAAAGCTAAGTTAAAACAATTTCCATACCTCAAAGCCCACCCTCACATTTTGCTTAGTTAAATTGCTTGGTTTGTTCAATACATTGAAGTGGTTTTAAAATATTTTGTGATGCTTTGGATTATAGTAGGCCATATGGGCATAGCTATGGACATTGTTTGCACAGCCTTGTGGAGAAGACACGAGTTAGAATGGTGTAATGACTTAGAAAGAAGTGAGAAAGGGTTTTGAGAAACAAAAAATGGTTTTGCTTGTTTTTTTGCTTGATTTACTCATGACATAATATGTTGTTTATAGAATTTTGTAGTTTTTTATATGACATTTAATAGATTAAAAAAAAACCTTGGTAAGCTTAAAGATGATATTATTTTTTAGTGGTTGTGAATGACAAATTCTAATTTTAGGATAGTTTAAACATATTTAGTTGAGGATATGACAAAGGTCTCAACAAATGAATATATTTTCTACATTTGGAAAATGAATATATTTTCTAGTTTTATAATTAATTAAACATATCCAGGTGAGGATATTAATTAGGTAAATGCAAATAATGTACATTGAAACAAACCTCAAAAAACTCAACTTTAGTCGTGACATATTCTCACCTTTCAAATGTCATTAAAAGAACAATGCACAGATCATCAAAATATAATACAAATTTATTGTTTATATAAGGTCTTTTTGACTGAATGTAATAAATAAAGCCAAGTTAAAGCTATGAGTATACTATGAAAATATTGTAGATAAGTGAATCAAAGAAAAAAACAAAACAAATTAATCAATCATCGTACCTTTAACAAAGATTATAGAACAAAAAAAATCAGACAATAAAGAATTTTGCATAGTGTTGTATAGTTTTCTTTTAGACATCTTGCAATTGACATAGGAGAATTGTTACTATAGTACCCACCCATAGTTTTCTTTTCAATTCATATTGTGAAACTCTTTTAGGCCACTTTCATGTGTCTATTAGAAAGTAAAGATCCCCAAGATAACAAAGAGGGGGGGGTGAATCAGTTATCAGATAATTTAACCATTCAACTACTTTAAACAATATAATCAATGTACGGATCAACCATAGAAAGATAACCATACACAATTGCACAATAACACAAGATATGTTGACTAGGGAACCTCTTGAAAAGAGTAAACCCTGGTGGGAATGATGCCCGCAAAATGATGCACTAATATGAAAGTTCCTTGTTAGAGGATGGACCCTGTTAGGAGTCTTATGAAATACATTTAGTACATATAAATCCCTGTTAGGAGATTTTGAATCCCTGTTAAAAGATTCTAACCCAATTAAGAGTTTATGGAAGACAGAAGGACCCACTGCCCAAACAGCTTCAAGGCAAGATCTCTGAACCCACTGTCCAAAAGATCTTAGAATTATTCAACAGAATAATATGAAATATATTACCTCCTTCACACTATGCCAAAACCCCACTCTCTGCTACACAAGATCACAATTCCAGATCTCTGTACTCACAAGTCTTCCTTCATCATTGAATTAGCTCTTTTCTTCACTTCATGCATATATTCACATCTTAATCTTCATAGTACATATTAAAACAAGGAAAAAATTCCTTCTTATATACCAAACTCAAATAATTACAAATGAGTCGGTCCTCAATTACAAAATAATAAATTCTACACGCTACACACAGAATTCACATAAAACTGTCAGCTTCCAGATACTGTAACTTTCTCCAAACATATCTTCAAAGTTTGTGTTATGAACCATGTCATCATTAATGAGTCTCCAACATCCCTTTAACTACGCAAAATCAGATTCCATCCCAGCTAAGAGATATCCTCCGATTTTCAAAAATCGCTTCACAGAAAAACTGTCTAAACACTACTTTCACCAAAATGCTCATAACTCTCACAAATGAATGAATTTCTTTTTGCACTGTTAACCATAGGTTAATAACACACCAAAGAACATACCATCAACTGCACAAAATCCAATCTATAATACAACATGTGCGCAAAACAAAACTATACCTGCTTTCCTGCTAATATCCAGAATATCACTGTGTTGACATCAATGACAATCCAAGTCATCAATGCAACAACAACTGCTACAGAATGACTGCCAAAATACTTTGCATTCATTCCTAACAATCTCCCCCATTGGCATTGATGGCAACATAGATGAAAAATATCCAATGTTCCAAAAATCCAATACTGCAACATCACTGCAAAATATCAAATTAAATCTTGCTTCATTTTCCTATTCAGCTCTCTCATACAATCCACAATGTTTTTCATGTATATCTCTCCCCCATTGACATCAATGACAGAAATTCCATCACTAAGTCAACAACAACTTAATGTCAAAAGACACTTTTCAGAAAAATACAATAACAAGAGTCCTCATGACTCAGCTCATAAACTCCCCCATAGAGGAAGTTCCAACATCCAATCCAAAAGAAAGATAGGGCTCATATACCACTGGATAGATGCAATCATCTGCATCAATTCTCAAAAATAGGTTGGGGCATAACCCCAAGCATACCTCTCAGATACACAAATGTATCCTTAGGTAAAGGCTTTGTAAATATATCTTCTATCTGCTCCTTTGTACTTATGTACTCCAATCTTACTTCTTTTTCTACAACTTTTTCTCTTACAACATGATACTTGATCTCAATATGTTTAGTCTTAGAATGTAAAATAGGATTTTTTGGCATATTCACTGTACTAGTGTTATCACAATATATAACAACAGGCTCATCAAACTTTATTCCAATATCCTTCAACATCTGCTTCATCCAAATAATCTGATTACAATTATTTGCTGCTGCAATATATTCTGCTTCTACTATACTTTGTGAAGTACAATTCTGCTTCTTACTTAGCCAAGAGACCAATTTTCCTCCAAGAAAAAAGGCTCCACCACTGGTGCTTTTCTTATCATCAACGTTGGCTCCCCAATCTGCATCAGTATAGGCACATAAAGTAAAATCATCAGAATTCTCATACCATAATCCATAATCCACTGTTCCTTTCAGATATCTCAGTATCCTCTTTACTGCTGCATAATGTGATTCTCTAGGTTCTGCTTGAAATCTTGCTACAATCCCAGCTGAATGTGCTATATCAGGTCTTGTATGTGTCAAGTACTGCAATCCTCCAATCATAGATCTGTACTTTTTCTGCTCAACTGTTGGTGTCTCATCTTTGCTAGATAACTTATGTCCGGTTACCATAGGTGTTCCAACAGGTTTAGAATCTTCCATTCCAAATATTTTCAATAAGTCATTCAAATACTTAGTCTGACTTACAAATATACCTTCCTTGCTTTGTGTTATCTGTAATCCCAAAAAATATTTCATTTCTCCAATCATGCTCATCTCAAATTCAATCTTCATTTCATCTGCAAATTTGTCACTAGCTTCATCTTCTCCTCCAAAGATAATATCATCAACAAATATAACTATAACCAACAAACCATTCTCAATTTCTTTTGTGTATAAGTTACTATCTTTTGTTCCTTTTATAAATCCCAATTTCAATAAATACTTATCCAATCTTGCATACCAGGTTCTAGGTGCTTGTTTTAATCCATATAAAGCTTTCTTTAACTTACATACCATATCTCCTTCTTGTGTCAAAGCAAAACCTTTAGGCTTCTCAATGTAGACTTCTTCTTCCAATTCACCATTCAAAAATGTTGACTTCACATCCATCTGATACACTCTGAATATCTTGTAAGTTGCATATGCTAAAAACATTCTCACTGCTTCAATTCTGGCCACAGGTGCAAAAGTTTCTTCATAGTCAATTCCTTCTTGTTGTGAATATCCTTTACATACCAATCTTGTTTTGTTTCTTATCACTTCTCCTTGTTCATTCATCTTGTTTCTGAATACCCACTTTGTTCCAATCACATTCTTGTCTTCAGGTCTAGGGACCAATTTCCATGTCTTGTTTTTTTCAATCTGCTCTAGTTCTTCTTTCATAGCAATAATCCAATGTTCATCTTCAAAAGCTTCATTAGTAGTCTTAGGTTCAATTTGAGAAATCAAACATAAATGTACCTTATTTCAAGTCAAAACTCCTCTATCTAAACTTCCAATAACTTGCTCAACAGGGTGATGTCTTGAAGTATACCTGTTAGGTGTCATAGTTACTGATCTTGTTCCAACTGTAGATTCTTCTCTGCTTTCTTCTCTATTTTCTTCTCTATTTTCTTCAGTATGACTTTCATTCAGCAAATCACTGTTAGCTTCAAAAAATAATTCTGCATTTTCAATGTTAGGCTGAGGTTGTGCTTCTCCATCAGATTCATAATTAAGCATTCTTTCCTGAATTTTAAACTTCTCATCAACTTTTACATTTGCACTTTCAACAATAGTCTTAGTTCTTTTGTTATAACATCTATATGCTTTTCTTTTTAAAGAATATCCAAGAAATATTCCTTCATCACTTCTAGGATCAAACTTTCCTATATCATCATCTCTCTTTATATAACATTTACTTCCAAAAATTCTAAAATACTTAATTGAGGGTGTATGTCCAAACCATAATTCATAAGGTGTCTTGTTTGTATCTGCTCTGATTTGTACTCTGTTCATAGTGTATACTGTTGTGTTCATTGCTTCTCTAAAAAAATTCTTAGCCAAATCATTTTCAAACAACATAGCTCTTGTTGCTTCAGTTTTTGACCTGTTCCTTCTTTCTGCAATACCATTTTGTTCTGGTGTTCTCGGGGCTGAAAGTTGTCTCTTAATACCATTCATTTCACAAAAGGTGTTAAACTCTCTAGATGTAAATTCACCACCTCTATCAAATCTTAGACACTTAATCTTCATTCCAGATTCATTCTCAATTTTGCTTTGCATGATCTTAAATTTATCAAATGCTTCATATTTTTCTTTCAAAAATGCAATCCACATCATTCTTGTAAAATCATCAACAAGAATCATAAAATACCTTTCTCCATAGAATCCTCTAGTCCTAGTAGGACCACTCAAGTCTGTATGAACAATCTCTAGCTTCTCTGTCGATGTGAACTTCTTGTTGGAAAATGAACTCCTTTTCTGCTTTGCCATCATACATTCTTTGCAAATCATGTTAGTAGGTTTCATAATTCTAGGTAAATCTCTTACCGCAAGTGTAGTGCTCACCTTGACAATATTATCAAAGTTTATATGACAAAACCTTTTATGCCATAACCAACTGTCATCAATCCTAGTTATCAAACATGTCATCTCAGTAGGATTCAACTGAAATACATTACCTCTGGTTCTGGATCCTTTTCCAATCAGATTTCCATCTTTATCTTTTATCACACAAGTTTTCTCAGAAAACCAAACTTGATAACCCTTATCAGCCAATTGTCCAACACTTAGTAGATTATGTCTCAATCCATCAACAAAGTAAACATCATCAGTGTTAGTCTTTCCATCAAGAGTTATAGATCCTATACCCTTAATCAAACAAGGTGCATTGTTACCAACCCTAACAATTCCTCCATTATAATTATCTAACTTAACAAACTTTATTTTATCTCCAGTCATATGATGTGAACAACCACTATCTATAATTCAATTAGATTTGTTTTCAACTTGTGAAACTAATGCTTTTTCTTCCCTTTTATCAGATTCAGAACTTTCTTCTTTAATTGCTACAAATCCTATTTCCTCAAAGTTATCATTATCACTGTCACTTAAATGTTTTTCAATTCCTGCTTCAAGATCTTCATCATTTTTATAATAACATTCTTTAGATCTCCTAGGTTTAAAGTTTCTTCTATACTTCTTAACTCTTTTAGGACATTTAGATGCAAAGTGACCATATTCTTGACAAGTCCAACATTTAAAGATTTTCTTACCATTTGGTTCTTTTTTTACAAGTAATGCAATACCTTCTTCAATCTTCTTATCTTCCTCAGATCTGCTACTACTGGCATAATCTCCATTCACACTAGTACTTCTTGTAGGTCTAATGTTAAGAGCACTGAATGTTGTTTCCATTCTAAGTAGCTCTCCTAATAATCTCAAGTTCATCTCTGCTGTTTCTAATCTTCCAAGAAGAGTCTCTCTTGAAAAGTTTGATGTACAAGGTATCACTTGTTCAATCATTTGTGTTGTCTGCTTGAATACTGGTGTCAAAGTTCTCAGAATTTTCCATATCACTTCATTCTCTATCTTATCACCTCCACAAGACTTTATTCCTGTTACAATCTCAGACATCCTACCAATATAGCTTCTAATAGATTCATCTTCCATCATTCTGATATCTTAAAATGCACAAATCCAATTATGTAATCTAGCCTTCTTTGCATGTTCATCACCTTCAAAAGTAGAATGTAAAGCTTTCCAAATTGCATGAGATGTTTTCAAACATCTTACCTGACTATATTCATTCTCCGGTAGTGCTGACAAAAGTGCTTCTCTTGCAAGTATGTTACACATGATTAGATCTAGTTCATCTTTAGTTCCTGCCTCTAGATTGTCTTCCTCAATGATAGTCTTCTCATTCTTTGTAATCAACCAATAACTTGGTCCTAAACACAATAGATGTGTCTTCATCTTTTCTTTCCAGCTGTCAAAATTTACTCCATCAAACTTAGGGCTTTCTTTTCTGAAATTTGCCATGGATCTCCTTAAGTTGTTAAACTTTTTTTTCAAGGACCTGCTGCTCTGATACCAATTGTTAGAAAGTAAAGATCCCCAAGATAATTGAGAGGGGGGGGTGAATCAGTTATCAAATAATTTAACCATTCAACTACTTTAAACAATATAATCAATGTACTGATCAACCATAGAAAGATAACCATACACAATTGGACAATAACACAAGATATGTTGACTAGGGAACGTCTTGAAAAGAGTAAACCCCGGTGGGAATGATGCCCACAAAATGATGCACTAATATGAAAGTTCCTTGTTAGAGGATGGACCCTGTTAGGAGTCTTATGAAATACATTCAATACATATAAATCCCTGTTAAAAGATTCTAACCTGGTTAAGAGTTTATGGAAGACAAAAGGACCCACTACCTAAACAACTTCAAGGCAAGATCTCTGAACCCATTGTCCAAAAGATCTTAGAATTATTCAATAGAATAATATGAAATATATTACCTCCTTCACACTATTCCAAAACTGTACTCTCTGCTACACAAGATCACAATTCCATATCTTTGTACTCACAAGTCTTCCTTCATCACTGAATTAGCTCTTTTCTTCACTTCATGCATATATTCGCATCTTAATCTTCATAGTACATATTACAACAAGGAAAAAATTCCTTCTTATATACCAAACTCAAATAATTACAAATGAGTCGGTCCTCAATTACAAAATAATAAATTCTACACGCTACACACAAAATTCACATAAAACTGTCGGCTTCCAGATATTGTAACTTTCTCCAAACATATCTTCAAAGTTTGTGCTGTGAACCACATAATCATTAATGAGTCTCCAACATCCCTTTAACTACGCAAAATCAGATTCCATCCCAGCTAAGAGATATCCTCCGATTTCCAAAAATCGCTTCATAGAAACACTATCTAAACACTACTTTCACCAAAATGCTCATAACTCTCACAAATGAATGAATTTATTTTTGCGTTGTTAACCATAGGTTAATAACACACCAAAGAACATACCATCAACTACGCAAAATCCAATCTGCAATACAACATGTGCGCAAAACAAAACTGTACCTACTTTCCTGCTAATATCTAGAATATCACTGTGTTGACATCAATGACAATCCAAGTCAAGAATGCAACAACAACTACTACAGAATGACTGCCAAAATACTTTGCATTCATTCCTAACAGTGTATGTTGGTTATTTCAATGATACTTGAGATTTTGGATGTATAACATTATATTGTGATTTCATCTTGAACCATTGGTTAGTGTGTGATATCATGTGTTGATATTTAGATGGTTATAGTTATTTTCATGTTGATTATGGCATACGATGATGAAATTTATATTATGGTTTTACTTACCCCATACCAACATATGTATGGTTGTTATGGATATTTTACATTTATGATTGGCGTGTTTGATGTGGTTGAAGGACAAAATTATAGTCACCCACTTGTGGGATCTACACGATGTGTCAATCCCCATCATTTTCTATTATTCATATATATGTGTGTACATGCTCATATTTTATGTAGGTTTGCAGGTATTGGGCATCAACTTCCTTGAATTGCCAAGATGAGCGTGTCCTATCGTAATATCTCAATGGTAAGAGAGAGGAGATAACAGACAGGTCCAAATCCTAACCCAAGCCATTTATTGTCCTGAAATAGTGGACAAGTATCTGATTGACTTTCCTCTAAATTCATGATCCCTTTCTTTGTGCTTGATCATGATGTTTTGGGTTTAGTTGATTATGTATTCATGATTGTGCATCATGTGGTTGTTGTGGGTTTGCATTAAATTCAGTTTAATGATTTTTTAGATTTACTATGTAATTAAGTAATTTAATCTCATTAAATTTTGGAATATTATATGTGTGGGTATCTAATTAATAAGAGTTAATTAAATACATTAGTTGATTAAGAAGCTTAATTATTGAAAAGTCAGAATATGGAATTTAATGGTTTAATTAATAAATTAGTGATTAATTATTAATGGCAAAATTATTTTCATGCTAAAATAATAATTGCTAATAAAATAATAATAAGCAATTAAAGAGAATAAGGAGCATGAGAATGGATAAATATTTATAATATAAAAAATTGGCATTTGATGAGCGAACATGTCTGCGATCGGGGATCCACGAAAAGCGAACAAGAAGTAGAGATCGAATCTCAATTCCTTGCAATCTAGAAATGGTGGTAGGCCTATAGGGTTTGGCAACCATCATCAGATTGCAAGGATCTTTACAACCTCTATGCTTGATGCTCAGATGTCATTCTTTGGCAAAACAAAATATGCCCTGAGAAACAAGTCATTGTCGCCTATTGGGTTCAGGGATAAATTGCAGTCTTCCCCTAGAAGCATCTCTAGGGCACCACCACGGGAGCTGTCGTACCCTAATTCGAAGGATGTATGGATTCCAGCCTATCAACAAAATGCTAAAAGGGCCAAGCAATTTGCCAGATCTTCATCCATGAAAATTAAGGATACATTCAAACTACCCCTCAGTAACTTTTTTGAAGCACTTAATTATGCTCATAAACCCCTACTTTCTCCGCCTCCAAAACGCACCTATAATAAAGATTTTCAAATCCCTAACAATAAGCAGAGGCAAGCTTCACAGGCATCTTACTCAAAGTTGTTTGAACCAGAGTTACAAACCGGTAAAGCCATAGTCAAAGTTAGAAATCAAGAAGATCAAACATAAATTTTGGCTACAAAAGGCCCTCCCATACCTGAGTTTTCTAGTTACTGCTTTAATTGCCTTTTATACAGTCATAAAATCAAACAATGTAGAAAACCAGATATGAGGTCTAGCAGACCTACATATGAGCACTTAAAGGATTTTATAAAAAAATGAAAGGAAAAAAGTCTAAATGAAGAATGTTATAAGATTGCAGAGCAAAAGTCTGTGTATACTCCGCCTCACAAGCGAGCCAGCAGTAGAGATATTCTAAACATCAATAATAAAGTACAGGAACTAGCACCTGAGAGGCACTACATTCCTCCTCACTACACCCCATCAGGTAAGCTTAAAAGGCCCCAAACACATTTTCCCACCAAAATATTAGCAGCAAATTACAAGGACATCAAAGGTATCAGCTCTGTCTACTCTCCCCCTCACAGAAGACAAGAAGCATTTAGGATTACTTCCAAAAATTAGTCTAATTATAATATTGATTATACTAACTTGAAAATTAAGGACAGTTTGGTAGAACATACTCAAAGTATCTGTGCAGAACTAGGGATTATATGCAGGTGGAATGGCGTTGGCACATCAGTATGGGAAATAGAATCATGGCTTAAATCCCAATGGAAAAAAATGGTAAGCATATCAATACTCACTGAATTCTTTATTTATATAGAATGTAATAATAAAAAATTAAAAGAAGAGATTTTAGCAGAAGGATGCCTTAAGTTCATAAATACTTCCTTTACTGTATTTAACTGGTTACCTTTGTTTAAATCGGAAGTCCTGCCAGACTTTTGGGTAGATAGAGCTATCCTACTTAAAAATCTACCTATAGAATGTCAGGATCAGGAAATCTTGGAAACTATAGGTAACAATCTGGGCATATATATAGGTGTTGCTCAAAAAGAAATATGTCAATCAGAAAAAATTATCTTTGTTAAGATGTTATTCAAACTAAAAGCAATCAATCCTATCAAGCTTTGCTTCAAAAATAGCTCTCTGCTCATTGAACCTTATATCATTGAAGACTATATGGAGAAGTCCGAAGAAAAAATGGACAGCCTTTTCTGCTCTAATACAAAATTAAATAATCAAATGTATGATAAAAATCTTAAAGTGGATTTTCTCAATTATGTGGGAGGCTTCATCATCGAATTCAATAATGATATCTCTCCCAAGGAAAATACTGATACACATACCCTCAGTAAGTTACAAACACCAAACCTCAATGATGAACCTGAAATGGTTAAACAGATGGATATCAACCAAGAAGAAAGGTCCAAAGGATTATATACTCTCAATAGGGAGGTATACTATACAGAACAATATCCTCAAGAGGAGGAAATTAGAGAACTTGGTGTCAATATTTCTCAGGCCATGGATATTGCTGAGGTGGATTCTCATATAGATCAGAACTTGAAACTAGTTATAATGGCAGAAACAGAAAAATAAAATGAAGCAGAAAAATGTAAGCAAGAAATTAAAATAATAATGGAATATGTAGGTGAAACAGTTACAAATGAGCCAATGGAGCTTTTCATTAATGAGATTTGTGATAGAGAAGAACTATCTCTCCAAAAATAAATTCTGATAAAAAAGATAAAGTTAATCAGGAACAGAGAAAAGGAAGAAAATGAATCCCTATTGTTACAGCAAAAGGACAATGAACCAACTCTTTCAATTCCCATTGAAATGGAAGTGCTAAATAGGGAAATGCCATGTAATATGGACAACATTATAGAAGCATATGGACTAAAAATCATAGAGCAAGAGGACGCCGGTATCAACTTACAAGAAGGTCAGAAGAAGAATATACAAATGGATATTATAGAAACATCTCCATTGAACAAAGACATAACCGAGAATCAAAAAGAATCTATTAATGGCTTATTTGGAATAACAAATGAGGACAGATAGCTAGGTATTGCCATAAATAAGGTCGGGCTTTCTTGCCCTAATATCAATAAGAATAAAAAGAAAAGAGGAAGGAAGTCCACCAATGAATTAAGGAACATAGCTGGTAATGCAGATAACCAACAGAAACTCTTCGATATTCTGAACATTGGGAAGGGGAAGAGCCTTCCCAGCGATCAATGAAAGTTACATCTTGGAATGTTAAGGGCTTAAACGCCCCTAACAAAAAAAGGCTTATCAAAAGCTATCTAAAATCCTTTGAATCTGAAGTAATTATAATACAAGAAACTAAACTTAGTAAGGAAGAGAGTATCAAATTTAGTAGTAAACTAGGAATATGGAAATCAGAATTCGTAGCATCAAAAGGAGCATCTGGGGGTTTAGCTACTAATAGAATAGTAATAGAACAAGGAATGAACGAATCTAGCTACATCAAAGAAAAAGAGCTTATGGCTAAACACAATGCGATCTTATTAAAAGAAGAGATTTTTTGGAAACAAAAATCCAAAGAATCATGGCTGAAAGGAGACAACAATACAAAATTTTTTCATAAAACCACCAATGTAAAAAGGAACATAAATAGAATCACAAATATTAAGAATGAAAAGGGTCAAGTCTTAGAGGACCCAAGTCACATCTCATAACTTTTCACGCATTTTTATCACTCACTTCTCAACAATACAGAAGCTGTAGATCTTAAAGCACAAAAAGATATGTTGCAAGCTATTCCAAAATGGATATCGAATGCAGATAATAAAATGATTAATAGCAAACTCACTCTCGAAGAAGTTAAAACCGTAGTATTTCAACTTCATCTAGATAAAGCACCAGGTCCAGATGGATTTCAAGTAGGTTTCTTTCAGAAGTGCTGGCACTTTATGGGGACCAAAGTTTGGTAAGCAATAGAAGCAACAAGAAACTCTAGCTCCATATTAACTAAAATAAACAACACCTTCTTTTCACTTATACAAAAAAAGAATGTATGTACGGACCCTGGGGACTTTCGACCTATATCTCTATGTAATACCATTTATAAAATTTTATCAAAATGCTTGGCTAACAAACTCAAAACTCTCCTTCCCATTATTATCTCAGAGGAACATACAGGATTTTTTGCCAATCGATCAATCCTAGATGGTATTATTATAGCCCAAGAGCTAGTCCATACAGCCCAATTAACTAAGGAACCAAGTATGTTTATGAAAATAGACATTCAAAAAGCTTATGACAAGGTAGACTGGAGATTTCTTTGCAGATGCTTGGAAGCATTTGGCTTCTCCAAACAATGGATTAACCTTATTTTCAATTGTATATCCACTCCAAAAATCTCTATACTTATCAATGGCTCACCAGAAGGCTTTTTTGGCATATCTAGAGGCATCAGACAAGGAGATCCTTTATCTCCCTTTTTATATGTTATCATGGTAGAAGCTTTAGGCAGAGCGATAACCAAGAAGCAGATTGAAGGTAAAATCATAGGTTTAAAAGTGGCGGAAAATATTCCAAATATAACTCATCAACAATTTGCGGATGATACAATTCTTCCTAGCACAGCCAAGTGTAAAGAAGCCAGGGCCTTTAAAGAAATCCTAAACTTATATATGAGGGCATCAGGACAGCAAGTTAATCCCAACAAATCTGATATTTTCTTCATCAATACCCCTCTGATTATGGAAAAGAAAATTTGTAACATTCTTGGTTATAAACATGGAAAGTTTCCATGTAAATACCTGGGTATTGACCTTGACAAAGGCACACAAACATCCAAACTTTGGAAAGAACTGCTAACAAAGGTCCAAAACAAAAAAGGTTCATGGAAAGGAAGATGGCTTACAAAAGCAGGTAGAACCACAATGATTAAATCAGTTTTGACAGCCATACCAACATATCACATGTCAATCCTCCCTCTTCTGATTAATATCAAAGGTAGTCTAGATAAAATCCTTAGGGATTTTTACTAGCAAGGCATGGCAGATGAGAAAAAATTAGCACTCATTAAATGGGACAACCTGTGCAAACCAATCTCCCAAGGAGGATTAGGAATTAAGAATCTACAATGGCAGAACAAAGCACTAGGAGCCAAGCTCATTTGGAGACTCTTTAAGGAATCAAAAAGAAAATGGGCCTCAATCTTATTACACAAATATATCCCAGATGCGGACCCCATTAATATTTTTAGAGCACAGTCGCATGTAAAAGGCTCCCACATCTGGAATTTTATGAAAGACTCTAGAAAGATTATTAACAAATTTCTTACATGGGATACAGGTAAAGGACACAAAGCTCTATTTTTGGATGATTCCTGGGCTGGCTTTTCCCCTCTTAATAAGATGGGCTTCTCACAAAACTTTATGGAAACATGTAAAGAAACTATAGGTAAATATTTAAAAGATTATTCTAGCATCGAAGTAGAAACTACATGGAGTAAAGTAGACAACATTCCTGATATGCACAAAGAAAAGCAAAAACTTTTGGACATACTCAATAATAGAGAAATCCCCCACAAAAATAGATTAGATAAACTCATATGGGCAGGCTCTAATAATGGAGAATATTCAATAAAAGATGGATATAAGACCATAGTACAAGAACATAACTTGGATAATATAGACATCCCTCTTAATTTATGTTGGAATAAAACATGTCTCCCTAAGGCCGGAATGTTTTTATGGGCTGCCATGCAACATAAAATCCTTACGGCGGACAGACTTAGAAAATTGGGCTTCGAAGGTCCTTCTAGATGCCCCTTATGTGAAAACCATACAGAGGACATCAACCACCTACTTCTGAATTGCACCTATACTCAACAGTGTTGGAATTGGCTACAACAATGTCTTGAATGGAAATCTGCACTACCAGACAAATTGATTAGTCACCTTAAAGCATGGCCATCTTTATATAAAGATAACTTATATAAGGATATTTGGACAATCTTTCCCTCTATCCTAGTCTGGGAAGTCTGGAAAGAACGTAATAGAAGGATATTCACAAATCAAAAACTTGAATGGAAAACAATCATTAATAAAATAGAGTCATCAATCATTGAAATAATTAATAGAAAACTACGGGAACAAATTAGTTATGAGGAATCCTTTAAACATTGGGACAACAAAATTAGGCTAAAATGGCCTAAATTGGATATCCCACCACTGTATGGAAAAGGTGGCCTTAAATTGAAATCAGAGGGAGCTACTTGCAAATGGGAACCTCCCAGGGAGGGATGGTTTTAACTTAACTTTGATGGGGCTTCTAGAGGCAACCCCTTCATTGCAGGTATTGGAGGGATTATTAGAAATTGGAAAGAAGAAATTACCACCAAATTTGCCTGCCCAATTAGCCCCACTATGAATAACATGGCAGAGTGCAAGGCAGCCCTAGAAGGCCTTAAAATATGTAAAAAACTCAATATCTCAAAAGTAATAATCGAAGGGGACTCTCAAATTATCATTAATGCTATAAGAACTAAGAAGACACCTAACTGGACCCTTAAATCTAAGATTGAAGAAATATGTCTAATCCTAGATACTATACCTGAGTATGAAGTCAAGCATACTTACAGGGAAGGAAATACAGAAGTAGATCAGCTAGCAAATCAAGGACCTAATGGAGTAACTTTAATGGAATACTAATTGCAGTAGATAGCCCTCGCAACCATTTTCCTAGCCTTGTGACATCATTTTATTATTCATTAAACTCCTATAGAAATAGTCAGTTTTTTAGTTTAGTAAAGTATATGCAATCCATGAGCCTACTAGGACAATACAAGTACCTCCCCATCCCCTTCAGTTCCTTTAACTATATTCCAAATATATCTCAGCAGGATAAATCCACTTATGAGGATACCCCTGCTACTTATTAACATAATTAAAATAATTTAATATCCACATACCATAAGTTCAATAGCCACTTATTTTCAGCATATTATTCCCCTATTAGATAATCATAACAGGAATATTTTAGAATCTTTATTTACTCTCAGAAGCATGATCATCATTAGTAAAGGATTCACCTTAAAATTAAATGCAAACTCGCATTAACAAAATATCAAAAGACTACATAGTTTAAATCTCAACCTTTCATAAATCTTAATTTCATTAAGTATTTTCAACAAATACTATTCAAATCTACTTTAAACAGAATACTAATTCTTGCAGAGTCTTGCAATTTATATAGTAAATTACTAAACTGTTCCATAACTAAGCAGTAAAACAAGAAAAGTATAGGAAATCTTTCTCTCCATCGTACACAAAATAAACTAGCCCTCTTAAGCCTCTGCATTGTGGGAGCTTTCTTCGAGTGTCCGCTTGGTAGACCACTCTTCAAATGTAGTGGTAAACCTTTCCATGAGCTCTGACCTTGGAGATGCAATTATGTTCAATCTCTGATCCCAGACATTTAAACACTTCTGCACCAGCTCCAATTTGGTCTCTAGTAGCTTCACCTGTTCTTCACCGAGAAAAATCAGTGACTGCACCCTGGCGATAACAGAGCAATCTCAGGACACCAATTCCCTCGCATCCTTTATGTTTTGAACCTTTAAAGAATAGGCCTCCCTCATCTTAACCCCATCAATATCTATCATTTTCTCTCCAGTAGTCAGGTTGTAGATACAATTTACGTGATTACTTAGAACCTCTCCAATGCAGTTAACTATTTTTAGAACTTGATTAGATTCACCGATTCCTTGATCAATCAAGGTACACCACCACTCCTCATTAGATTTTGAAGCATATAAGAATTCCCTGTCGGTGCTAGATACCTCATTTTTAGAAAGGAACCTTTCTATGCCATACGTGAAGGCTTCATCTAGATTAGATATATCTATCCCTATGTTGTCTCTTTTCCCCTCCCATTGTCAGATTTTGGCTTCCAAAGCAGAGACCAGATCTAGGGTTTTATTAGACACTTCCTCATAGATATCGGCAAAGTGATTAACCATGTCCCCCACCTCTTTCATCCAGTTAGAAAATGCACTTGAAAGGGATCTCTCTCTTTGCACCTATTCCAAAAACTTCTGATTGTCTGGAGATTTTATATCTAGATCAGAGGGGATCATTGCCAAAGGTTGAGGACCAGGACTTTGCAGCTAGCGTATATACCTTTCCATTTCTCCTAGTGCCTATTTTAGTTTAACCTTATCCTTTGCATCTTTCATCACCCTATGAGTTATTTTCTTGTTGGCAGAATTTAGGATTTTCAAATCACTAGCTCTGGAAGAGATCCCTAAATCCACCTTATCTATAGTAAAATCATGCTCGATGACCTCGGCACAGGTCTTTTCAAATTTAGGCTTATATATTTCTTCTATCCAATGGCCGGTAATTGGATCAACATCAACCATGGACTCCATTTTAGGCTTCTTGGATTTAGGGGATTTCCCTAGATACTTACTGACTAAATCCCCAACAGGGAGTGTAGTAGTCACAACATTTCTTTTCCTATTCACAGTTAGATCCATCCAATTTGGAGTTATAGTGGTTGTCTTCTCTATAATAGTAGAGGCACTAGGTGTACATGGGGTATCAGGTTCCTTGAGTCTGGTAGTTACACTATTCGCTGCAGAACTTGTATCCATTATGGAAGTTTTAGCTTTTAATTTATATCCCTTGGCACAAGGTTCTTTAGTATCTGTATCTAGCACAATGTACAGCGGGAAGTTAGCTTCTCCACAACCTTTGTTCTTCAGCTCTGTGATAACCCCCTTATTCGTAGGAATTTCCCCAAATTTGGCTAGTCTTTCGGGTAACTCGGTAATACCTGCAGAAAGCAAAGTTTCACTCTTATCAGTCAGAATAGAGGTGGTTTCATTTCTGTGAGCCCTTGTACTCCTCTTGAATCCTTTCTTAGATTCAGAGGAAGCCTTCTTCCATTTGATTTTTAACCACTTCTCTATGGTTTGGAAAACTCCCTCTGTTAGTGTCTTTATATTATCTTCCTCTTTAGCTATCCAATCTATCCTTCATATCACCATTTCAGCCTTTGTCACTTTGTTATCATCGATCTTATCATCATCTTCCTCGCTTACCCCTCTTATGTTGAAAGGCAATTGTAGAATTTCAATCTGCCGGAGGGAAAACTTGGAACACAATCTCTTAGTCACTTCTACCTCATCACTACAATACTCCCAATAGTCTTCACAGGATGGTTGATGAAGAAATGTAGTGTCTACTCTGAAGTGGTTGGCTACAAACCTTGTACTATCATAATAACTCCTTGTAAGATATGGTTAGAAATTCATATCCTTTAACTCTTCAACCAAAAAAGCAAAATCATGTAGCAATCTGAACTTATAATACCCTAAATTGAGTGGGAAAAAAGCCCCAACCCCCTTCTTAACTTTATACTTCTTCTCTACCACTAACAATTGTCTACCTACTTCAAGCATAATGCACCTATCAAGACAATATCTGGGTAGCTTCAAAGGAGCATCGTTGAAGCCCCCAACTCGCAAATAAGTAAAGGTAGGAAATTGAATAAAATAACACCCATAGATCTTCACAAACTCTTTGGCATCATTCGTCATTCTACTATGAGGCGTCCCCTTCAATTCAATGTAAAGTTTGGAGTAAAAGGTATCGTGTACCTTCTTGAAACCCTTAGCCTGTTGGCCTTTCTGCAATAGAGGATGGTAAGCATAAATGGGCATACTGCTATCCCAATCCTCATGTGGTAGCCCATCCCAGATTCAACTTATAGCAAGTATATAAAATAAGTATGAGGTCATATAAAAAGGAGAGTCTAAGGTAGGCTGAGATAATTTCTCATGAAGCTGCTCAGTGATTATCTCAAACCAATCTACAGCACACCCTGTATCCAAGATAGCCTGTACAAAAATGTACATCCAATCCTCCTAGTTTGTATTGACAGATTTTCCTCTTATCTTGTTAAGTATCACCATAATATCTCTTACCTCTCGGTACAAATGATCCTTTCTTAGCGGCCTTGGAAATCTTGAGCCACCCTTCTCTAGGTTTATTAACCAATCCCTAGCTATGTTATTTTTGTATTCCCGCTTGTTTTTCTCAGTATCCTCCATTGCTTTTGAGATACTCCAATCACCATAAACTTCCACGGATGGAATTCAGAAGGCAGCCATTATTATGGCCCTATCAACATGGATGAGTACCTCACCACTTTCTATCATTATGCATCTCTCAGCCATACAATATCTGTTGCGACACTCCACAACCAGCTCAGGGCATGGTAATACATCCAAAAAATTGGCAGCCTTGAGCAAACCACTTCCCACAATTCACTCAGCCATGGCCTCACCTACAGTTCCCCTTAGTTGGGTAACTATCTCATTAACATCATCCCCCAATATAGTGGTATCTCTCATTTTAGGCAGACTACAACTGATAGGGGAAAACCTACTCTCCTTCATGAATTTTACTTTGGTAGAAGACATTTTACAATTTTATCCCTTAGAAATCTTTTAGGGAGACAAATCTGTTACGAATGCAGAAGTTCAAAAGAATATCAAGGCCAGGGTTTGTATGGACTCACCATTTTACAGAATATTAAGAAAGCAAGCTTGTAGCTCCTGAATTGCCCCTGGTAGCTTTCACAACAGATCCAGAAAACTTTAGCAAGTATAGGAGTTAAATCTTTCAAGCTTCACCCTATATCATCTCACGAAGTACACCCATTAAATTACCTTACGATGGTAATTAATGAACACAGCCTGGCGCGCACACTTCCTTTTGGTAAGGGAAGCCATGATCTAAGGTGGCGCCACTATTACAGTCATGTCAATCACATCAGAGACACAGGTCCATAGAATTCGGCCTTGATACTGACAAGGCATTATTTCACCCTGAAAATTGAACATTGAATATTAAATAAGGGTTCAAAGTACATTCTTCATAAACTATTTTACGATTGTAAGCAATCCTAACAGAATCTTATTTAGAGATTTTGGAAATTAATAACATTGTTGAATAGCTATGGAAAACCTATATATTTCAATATAATAACATTACATTAAAACCTAATGCTAAAAAAGGTAGGATAAGCATAACTCACTTGAACTATGAATCAAAAGTATATGTTTCAAATTTCAAACACGGTCACAACTTCTATGAGTAGGCCCTACACGACCATAAGAATAGATGTTATAATAGAGTAGAGATTCATTCGCAGAGGTATTATTATTGTATTGAACTTTGAACCTTGAACCAAAAGCTTCAAATTTCAAAGTTCAAAACCCAAAATAAATATGAAACCCGTCATAGCACAACACTAATAGGAAGTTTCATAGGAGTGATGTAGTACTTTTACTCACTTTCTTATAGCTTTGAGAACCCTGAACTAGGATTTTTAAGGATATAAACTCAAGGAACATCTTCTTCATATCAAATTACCTCGTGAGGTAATACGATGAAGGAATATGTCGTACTAGGAATAGTCAGGGTCAACCTGTATTTAGAGTAATCTTTTTCTCTCTTTCCTCTTTAGGCACGGAGCATCCATATCCGGAGTACTTACTTAACGACTCATCTCAAACCCATTAATAATGTCCCTTTTAGATCTATACCTTGCACTTTTGACTGCTTCTTCCTTCGTTGCGATAGAGTATTTTCTCTAGTTATACTTCAGAGCTGCTATACTATCAGAGCATGCGTTATTCAAAACTTGGAACTAAATAAATATGGTTCATAGTTCAAGATTGTCTTATTCTTATCCCCTCAACCCGCGTTAGTCATTAGCACTGATCCATATATGTAACATTTTAGAACACATTTTTCTTTGTAGATATATATTTAAAATCTTGAACTGTGAACATTGAACTGCTCAGTTCATGTTCAAAGTTCAAGTTCCAACATTTAATATTAACATTGGCCCAACCTTCGTTAGCCCTAATATTTTAGATTCTCCTTATAAGTTTTTCTCAGGCCCGAGAAGGCTTCCCTACTAGGTTCATCTCTCTCTAGTTTTTATCGTCCTCACCTTTCACCCCTGGTTTTCAGACTCATGATATAGAATGTTGTGTCATCATGTCGTCGTTGCCCCTATCTCCATTTTTCTATATTTTGAACTAGATTAATCGGGTTCAAAGTTCAAGATTGTTTTATCTTTATCCCCTTGGCCCGCCATTGTCTTTTGGTTAGGTTTTTTATGTAATGATTGTCTCACCTTTTCCTTTGTAGATGTATTATTAAATCTTGAACTTTGAACTTTGAACCGCTTGGTTCAAGTTCAAAGTTCAAGTTTCAACTTTATATATTATCATTGCCCCAAGCCTTCGCTAGTCTTAATATGTTAGAACTATCGTATTAGCTTTCTTAAGCTCGTTGAGGCACCTCAGTTAGGATCATTAACCCCTATCATTATCAACAACCACTAATTACACTATTAAATTATAACACAAGCATTATTTTAATGAGGTAGATTAGCGAACCCCATCACAACGGAAATATCAATTACATGTAACTGCTAAAGATTATAAAATAGAGATTCGTCCATGAATAGGCAAGTAATAAAATTATAACCTATTCTTGAAAAGAGATAGTGATAGCTCAAAAATGACTCTTGGATTCTTAGTATATAAGATGGTCATATTTTCTCCCAAGGTCATGGTGGGGCTCCATTGCTCACACTCATATCCTAGTAAGATCATAAGAATAACTCATCTTTACTGACCATTAAATATCAAGAGGTTGGTTTTTTTTTTGTTTTTTGTTTTTTTTTTAACTATTTCAAATCTTACTATATTAAAAACTCTTCGCCTTCCTCGGGAAGTTATTGCATTCTTTTTTATGACTTTGAACCTTTCGGCTCCCTATAATGCACCTTTTATTTTCACCATATATATATCTTACTAAATTATAAACATAAGTATAGATTAACATGGAGCATTTAGCTATGCTCACATGCAGTAGAGAACAATTGACATTCGAAGGCAGTATTAGGACTAAACATGTCAAAAAGACACGAAGAGTAAGCAATCCTCTAGTGATTAGGGTTTTCCTGCGCATCTTAGGAGAGCACTTCATCAACTATGAGGATAAATTTAGATATTACCTCACGGTTTTTGGCAGTAATATCATCATGGGACTTTCAGGAACAAGTTTTGAGAAAACTATGCATAGAGACATTTAAGAAGAGATACCTAGGAAACATAGACTACGCTCTTCAATACTATGATGATCATCCTATTTTTGGGAAATAGAGGAAGATACAGTACCCTCCATCATCAACTTTGTATGCCAAAGAGGAGTCAAATGAGCATGAAGAAGCTGAAGAAACAGCAAAGAGAAACACTATCTTCCTGTTATCCTATTTTCATGTACTCAGACCAAAATCGGAAGATTGGTTTTACAACTACTGGAATTTGGACAAAGTTGGAATAACAGATATGCTACTCCCAGCAGAATTGGAACTGGGGGAGATGGTAGACTTATGGCTAAATGAAGGCAAAAATTATAAAGAATAGAAACAGAGTGAGGAAAATTAGATCTTAATCAAAATAATACATGGTGTAAATATCTTGGGTGTCCTCTCACTGAATTAAGCAATCCAAACATATTGCACAAGAATGAACTTTGTGTAGTAAGAAAAAAGATTATTAATATAATAAGAAGCAGTAAAGACAAACTTAACTTTTGAAACTGCATATATAATCTAAAATTTAAAGGAAGTTTTAGACTGATAGATAGATTTCATTAGATGTTTTTAATTGTATTTTATGTTATATAGATTACATTAAATTTTTCTATACAATCATTAAATAAAAAGGTAGGGCGGAGCGATGTCGCCTGCTCAACCTATGCACCTTGTATATTAGTAGCAAATTGCGTTGTTCCTAACGCTGTCATAGGTATTAAAACCTTACTACTAGCCCAACAAAGGTTTAAGGCATACAGGTAAAGGGTAAGTTAACATGAATTTCATAAATCTATGATCTCCTTTTATTTGAGTAACAAGTTTGGGAGGAAGAATTTTGGCTTTTACAGGAAAAAATTTCTGAAGCTAAGCGAAAGGATAGATGCCTGATAAAAAGCTACAAAAGAGATCACCATTGAAATTAAAAAATGTCATCCAGAACTCAAATGCAAAAGTTAAATCATATAAACCTGTGTTGATATTTGTATAACAAGTCTCCTTTTAGACTTGTATTTTTTCTCTATTGCTATCAAGAAATGGGTATGCCCATGATATTTATGTATTAGAATCCGGACTAATAGTCCCAGGCAAGGCTGGAGGTTTTCTCGACCCCGCTCTTTCCTACCAGCGCCTGCACTAAGCAAGGTATTCATGTAATTTTATTTTTTATTAATAAAAAAGAATTGGCTTCAGCCTTTTACCGATCAAAAAAAAAAAAAGCAATTAAAGTTGCACAATTATTTTAATAAAAGAAAAAAAATGAATAAAATTAGAATTGAGTGAAAAGTGTATTAAGTTATTAAATATAAAATTGAATAATCATGCAAGAGGAAAATTGATAATAACAAGGTTTTGGAGTTCAGTTGAGTTCCGGGATTGCATGGTTGAGTTCTAGTTCTAGGTTTCTTTTCCTTTATTAGGAATTTCTTGGTCATTATTCATAGACATAGGTTACAGGATTTGGTTTGGTTTTGGGAGTAAAAGAATTTTGTTGAAAGCTTGGAGTATTTTGGAATTTCTTGAATTGTTATTGTTCCAGATCGATCGGTGATCTTAAGGTAGGGTATGAAACCTATGTATTATTTATTTTCAAAAAAGATTGTTTGTGTTGTGTCTTCCATGTGTGCGGGTTTGATAATATTAGACGTATTCTTGTGTTTTCATTTGAGGGTTTTTCTTGAGGAATTTTGGGTGTTCAATTTTGCATAAGAGTGTAAGGGTTTGAATTTTATCTTTTGGACTTATTGAAAATTCTAGTATTTTTTCTTTAAAAAATAAAATATAGTTATATCTTACATGTTGTCATAGAAACCCTATCAGAAATTCTTTTGAAAGAAATTCTTTTATTAAAAATATATATAATTTTAATATATTTTGGAGTGGGGGGATTCACCCTAACCCCACGACAGCATAGTTGTCGATGATAGTAGAGTTGTCGCATGACAACCACTATTGTCGGTGGTAGCAGAGATGGCACATGTTAGCCATTTTTGTCGGATGACAACCCTTGGCTGCCAAAGGCCAATGGATGCCATGGGGGGGTAGACTACGTGCCTCCCCCACACAAGTATGTGATTTTTTAAATAATAATAATAACAATAAATAAATTTTTTAAATAAATAAAATATTAAATATTAAATATATATGTATATAATAAAATAAAATAATGAATTTTATTTAATAATTTTAAAAAAATTGTTATTAATAAAATAATAAAATTTTATTTTGTTGATTTTAAATAAAGATTTAAATTAAGATTTTAATCATGTAATTATATGAGCTTAGTGATTATTGATTTTAGATCAATTTAATTATTTATTTATATAAATTGATTTTCATGTCTAAAGAAGAATTTAATTTGGGAATATAATTATAGTTGTTTTAGTGATTATTTTAATGAATTAATTTCTGTGATGGTGTTTTACAAATTAGTTTATTATTAATAAATTCTTATGACTGTTTTCCCTTAGAACTGCGATTGTGGGTTAAGAGGGAATCTTTTTACGTCGCTCTTTTAGGATTGTTACCAGAGGTGGGGTTAGGGAATGTTATGTTTGTTTGTCTTGCATACTTGTATGGCATTCAATTTGTTATACCCAACCTTATTAAACCTCTTGATTATGTTTTTACTATGTGGGAGTTTTATGATGTATATGTTCAATGGAAGTTGGTCATGTATGTTCCTATCGAATTATGGAACCAGAACTTGACTTTTATGACTCACAATGATTTATGAGATGTTTTTGAGACTTATGAACTTAGGGTAGGTTATCTAGGTGTTAGAGGGGAAGTGGTTTTCTTTGGAGGCATCAGAGCCCAGAAGTGTCTACCTAGATATCCTTAGTAAGTTGCTTAATAAGTGATAATATAATACATTAAATGGGGTTTTGAAATGAATTAATAAGATAATGTGTTTGTCACCCATGCCTTGAGTACTAGTATAGGCTAAGGATAGGAGTGGGAGAAGATGTTTATCTGTGTATTTGTGATGTTGAGGTCTAGGATGATCAGTTATCCTTGTCTACATGAGAATATTTTGGGTTCGGCATATCTTCACACTTGGAAGTCAAAGTCCAGTGAGATCGTTCCAAGGAGTTGACATATGTGATGACACTTCCCTGATTTCATCTTAGGTTTCCTACATGTGTGGTTTTCTCTAGATTAGTATGTATAGCTTTGGATTAGTTTTTTTTTCAGTTACCTTTAGATTAAAATTTATTTTTAGTTTATTTCTTAGCAAATACCCTACCTCTGAATTTCTTATTTTCAAAGGGTGAAGCACTATATTAAATGCATCATATAATGTAATGAAGGTCGATATTTTTTGCAATAACAACTATATGCGATTGGTGCTTCATTTCATGGTGTGATTATTCTAATGTCTATGCAAAATTTATGGATTGATGCTGCTAATTGATGAATTTTAGAGAGCCAATTATGCTAGTTGCAAATTATATCTGCGATTATTTAATTCTGGAGTTTACTTTTGTTGTATCATCTTGTTGTGATGAACTATTAGGGAATTGTTTCTTTTGTGCATAAGGATAAATTTGTCTCGTGTGTGCGTGCATTCGTGGAAGCTTCACGATTTGATGAATTTTGAGAAACATTTCATCTTCTACTTGCATTCCATTGACGATCACATCTGCATTTTATGATTTGTGAGCAATTCTTATTCATATTATGTGGGTTTTTATTTAAAATTCCATGGTGATTTAATTTGCAAGCTTGATATATCAGTAGTTTATGTCCTTTAGGAATTTTCTTATAAGTTACTTGATTTCAATTTCTCGTTACCCTCAATTGCTTGGAATTTATTTATAAATCTAATTAATCATATATTCATGTTAAAATTACATAATAGTAATTCCATCCATATCTAAATCCAAAAAATACAAAAAAAATTATTCGTTAAAATTTGTTTTATAGCCTCTCCAAGAATCGAACCAACAAAGGCCTCCTCATGAACCATTTCACATTTATCTTTGATTGAGTTATCCATACGGTTGAGACCCAACCTAAAAGGAACCTTGGGACTGATTGTATCACTCTTTCAAGAGGGGAATTTGCACTACAAATTCCTAGTCATTGTCTCATGTAAAAATGACACTCAACACATCTATTATCTTTGCTCGAAGAACAAAAACTCGTTGGATGTAAATGGGTGTTCAAGAATAAATTGGGTCTAGATGGTGGTGTTGAAAATTATAAAGCATGGTTGGTAGCAAAGGGGTATTCTCAAGTGGAGGGAATTGATTATGGTGAAATTTTCTTTCTTATAGATAATATGACATCTATTTAATTCTTGTTATCACTTGTAACTTCTTATGACTTGAAGTTGAATAGATGGATGTGAAGACATCATCCCTTCGTGGTGATTTGGAGGAGGAAAATTACATCTCCTAACTAGAGCATTTCATTGAAAAAGGTAAAGAGAACCTTGTTTGTAAGTTGAACAAATCTCTATATGGTTTGAAATAGTCACCTGGAATGTGGTATCAAAAGTTTGACATCTATGTGCTTTCTTTTGGATTTTTGAGATCTAATTTAACCATTGTATATATTACAATATGAAAATGGTTATGTAATCTCATCATAGTCATGTATGTGGATTATATATTGATTATTGGGAATGGTAAAAGAATGATTTTAAATTTGAATTCTCAGTTAGTATCACTAATTGAAATGAAATATCTAGGTATAATGACACATATTCTTGGGATTGAAATTATCATGGATAGAGCCATAAAAAAGATTTGAATGAGATAGAGTAAGTATGTTAACTTTGTGTTGGAGAGATTCTTGTAGGTAGTTAGTTGTTTCTGTATTAAAAGGGAAAAAACTTTTTGTCGAGGATTCTCCAAATTTTCCTACTAAGATGAAGGACATGTTTGGAGTACCTTATGTGATTTTTTTTGGAAGCTTGATGTATTCTATAGTTTGCACTTGGACAAACATTATAGTGGAAGTCCTTAGTCAGTTTATGGCTAATCCAAGTAGGGTGCATTGGGGTGTAGTTAAGAGAGTGTTCAAGTATTTAAGGGGTACTCTTGAGTATTCTTTTTGTTTTCATGGTTATCCTATTGGATTTCATCATTCAATTTGCATTCATGGACATGTGGATTCAAATTGGGCAAGTGATTTAATAGTAGAAGACCCACAACTAGATATTTTTTCACAATGTTTTGTGGTGCTATCAATTGGATGAGTAAGAGATAGGTTGCAATCACTTTCTTCACTACAAAAGAAGAGTACATGGTATCTACTCATGCTTGTAAGGAAGTGAGTTTTATTAAGAAATTGTATTTGATATTGGTTTTGATGCAAGATGGATAACTATATGTTGTGACAGCTAGAGTGTTATTTGTTTAGCAAAGAATCCTTCTTTTCATACCAAAACTAAGCACATTGATGTACAGTTTCACTTTTTTCATGATATTGTAGAAGATGGAAAGGTTAAGATGGAGAAAGTTGATATTTTGGTAAATGTTCAGATGGTGTGCCATTTCTATGGGCCTTAAGGTCCCAATACCAAATGAGGGGGATTGACTCTTGATAGGTCTTTAACAAGTGGATGAATTTTTGGCTTAAGGTATCTAAACCTTAGAGTTGTAATATATTTATTATTCAATTATTTATTGCACCCACTTTGGAAGCCTTAAAATTTGGGGAACTAGTGTCATAGGTTTTCATGTCAGAACTATGACATTTTTTTAATTACTATGATGATTACTAGTTTGATGGAATGCTCATGGAGAGTTATTATTTTACAATTGGTATTTATGATTGAGTTCACTTGTTTTTAACACCACTTAGCTTTTCAGATTATGAATTTTTTTTGTAAACCAAGGGAAATTTTTGTTTGTATTGAGCTCTATATATATGTGACTTTTTAGCATATTTTGTGTGATAGGTTGTGTAAAGGATAAAATAGGGATGGGGTCCCAGGGCAATGGCTTGCACATAAAAGAGACCCCAAAGCCAATATTTTACACTTACATGAAATTGTATTGATACAAAAAGTAAATATAGATGATTAATATTGAAATTAAGAGAAAAAGGTACCTACCTCTGAAAAAGAATCAGCTGAAAACCCTATCAAACGATCTCAAAAACTATTGATTTCTATATGTTTAAACCAAAACTGCAAGATCTACAAAACCCAGAAATCTTTTTCCAAGATTCACACAGGTTGACTTTGACCTTTTAAAAGGTCAAGGATGACATTTCTTATTTGAAGTCTGATTCTGATTCTGTTCGCAGATCCTGAAAGATTGCCGAAAAAGGTATCCAAATCTACTCTCAGATTCAAAGTTTCGCACCTGCACCTACAAGAAAAAGAGGGTTTTTGGTTGTTTGTTTGGGGGGGGTTTTCCTCATTCAAACCCCAATTTAGGAATTAACCTTGAAATTGAATTGAAATTTCTGGGGTAAACAAAGTAAATGGAACAATTCACCTTGCATGAGTTGAAACCCTTGTGGAGGATTCGAATCCTTGAATCCACAAGAATGGATGAATGTAGAATCACATGTAGAATGTCTCCAATCAATTGTCTTTAGATCTTCAACACCAATCTTGAATGGATCTTGAACTTGGAAAAGGCTTGAATAGAAAATGGATGAATCTTCAACAAGAGAGCTCCATAGAGCTTGAATCCTTCAATAGCTACTAATGGATCTCCTTGATGAATTGGATGCTTGAATGCTTGAAGTCTTGAATGCTTGATCTTCTTGCTTGAGAGCTTGAGAGATTGAGAAACTTGATCATGAAAGTGGATGAGATGTTTTGTGTAAATGAGAGAGGAAGGCTCCCTTTTATAGTGATCTAGGGCACAAGAGGGGCCTCGTAGAAAATAATAATTAAGGGCCCATGGCACAAAACTCTAGAGAGGTGCACATGGAGAGGAAATTAAATTAAAGTCTTGACTCAAAAATCTAGGAGGGGACCACCGTTAATATAGAAATGAAATAATTATTTAAGAGCCTTGTTACAAAATTTGAGTTGAGGCCAACCCCAAAGTTAATTTGAGCATTAGGCACAAAACTCAAGAAAGGCTAATCTCCAATAATAAATTAGGATTCCTATACAAATATTGAGAAAGGTTTATTCTCAAATATTAATTTAAGAATTCGACACTTAATCCGAGAAATAATGGCCCCAAAGAGGGAAAAGACAAATATATTGATAAAGTCTTGGAACTGGAAGCTAACCCCAGAGACCCCAAACCTTAGGGTCAAGGTCAAGCTCATCCCTAACTAGGTCAGGGTCAAGGTCGACCTTGACCCCATAAGGTCGACCTTGACCTTAGGGTCCAAAACCTCAGGTTCACAATTCAGATTGCCAGGAAAGTGCTGAGAAGAAGTGGAAAATGGAGTAGAACAGGGGGAAAAGCCAGATCCAAGTCGAATATCCATTCAAGGCATTTGACATGACCCCAAACCACTTACTTGGAGGGCTAAACGCTCTTAACATGGAAGTGCTTCCATTTTAAGATGATACAGGTTGAATATTTTCTAAGAAGCTATATTGTGGCAGAATTTTCTCTAGAATTCTCTAGCGCCATAATTACTCCTAAAGATCATTGGTTGTATGCATTTTATTGCAAATATTCTTGTTGCTAATATAATTAACCTCTCACTTTTGTAGTGAGGGTTTTTTCCTGAAAGGATTTTCCCATGTAAATCTAGTTCCATGAGTTCATTTGTTTAAATCTGAATTTGTATGTGCTTATCTAAATTTTAGTTGTTAAAGAGTTTGCAAGAAAAAATTTCATTATCTCTCCTATTGGATTTAGCACTTGGAAGTTTGTTATGTGTTTTTCTTCCTTTCATTGGCCATGTGAAAGTGAGGAGAATATGTTCCCTAGGTTTAGCTTATAATTTTTTAGACCAATTTTTAATTACATTTATAATTAATAATGATTAAATTTATGATATTTCTCAACCAAAAGTATTTTCCCCGTGTATGTATTGTGTATTGTGTTGAATTTGAGTTTCTTTTAATTTTAATTTTATATATCTTCTTATTATTTGCAATAATTTGTAGCATATAGTCCTAATTTCAATGTGTTTCATAATTTAAAGTCAGTCACAATAATCTAATGGTAAAATCACATCATGTATTTATTGATAATTTAGATTTACATTCAATTAATTTTTTATTATAATAATTTACCCCCATTCTCAACAAAATTATTTTGGGACGAGAAGGAGGATAAACCCATAAATCTTAAGATGGAAAGTAGACATATCAATGATATCTAATATGATAGATGTATGTAGGAAGGAATCATACCAAATTAAAGATGAAACCAGGGAAAGTTGTAATGAGGATGTATCCTTGAAATAACTAGGAGGTACTTTAAAGCCAATTCCTTGAAGCACTTGAAAATTGAATGACTTAGTAAGCAATGAAACATGAAGAAGTTGAACTCAATGTTCAAGATGATCCATGATATCAACTAAACTAGTAGTTCATATGCAAATTGTTGTTCCAAATTTCCAACATTATTAAATTTGTTAACTTTAGGCTCAATAGTAGTAGCAATAGTAGTACACTCATGGGATTATTAACAATAATATTTTTTCTAGATTGGGATTTTCATGGATTTCAATGAGGCCTTATCCTTTAGGAAATTGATGATTTGGATGAGACCTTGAAATATAAGGACTAACAAAACACTAAATTCCAAAAAAATATAGATGATGCTACATCTCTAATACAAAATCTAATAAATAACAACCAACAAATTGAAACTAAATCAACAAATAAAAACTAGTTGATCATAGGGGTGGTTAAGATATAATACAATATATGATCACATAGAGTATAAAATACTAAAGGAGGTATAGATATGAAGCATAAACAAAGGGGAATCCAAACTTGAGATTTAAAAATGAAATATGCCATTAAAACCTCATATAAAAACCCTAAATAAGATAATAAGAAATCCTAAGGCAAAAACCCTAGGTAACGTAGGAAGGTGAAGTTCATATATAGTGTAAAGAAATAAATACAACCTTTACATAAATATCTTAGTTTAATTAATTAAATCACAAGGATAAAAAATATGTTTTAGGATAATGAGTTGGGATGAGAATTCTAAAAAATTATAATTATTTATAGAAGTTGATCAAATTAAATACAATACATATATAGGATTTACAAGGAAGAAAGTGATGTCCGAAGGTGTCAAGGATTGATTCATCATTGTACTAGAACTTTAGGGCCTAGTTATATGAACACCTCTAAATCTATAAATTGACTAGGTTCTAGACTAGTTCAAATCTACAAAAATAGAATTATTTTTGAAAGAGAGAAATGATCTAATGTATGGAAGATAATCGTACCCCACAAAAGTAAAATGACACAAAAAGAATGGTTATTGTGGTTTGAATTCAATTTGTACTTATTTTTTTAGTATAATGATGTCTAGATGTACTATTTGGGAACTTGTTAAAAAAGGTTAACATTCCTCTCGATGAAGCTCCAAGGTTAAGAGATTTAATCATCATGAACCAAGATCAAAGACAACATGCAAGCATAAAATGATACCTAAGATAATGTATGCTAATGTAAAGTTCTAATAATGTTGCTATTAATATATCATGCAATCTCTCTAGCAGTTCTTTTTCATGATTCTTTGATATGTTTTTAAATGGATTCAATCGTATCATTACAGTAATATTTTTGAATTTTGATACGCAAGATTTGTTATCATCAATATTTTGAATCATATATCAAGAGGATGAGTTAAACCTACATATATACAAATGGAAGAATAGTAACAAATCCATATATAGATTGATAAAAATGTTACACATGAAAGTCCAAAAATATTGCTATCAACCGATTTTGTAACCAAAAATCTCATCCAAAATAGTGAACAAAGAATCTAAAATTATGATGATATTTTTCAAGTAAACGATAATAAAATTATGATAAGATAATATCATGAACTGAATTCATGTACAATTATACCAATAAATTTATTATCACATAAAAACACTTATCAAAATGAACCCAAAGCATTTGAAAATGCACATAGGTATATGATTTCCACCATTACAACACACGGTATTTATAAATTGATTATGTTCTAATATAGCTTAAATTTACACGTGTAGAATTCATCTTTGAAAGAGCTTAAATATTCTAGCACATGGAATAGACAACTAGGCAATATAATTAAAATGAAGAGAATGAATAGTTATTATGGGTTGGTATCAATTCATACTTATTTTTAAAGTGGAATAGTGTCTACATGCACTATTTGGGAACTTTTGAAGCGAGTTTACTCTCACAATCAACTTCGAGGAAAATCAATTTAATAGTCACATGAACCAAGATCAAAGACAATACACAAGCATACAATAATGTCTGAGATAATGTGTGCTTATGTAAAATTCTAATATTATTCTTTTTATCAATTATTTTCATAATTGTTTTTAGCCTTTTTAAAAAGGTGATCATATCAATATAAAAATATTTCTTAATTTTGATAAAAAAACGTCACCCTGTCTAAATCCAAAAGCATTACTATCAGCTGATTGTGTAACCTCCGAAGATTTCTGAGTAGAATTGTGAATAAAAATATCTGAATTCATTATCAATTTTACAAATAAATGATGATACGATTACAACAAGATAATATTGTAAATTGAATTCACTCATAAGTAATAATAATAATGTTATTATTGCATAAAAACATTAATCAAAATGAGCCCAAATTATGTAGAAAAAGCTGGATTCCATTGCCCACTCTCCCATTATTCCCATGTTACAGTAGAACAAACAAGTCAATAACTATGACGTAGAATAAGCAGAAGAAGACACAAAAACAATACTTTGTCAACTTGGTACAAAATAGAAATGGAATTCTACAGATAAGACGAAGAGCACAGTAATGTAGAATTGTGGGCTTGAGATCTTCAGTGCCCACCACGCTGATATAAGACACAAAAGTATGAGACTCTAGAGATGTATGTTTACCTGATATAAACTACATTTCCTAGCGAAATTAATGGGCAGGCTGTCTGTCTAAACAAAACACAACACCCGGGGCCCGGGAAGCATCAATTAGTATTAGTTTTTAGTACTATGTACCGTGTAGCCATTGGTATTCCATAAACATGCATTGTTTACCCATTTCATATTGAAGTTGATTCAGTGGGTGATATGAATTGAAAGATTTGTATGAGACGATTAGGTTAGGTTGTCTTTGTATTTGATATAGATGTCAGGATGCATTCTACGATGTAATGTCATTTTGTCTCTACTACTTTATTAAAAAAATATGCATGTTCTAATTTCTCATTCCCTATTAGGAATCGTCCACTTATCAATCTTGCATCTAAGATGTTGTGAGCTTGTTCTAAAAGGTAAGTAAAGGACATTGTACACAATACAATATCCTTGTATGTTGCATGTTCTCATTTGTCATTCCCCACTAGGAATCATTCTCTTCTCAATTAGTGTTGGCAATTGTACATCCTTGTTTTCAATTCTTATTCCCCACTAGGCATCATTTTGTTATCAATTATTGTCGGCAATTGTACATCCTTATTTTCAATTCTTATTCCCCACAGGGCATCGCCAATTTCACATATGTAATGTTGTGAGCTAGCCATAAAAAAGTTAGGAAAAGAATATTGCACACATTACATAAATTGTAGAATTTATAATTCTCAACGTCTATCTCAAATAGCCTTTTGGTGATAATGACATGTATGGATGCCACAATCAGATGGATGAAATATTTGTCAAGTCGAGTAGGAATGAATCAAGGAGTAGATGTGTGTGCATGTAATTGTAAGTTGTATTGTGGGTCCTTGAAGTGTTGTATTCAAGTATCTTTAGGAATGGGGACAATGAATCTTGTTGTGTCCTCAAAGTGTTAACCATTACAAAAAAAGAAAAAAAGAGTTGAGGAAATATTGTTTTGGTTTATAGAATATGTAGATTGTAGCCCTAGGCCATACCATAAATATGCATTGTTTACCCATTTCATATTGAAGTTGATTTAGTGGGTGATATGAATTGAAAGATTTAAATAAGACTATTAGGTTGTCTTTATATTTGATATGGATGTTAGGATACACTCCACAATGTAATGTCATTTTGTCATGTAAGTACTTGGTTCTAATACATGGTTTTGATCCATTTAACTCTCCCTTTTAATCCAATTTTCCAAATTAAATCTTAGAAATATAACTCAACTCTTAGACATTCTCCATGTTTCACGCTATACATTAAAACATTCCTAGCTCAAATTTCTAGGTGTCAAAATGATCTACATCTTTTTTCTTCACTCCCTTGATTGAAATGACTGCATCATATCTCTAGAATTAGTGTATATTGGCAAAAACAATTCTAATTTTGACTACATATCTAGTAGAAGTAAGAAAAACTATGGACAAGATCTATGATAGAGCTATAGTCCTTGCCCGGTGCAGGAGAGATAGGCAAAGTGAATAATTTTTGTATGTTGAAACAAGAAGGGGGCTTGAAGTATGAAAGTTGTATTGTTGCTTGAGGTAGGAGGGAACATAAAGACCTACATAATCAATGTACAAAGAAAGCATTAGCTAATTCCAAGAATGGGTTGGAGTAATTAACATGTTAAAAATATGAAAAGAAAAAAGGCGAAGGAGGGATTGTTCATACCTGGAAGGTGAAGCTTGAAAGTGGAAGCTTAAAGTTGAAGAAGTTTAATTTACAATGTATATGATGTATATCTACAAGTACGAGGTAAAATGTGTTATCAGAGGGAAAGCACATAAACCATTTGTTTAATGCTATGTTAGTTATTGGAATATGCAAAATTATTTTAAAGAAATAGTCCATGTGCATTGCCTTTACCGACACATTTTTATCAATATATGCAAGTATGGTGGCTGATTAAATTGTGTTGTTATTTTCTTTTGGGAACATGACAGAATAGAAAAGTTTTGGTTTGGTTGAGAAATGATATGGTATTCAATCTATTCATTGGCTAAGCATAGTGCAGTTAATTAGAACAAGGATAGTGGAAACCATTTTTCCTTATTTTTCCATGACAAAGGTAATTTTAATTCGATTTTATAGAACTTGTATAATTTGCATTGTCGTGTAAATAATATGCAAAGAAAAATAGATTGACAAGTATCAAAGCTCAAAATCTTTTGTTGTTTCTATCTTGTTCACTGCTTTGGCAGGTTTGACAGTTAGTGTGACACATAAATACAAATGATAGGAATTAAAGTAAACTGTATCAATATTAAATTTGTTTATGAGATATAATCATTTATTAAATGACATAAACAAAAAAAAATGTATGACTAATTAAATATATCTCTTATTGAGTATATCTGGAGTCATTTTTCTACTTGTCATTTTGCATATTAATTGTTAAAAAAGCAACACGCAAATTATAGATGAACATCCAGCTAATTTTAGAAAATATCAACAATTTTTTTTTTGAAATATACATGTCTCGTACTACACAAAAACTTTATGCTTTAATCTAAAAAATATGTGTTGTGACAAATTAACTGGTGGCTATAATGATAATAGTTAACAATTTGTATAGCAAGGTATGCTAAAGGCAAGGAAAGCAACATAAGCTTTAAAATAATTGCGATACCTCAAAGCCCACCCTCACATTTTTCTTAGTTATTGTTTTGTTTGTTCAATATATTGAAGTGATTTTAAAATCTTTTGTGATGCTTTGGATTATAGTAGGCCATATGCATAGCTATGGACATTGTTTACACTGACATGTGGAGAAGACACAAGTTATAATGGTGTAATGACTTAGAAAGAAGTGAGGGAGGGTTTTGAGAAACAACAAATAGTTTTGCTTTTTTTTTTGCTTGATTTACTCATGACATAATATGTTGTTTATAGTATTGTGTAGTTTTTATAAGACATTTAATAGATTAAAAAAAAATCTTAGCAAGCTTAAAGTTGATATTATTCTTTAGTGGTTGTAAATGACAAATACAAATTTTAAGACAGTTTAAACATGTTTAGTTGAGGATATGACAAAGACCTCAACTAATGAATAGTTTTTCTACATTTGGAAAAGGAAGATATTACACCATATGATGCAGCAACTATTCGTAACAAATATCTTTTACAGAGCGTTTGAAATTTCAAAATACACAGACTAGTTTTATAATTAATTAAATATATCCAGGTGAGGATATTGACTATCAGCTGATTTGGTAACCTCCGAAGATTTCTGAGTAGAATTGTGAATAAAAAGATCTAAATTCATTATCAATTTACAAATAAATGATGATACGATTACAATAAGATAATATTGGAAACTGAATTCAAACAAAGCAATAATAGCAATGTTATTATTGCATAAAAACATTGATCAAAGTGAGCTCAAATCATGTAGAAAAAGCTGGATTGCATTGCCCACTCTCCCATTATTCCCATGTTACAGTAGAACAAACAAGTCAATAACTATGACGTAGAATAAGCAGAAGAAGACACAACAATAATTTGTCTTGTAGAATAGAGTGAAAGGTCAAAAACGTGGTACAAAAAAGAAATAGAATTCTACAGATAAGACGAAGAGCACAGTAATGTAGAATTGTGGGCGTGAGATCTTCAGTGCCCACCACGCTGGTATAAGACACAAAAGTATGAGACTCTAGAGATGTATGTTTACCTGAAATAAAGTACAGTTCCTAGCGAGATTAATGGGCAGGCTGTCTATCCAAACAAAACACAACACCCGGGGCCCAGGAACCATCAATTAGTATTATTTTTGAGTAATATGTACCCTGTAGCCATTGGCATTCCATAAACATGCATTGTTTACCCATTTCATATTGAAGTTGATTCAGTGGGTGATATGAATTGAAGGATTTGTATGAGACGATTAGGTTAGGTTGTCTTTGTATTTGATATAGATGTCAGGATATATTCTACGATATAATGTCATTTTGTCTCTATTACTTTGTTAAAAATATGCATGTTCTTATTTCTCATTTTCTATTAGGAATCGTCCACTTATCAATCTTGCATCTAAGATGTTGTGAGCTCATTCTAAAAGGTAGGTAAAGGACATTGTACACGACACAATATCCTTGTCTGTTGCATGTTCTCATTTGTCATTCTCTACTAGGAATCATTCTCTTCTCAATTATTGCCGGCAATTATACATCCTTGTTTTCGATTCTTATTCCCCACTAGGCATCATTCTCTTATCAATTATTGCAGGCAATTGTACATCCTTGTTTTCGATTCTTATTCCCCACTGGGCATCACCAATTTCACATATATAATGTTGTGAGCTACCCATAAAAAAGGTAGGAAAAGAATATTGCACACATTACATAAATTGTAGAATTTATAATTCTCAACATCTATCTCAAATAGCCTTTTTGTGATTATGACATGTATGGATGCCACAATCAGATGGATGAAATCTTTGTCAAGTCGAATAGGAATGAATCAAGGAGTAGATGTGAGTGGATGTAATTGTAAGTTGTATTTTGGGTCCTTGAAGTGTTGTGTTCAAGTCCCTTTAGGAATGGGGATGAGGCATCTTGTGGTGTCCTCGAAGTGTTAACCATTACAAAAAAAGAAAAAAAGAGTTGAGGAAATATTGTTTTGGTTTATAGAATATGTAGAGTGTAGCCCTGGGCCATTCCATAAACATGCATTGTTTACCCATTTCATATTGAAGTTGATTTAGTGGGTTATATGAATTGAAAGATTTAAATAAGCTGATTAGGTTGTCTTTATATTTGATATGGATGTCAGGATACACTCCATGATGTAATGTCCTTTTGTCACATACAATTACTTGGTTCTAATACATGGTTTTGATCCATTTAACTCTCCCTTTTAATCCAATTTTCCAAATTAAATCTTAGAAATATAACTCAACTCTTAGACATTCTCCATTTTCACAGTATATGTTAACATTCCTAGCTCAAATTTCTAGGTGTCAAAATGATCTACATCTTTTTTCTACACTCCCTTGATTGAAATGACTGCATCATATCTCTTAAATTAGTGTATGTTGGCAAAAAAAATTCTAATTTTGACTACATATCTAGTATAAGTAAGAAAAACTACGGACAAGATCTATGATAAAGCTATAGTCCTTGCCTGCTGGAGGAGAGATAGGAAAAGTGAATAATTTTTGTATGTTGAAACAAGAAGGGGGTTTAAAGTATGAAAGTTGTATTGTTGCTTGAGGTAGGAGGGAACATAAAGACCTACATAATCAATGTACAAAGAAAGCATTAGCTAATTCCAAGAATGGGTTGGAGTAATTAACATGTTAAAAATATGAAAAGCAAAAAGGCGAAGGAGGGATTGTGCATACCTGGAAGGTGAAGCTTGAAAGTGGAAGCTATGTTAAAGTTGAAGTAGTTTAATTTACAATGCATATGATGTATATCTGCAAGTACGAGGTAAAACGTGTTATCGGAGGGAAAGCACATAAACTATTTGTTTAATGCTATGTTAGTTATTCGAATATGAAAAATTGTTTTAAAGAAATAGTCCATGTACATCGCTTTTACCCACACATTTTTGTCAATATATGAAAGTATGGTGGCTGATTAAATTGTGTTGCTATTGTCTTTTGGGAAAATGACAGAATAGAAAAGTTCTGGTTTGGTTGAGAAATTACATGGTATTCAATCTATTCATTGGTTAAGCATAGTGTAGTTAATTAGAACAGGGACAGTGGAAACCGTTTTTCCTTATTTTTCCATGACAAAGGTAATCTTGATTCGATTTTATAGAACTTGTATAATTTTCATTGTCATGTAAACAATATGAAAAGAAAAATAGATGACAAGTATCAAAGCTCAAAATCTTCTGTTGTTTCTATCTTGTTCACTGCTTTGGCAGGTTTGACAGTTAGCTCGACAAAAAAATATAAATGATATGAATTAAAGTAAATTGTATCAATAATAAGTTTGTTTATGAGATATAATCATTTATTAAATGACATAAACAAAAAAAATGCATGACTAATTAAATATATTTCTTATTGAGCATATCTGGAGTCATTTTTCTACTTGTCATTTTGCATATTAATTGTTAAAAAAAGCAACAAGCAAATTATAGATGATCATCCAGCTAATTTTAGAAATATCAACAATTTTTTTTTAAATATACATGTCTCATACTACATAAAAAATTTATGTTTTGGGTATGTGCAAGATCATGGTATACCAAACTATGGCCTTAAGTGGCAATGAAAAATCAAAAAATCAGGGTTAGTCAAATTGACGTAAAAAATTGAACAGCTTATCAACCTTATGTGAAAAAGTTGTAAGAATAGAATTTGTAAGAAATTGAATGTAGTTTCTAAACTACTAGCCCTTGTTTGAAAAAAATTAATCTAATTGTTCAAAATTTTAAATTTCAGTGCAGTAGTACGAAAATTTTAGGGAAAAGATAAAAATTACGTGTATATCTGACCACCTTAATCATAATCAAATGATGATATATTTTCCCAAGATTCTAGATATAAGTAGTAGACTCATGTCCGGATGTGATGCATATTTTTGTGTAATTTTTTCTCAAATAAATAATTAATTATGAATTTTCTGCTACAACTTATTTAGAATAAAAAACTCTCGTATCTGACCACCTTAACTAATTTTAAATTTTACAAAATTGAAAACTTTTATTTTTCTTATAGTAGGCGAAGCATAGAATGTGATGCATGTTTCGGATTTCAAAAAGGTTAAACGGTTTGAAAGTTATAGTTATTTTTCAATCAGTATGTCAATTACGACTTTAAAGATAACTCAATTAAAAAATAAGTAATAATTACTTACTGAACTCAAAATTTGACAGCAATTATATTGATGGAAAGCTAAAAATGTCTTTAAGAAACTTTTTTTGTTTCATCAATTTCGGGTGAAAAAAAAGTCATCAACTACATGGTCGAAGTCTCGAGGTCAAAACAAATCTTCTGAACATGCCTAATAGGTTGACCATTCACGTTTGGCATTGCCCAAGGCAAATACCAAACCTAATCAGATATCTAAAAAAATTGGACATCCTAAATCTCCTGCCCAATTCAAATTTTCAATTTGACTGCTTTTTTCAATATTAAGTTACATATTAGCAAAAAAAAAATTATGTTAATATTAAATGCGTTGACTTCTTTTTCAAATTTTAAGTTATATATTACATAAAAAAATTATATTAATATAAAATGATAATAGCATAGCATTAGTATTATATAAATTTTTATATTAGTATTGTATTATATTATTATTTATTAAAATATTTAGAGAGAGAGAGAGAGAGAATTTGAGCGGGAGATTTTGGATATCCGATAATATCAGATATCTAATAATTTCAGATATTCAATATTTTCGGATATCCGATTCTTTTTACTAGCATTGAAAAGTAAAATGTTTATTCTTTTGGGTACCTCAACCCGAGAAGCGCATTTTTCTGCAGAGAATCACGGGATTGCAATTGTAGAAGACAAAAATCCACTTTTTCCCCCTTCTTGGCTAGAATTTCTCAATTACCAAAGGTTTTTGCATTAGCTTTTTGGTCTCACTATGGGGACTAATAGTCGTCGAAAGCATAAAGGGAAGAGGAAACTCACAAATGAAGAGATTGAAGTGTATAGAGAAATGGATAGGGTTGCCCATCGGAACAAGATACAAGGTATGTTAAATATTAATGAAGATGTGGGCATAGGCCCACCCTTAAATGTGGTTTCAAGTGAAGAAGAACATTAATTTAAAATAATTTATGCCAATAATATTAAAAATGAGAGTGTAGGGAGTGAAGATGAAAATGTAGGTTTTGAAAATGAACATATAGATGTGGACAATGGTAGTGTGGACATTGACAATGACAATCCACAGATTGAATATGAAGGAATTGACAATGATAATGGTACACAAGAACCAAATCAATGTAACACATCTCCAAATTATATGAGAAATGAAGTCCCTTGGGAGGAAGAAAGACAAACTTCAAATTTGAGACCTTCAAGAACAACTAAATGGTTACTTGAAATTGATGATAACATAATGATCAATTTTGATGGCAAGAGATCAGAAAGAACCATTTGATTATGGGTTTAAAAAAAATTTGATCAATTTTTTAGCCACAAGACATTGGTTGAGAAATGTCAAATGTTTGTGCAATTGTTAAAGATGCAATTTAGATGAGACATATACTAGTCAAATTGAATATTATTGTGAACAAGAAAAAGGAGAGGAATGCTATTATTGTGAGAAATCTTTTTAGTGCTCTCAATTCCATTGGGAAGACTACCAAGGAAAAAGATAAGAGAGCCGCTAGGAGGGTTATTAAAACCTCCTTAGTAAGTTATAATTTGAGAAAGGCTCATTTGATGAGACAAACTTGTGTTGACTTGAACCTAAATCGTAAAACTTTGGATAGAGCACTTGCAAGAAGAGAAAGACTTGATGATCCTCTTCAACATGATACATGGGCTTATGGTGGGAGACTTTCATGTTGTGATAAGAAGCTTACCAATGGTGTGAAGGATCAAATTCAACTATTTTGGCAATCTAACTCAAGAGTGTCACCAAATGTGAAGGATGTCTTGAAGTTGAGAATCAGCATTTGAGACCGCACCCCACATCCCAAACATTATTTGGAGGTGAGTCAAACAATGTTGTTCAAAAAAAATTGTGAGACACATCCAACATTGAAAATATCACAAAGAGATTTTGAAGCCCTCAAGCCTTTTTTTTGTGTGCCTCTTAAGATTTGAAATACTTGTTGCAAATATCATGTGGAGTTTTCAATGCACCATGAACTGTTATGATCCCTTCATTATACTTTGCATACTAGTGAAATGTTGGAGGAGTGTGGTACAAGTGCTCTTCTAAAATCATCAAGAGACTTGCTAGATCATTTTTTATGTCCTAGAGATGATGGATGTTTCTTTTATAGAAAAGATTCCTTAAATGACAAGTGCTCAGAGTGTGGTGGGCTAGTGAAGTTTGTTGAATGTTTTCATGAGGGCTGCGAACATGATTTTGGAAAGACAATTGTCCACAAAAAGGTATATTAAACCATTAAATATACATTAAAAATTGGACGTGAAGGCTCTAGATATGAGTTGGTTACAAAAGAATGCAATGTAGCTGATTTTATTTCAGATTTCAGGAAGAATCTTTTTTACAAGTATGCAAGGCATAGTCACAGGTCTCATTGGTTGGATCAACAATTCAGGATGTGTAAGGACACTTTCATGATTGGCACTATTATATCAGTTGTTGACTTTGCAGAGAACTATACATTGTAGCCCCAAAATGAGTTGCAAGCTCAATATTAAAATTCTATTCATGTTGCTATTTTTGTGAACATAACATATAGACATTCCCCTGATAGTACAGAAGATAATCAGAGAGTGTCATTTTTATATGAGTGATGATAGATCTCACTCTCACGAGTATGTCCAACATTTCTTTGAGAATTATTTTGAGTGGGTGCATGAAAATAATATTGCTATGGATAGACATCTCATTTGGTCAGATAATTGTACGGGTCAATTAAAAAATGCTTGTATGTTTTATTGGTTATGTAGAATGCATGTAGAGAGAGGTGTTCCTCATATTTGGATTTTTTTTGAGGCCGGGAGCATGATGGAGTAGGTGCATGCGTAAAGAGAGCTCTAGTTAAGGAGCAACTGAGGATTTCAGGTGCAGAACTCCTTGATGCTCATTCTATTATTGATTGGTGTACTTCAGCATTGTCACAAGGGGAGGCTCTTGATTTAGTGGTGCACGGATTCTTTTGGTTGGTTGAGTTGGGCACAATAGGAGATAGGTTGGATTGTCAAATTGTGAAAGATTCTTCAAAAATGGATTCATTTCAAAGCTCATATTCTAGTACATGGACCATTTGGACTCGATAGTTGGCTTGTTATTGTCCAAGGTGTCTTCAGTGTGATTGGGATCAGTGTGAGTCAAGTGAGTGGGTTGATACGTTTGTTCCACATTATCGAACTCCTTTCTCTATCACAGTCTCTGTAATAAATGATGACATGGATTGTTCACTTGACTACGACCATCTTTTAGATCTTCTACAGCCCGGACATGTTTTTGTATTGGTTGCACCACAAGGGAATTATGAGAGATCGAATTACTAATTAGCACGTTGTGTACAGGGAAAACATAAACTTGCACAACCGACGACAGATGATGATATGTTCACATATCCAACAAGATAACGTGTTGTTGCGAAACATGGTTGCACACATATATGATTAGAAATAATGGCATTCTTGCATTTGAAAACTATGATAAGCACAAAACCATTCTCATGTATTCACACCTTGTTATAGCAGCCAATGTTAAGTTGTTGAAACATCAAGGAAAACCAAAGACAAAGGAAATTTGGACTATTAGTACTACTGATCATGAAGCAATATTGAATACCCTAAAGCAGAGAGATGACCCTTCAAGCACACTTTAGTAGGTAAGTTCAACTCAAGTTGCAAGGTTTGCCATGTTTATTAGGATTACGTTCAATAAATTACTTATAGTTTTTTGCTTTATTTGTTTGAGCCAATAAACTTGATTTTATATGTGGATTGTAAATGCAGTTGGATACATATATGATAGATATAGAAGATCGAGGTGTGCATTTGATTAGCCCATCTTTTATGACAGTAAACTTCACTATGCATTGGCTAGTCATGTTCTTTGGTTCGTTTAGTTACTTATACATTCATAATCTTTTTGTTCACCTATATAAACTTCTTATATTCTCTATTAACTTTTCTTCTACCTTCTGAATGTAGGGATTGGAATGTAGATGTCATCAAGTACCATGTGTTAAACTTATACACTTTAGGAGTGGAAAGGACACTTATTTTTTATATATAGTTGTGTATCTAAGATTTTGTATATAAAAACAACAATTGAATGTAATATGCATATTTAGATGCAAAATTTTGTATATATAAAAACAACAATCAACTGTAATGTGCATATTTAGATGTAAAATTTTGTATATATAAAAACAACAATCGAATGTAATATGCATATTTAGATGCAAAATTTTGTATATATAAAAACAACAATCAACTGTAATGTGCATATTTAGATGTAAAATTTTGTATATATAAAAACAACAATCGAATGTAATGTGCATATTTAGATGCCAAATTTTGTATATAAAAAATTAGATGCAAAATTAGAAATATAAAAGAGCCCATGGGGTTGATTTACAAATATTAAGAGCCCACATTTGTATTGTCTTAATTCCATGTAAAGTGCAAAAATTGTGTTTCCTTACTATGAATGTTGTATCCTTATATTTGTATCATCTTAATTTTGTATCCTTACATTTGTATTGTCTTAATTCTATGTACATTTGTATCATCAAATGATGTAATAGTTGGAGTCATTGAGTCAAAATTGGTCAACTATGTCCAAAGTAAAATGGTGATTCCCTGGGGTGAAGGGATATTGTTGAAGGATTTCATCCTAGCACCAAATGGACTACGCCATTAGCTCTGGTTGGGTGGGTAAATGCTAGTGATAACCCTATTTCAACCACTGAGTCACTAGAATGTTTGCGACCATGTCAGACCAAAGTGTCCCCAAGGTGCACTAAGCACGATTGGGCAGCGATCTTTTGAGGCTCATATCTCAAACCTCGTGAGAGATATCAACAAACCATGAGATGTTATAGGACCATGTTTATGAGGCCTACAACAACCTATCTCCATTCTAGGAGATTCAAATTTGTTTGAATTTGGCACGCCAATCTCGCTTGATGCCAAAACTTGCAATGAGGGTCAGTTGAAAGTTGCACCACTGAGTTTCTTCCAAACCGTTCATCCCAACACTAAATGGACTACGCCATTAGCTCCGGCTGAATGGGTAAATGCTAGTGACAACCCTTTTTTGACCACTGAGTCACTAGAACATTCACGACCATGCCAGACTAAAGTGTCCCCAAGGTGCACTAAGCACAATTCAGCAGTGATCTTTTGAGGCTCGTATCTCAAACCCCGTGAGAGGTATCAATGAACCATGAGATGCTACAAGACCATGTTTCTAAGGCCTACAATAACCTCTCTCCATTCTGGGATATTCAAATTTGTTTGAATTTGGCACACTAGTCTCGCTTGATGCCAAAACTTGTAGTGAGAGTCAATTGAAAGTTGCACCACTGGGTTTCTTCCAAACCATTCATCCTAACACTGAATGCTCTGCACCATTAGCTCTGTTTGGGTGGGTAAATGCTAGTTACAACCCCATTTCAACCATTGAGTCACTAGAACATTCATGACCATGTCGAACCAAAGTGTCCCTAAGGTACACTAAGCATAATTAGGTAGTGATCTTTCAAGGCTCGTATCTCTAACCCTGTGAGAGATATCAACAATCCATGAGATGCTACAAGACTGTGTTCTTTAGGCCTATAATAACCTCTCTCCGTTCTGGGAGATTCAATTTTTTTTGAATTTAGCATGCCAGTCTCACTTGATGCCAAAACTTGTAGTGAGGGTCAGTTGAAAGTTGCACCACTGGGTTTATTCCAAACCATTTGTCCTAGCACCGAATGGTCTATGCCATTATCTCCGGTTGGGCAGGTAAATGCTAGCAATAACCCCATTTCAACCAATGAGTCACTAGAACATTAGCGACCATGCCAAACCAAAGTGTCCCCAAGGTGCACTAAGCACGATTGGGCAATGATCTTTCAAGGCTCGTATCTTGGACCCTGTGAGAGGTATTAGTGATCCATGAGATGCTACATGACCATTTTTCTAAGGCCTACAATAACCTCTCTCCATTCTGGGAGATTCAATTTTGTTTGAATTTGGCACGCCAGTCTCGCTTGATGCCAAAACTTGTAGTGATGATCAATTGAAAGTTGCATCACTGGGTTTCTTCCAAACTGTTCATCCTGGCACCGAATGGTCTGCCCCATTATCTCTCATTGGGTGAGAAAATGTTAGTGACAACCTCTTTCAGAACATGAATTCAGTAGAACATTCGCAAACATGCCAGACCAAAGTGTTCCCAAGGTCCACTAAGCACCATTGCGTATGTTGGCGAGCATTCTGGTGTGTCAAGAGGCAAAGTGGGACCATTCCTAGGGTAAACCTATCCAACAAGATGTGATGGAAGCATCGGTTTGTGCCCACAATGGACAATTTTTTCTACTCCAAGGGAGATGAGGACATGATCATAAAGGGTCATTGGCAAATATAAAGAGACCAAGGATGGTCATTTGAATGCATTGTGGAGTGTGTTTTTGATTTGAAATGGAGTAAATTGATTGTCTATTGGATAGTGTTTGATTGTAGGTATATGCAAGATATATGGTGGTGGAGAGACCACAAATGGTGGTAAATGATGATTGAAGGTGCATGAAGCAGCACCAGTCACTGTTGCGAGCATATACTCCAATGGATGAGTATATTTTGTGATGGATCTATGCTATTAGGTTCCATAGGGATGTGTTAGATCCATTTAGGGGTTCTAGAGAGATTTGCAAGAGTCTTTTTGAACAAGCCTTGACCTACAGACCCTAGAAAGGAGGGTTTGGTACCTAGAATGATTGGTCATTGTTTTCTCAATAACAATTTGACAAAATCTTGATGTAGAAGCATCATTCCATGAATGTGCTTACTAATTATCATGGAATGATGTGTCTTTGACATGTATAATAGAGTTCTAACCTGATACCTTGCATAAGAGTTGATTTGATAAGGTGATCGATCACCAGATTTGTGAAGTGAACTTTGAAGGATTTTGGTGCAGGAGCACCAAGGTCAAGGACAGGACCTAAGGAGTGCATCAGGGTCACTGATAGATCCTTGGGTGGAGGTGAAGACAACATGGCCCTCAAGGGTCATTTGATTTTTTAATAGACCATTAATGGTCATTTGATGATATTTTGTATTGATTGATAATCCTTTGTAAAGGATCATGCACTGTAAGACATTAAATGGCATTGGGAAGAGCTAAATGTACCTAGGGGTCAATAGGGGTGATTAAGTTAATCCTAGGTTAGTTGGATTGATCTAAAGACCTATAAGGTCTATAATGGATATAAAAAGGCCAATAAAGTCAATAAAATAATGTAAAAGCACTTGAAGTGCTAAAATATGGAATTTGCCTATATTGGCAAAATAAGCCTACAAGGCTCATATGGGGTTATAGGTTAGTTTGGATTACAAAGGTTGTTTTAAACCTTTTTAAAAGCTATAAGAAGGGGTATTAGATTCAATTTGTCAAGTTGACAACATTAGTTGTCAACTTGACAACATCTTTAAATCATACTTTGGTTATGACAGTCGGGTTGGGACTATTACCAAGCAGTTAGACAATTAGATAGAGGTTGCAGTTGGGTTTTGAAGGAGTTTTGAGTCTTTTTTGTAGGGGATCCACATGAGGAAATGGGGGATGTCAAGTTGGGAGTGTAAGGAAGCAAAAATGTAATGTTTTACAATCAATAAATAAATATTTTCTCTGCATGTTAATTGTTCCGTGGAATAGTTAGTGCAACAACAAATTAATGTGCTTGACTTGAATGTGATTTGGGTTGGGTAGTGAATTAAATACATTTCTTTGATTATTGTTTACATCTTCCATGCATTACTTTCAATCTTTTTATTGTTTTTAAAGAAAAGCAAGTGATTGTTGTTTTGTGACTGTGACTGGTTGAAGGGTACAGTCAGTGTGTAGGGATTGTATTCTCCTTAAGGGATTGACTCTCCAACCCACTATGATCAATGTAATTGGTAGCAGAAGTCACTCATGTATTATATCCTTGTATTATAATTGTTTTATGCAGGGATATGTGAAGTGGTGGTTGAGAGAACACTGATTGAAGGAGAGCCCGTCTTCACACCAGTCATTATGGAAGTTGAATACCATTGAGAAGAGTTGTTCTTATGATGGAACATGATATTAGGATCCATAATAATGTGTTAGGCCAACTGGATTGTCTTGGAGAGAGAGTTACAAAGGTCTTTTTGAGTAGACCCTGGGTATATGACCCTAGAAACAAGGGTTTGGTGGCTAGAGAATTTGGTGAGTGGTGAAACCTAATAAAATTGAAAACCTTATGTTTTGAAACCTTAAGAAAGACTTTTTCATGCTTTTGGGTGCATGGAGTAAGTGCATATATAAGTTGCTTTGTTATTTGGAGGAAATTAGACCTAGTTTGTGGGTGGTAGGGTAGTGGGTCTGGCAATTGGTCCAAGGGAGTCTACCCTGAGTCTTATGGAGGATTTAAAGAATCCAAAAGGGTATCTAGATCAACCATTATTTTCTTGATTTGTTTGGAGAATTCTGGAGAAAAAAGCTGATTTATGACTGGTGAAGGCTACAAGCCTAAAAGAGTTATTGGAGTGGATTGGTGGAAGATGAGTTGACCAGAATTGGTAGATTGGTGGAACACAGTAGATGGACCATATTAAGATGTTATATGTTGTTAGAATCAAGGTGGAAGACCCATTTCAAGTTTTGACAAGATGGAGGCTCTAGGTGCACTAAGAGCCCTAGAATGGAGTTGGTGCCAAGAGAAGTTGGGATAAGAGGTTAGAGGAAGTGAACTTGGTCAAAATGTATATTGTGTTGGTTATCTAAATTCAGAGCACTCTATTTGACCCTTGAGTTGAGACTAACTCCTTGAGTAGATTCCAAGATGCTTGTAGAATCGTCAAGTTGAGTTGGGTTCCTTGAGGAGATAGTAGAGGGCTCTGTATCAGATTTGCTTGGTTGAGAGCATCAAATAAACATGAATACAATGTAGCACATAAATTTTGAATTCACTTAAATGATGAATTACACATGTGAACACACGTAGCACATAAAGCGTACACATAATTTTTCTTAAGTCATGAAGCATACATGTAGCACATAGATTATAAAGCATACACATGAATTCACTTAAGTCATGCACGTAGCCCATACACATGAATTTAGGTTATGAAGAATGTACTTGAATATACATGAATATACTTAAGGCATAAATCGTACACATGAGTACATACATACAAGCATATTTACATACTAACAATGAATAAATGAACACACAATTAACAAATTGGATCGAATATCAAGTTTCATATATATCAAAATGAATAATAATTCTGTACATATTTACAAAATCAACATATCTAGATACAATGTGGCATACGCCATCTCAAAATATGTCATATGACATCTCAAAATAAGAATTTCAACTACAAACGTTTCTAGCTGGACTTCCTATTCTACTTGTGGATCATCAAAATGCAACCTCTTTGAAATACTATTTGGCTCTGACGGATGTTGCATTCAAACACAAAAGTGAAACCCCAAGTTAGATTACTTAATTTATATGGTTTCTACAAATAAAAATTCAAAATTCAAAATCATAGTCAACAATAATAAATAAAATCTAAACTAAAATTGAACTCTCATGTACCTCACCTCTCTGTCTCCTCATGCGGACATGAGACCTAATATATGTCCTTGGTAGTGAAGAAACAATGCCACCAATGTCGACTCTGACCTATATATGTTTGCGAACATGAGATTGATCTACAAGTTATACTATTTAATGTTAAATCCTTGGTAGCAAATATATGTTTGCAAAATAATTGAATTAACATTAAAACTTACCTGTGTTGAACTTTCTTTGGGAAATGTCAGTTGAGTCATCAACGATACAAACCCTTGGCGTTCTACCTCTCAAACTAGGGGTGACCTACAAAAGTCAAATAGATACTTCATACAATCATGACTTGATCATATTATATATACTTGATAGTAAAATACACACAAATAACTTTAGAAATATACATACCATGGGGCTATCACTGTGAATTGAGATTCATGTGACTCTATCATGGTGAAAGGGTCTCATGACATCATCAGACACCTCTCTATACCAAATAAACAATGTAAATTAAACATGAGTACACACAACTAACAAGTATACATATATGCATAAACAAACTAAATTACTTAATTACCTTCCCCTTGTCAACGCCTAATGCCTTAACCTCCTCACATTGCCCCCCAGTGGAAACTGGTGACACCTGCATTAGTATGTAATAAGATGGTTGTAAAAATTATAAAACACATGTACATATACTATTATAATAATTTAAGGAAACCAATGAGTACATTAAAACATATGTACCATGGAAGTGTCAAGGCCAAATGATATGGTTGAAAGCATGGACCCCTCCACCTGTGCCATCTCCTTCTCTGTCATCAACTGAACATAAATGTAACACATAAAAAAATATAAGTGGGAAATCATTATAAGAAAATTCTACTAAAAATAAGAACATTTAAAATTAAATACAATGCAAAAAGTGAACTGTTTACCCTTACTGTAACAGTAGGAGTCCATGGCTCTCTATGCCCCTTATGCACATCTTCATGAGGTGCTTCAGTGCATGTAGTGTGTTGTGTAGTATCGTCCACCTCGAAGACGTAGTTATATGCATCACCATCATTCAAGGGACCTAAGCACAGATTATTGCACATAATGCAAGTGTGGAGCACACAAACATGTGAGCTCATGGAGGATGTGGAAGGGCTAGAAACATCAAGATGAGGAGGCAACAATGTCGTGCTCTGCATAACCAGCAAATCACTCAAGGTGTGAATGGCTCAAAAAGTTTGAGTCGGCCTCAACAATAATATCAGGATGTTGCATTGTAGGAGGTGGTGAAATCTTAGGAGGGGGGACATATGTGTGGGATTTCACCCGGTGTGCCCATGACCTTTCCTGAGGAGTGCCTAAGCCTACACTCTGGTTCAGTCTCATACTCCAATAATTTACCTTGTGATCGAGCACAAATTCAGCATACAATTTTTTAATGAAATAAAATGGGACATCCAAATTGTTGTGAGGTGGTCTATCAAAAACCATCCACCAATGGTCCCAAAAGTTGACACGTATTGCATCATTTGTGCACCATTTAATTGACAACTTGGGTTTTTTAGGGTCCACTTTTAAACTAGTTTTGGGATCTACAAAAATATTAAATATGTCATGTTTTGTTATGTTTAGGTTCATAACTTGATCATAGTCAATCCCATTGTCAAACTAGGCGTGCAAGGAATCGTGCCAAAGAAGTGCAACATTATGTTGCTCTGTAAGTTTCTCCGTGTTTCCAATAATGGAGTTCAATGTGGAAAACATGGGGTGCAATGTGGGGATATTAGCATATGTGGTATGATATCCTCTAAGCTGATTTATATTGTCTTCTATGAGATCCTCTAAATGATGAGGGTTTGAGACTGGTTCATCTTCTAAAAGTGGGGGATTGTTTGGATGTGGTTCTAGATTATTTGTGGGATCATTGGGAGGGTTTTCTGATTGATTTGAGTCCATGTCTGATTACAATTAGAACCCAAATAGACAATTACAATCAATTTAAAAAAACAATAAAAAAATATCATTTAAACCCTAGTTTTTATATAAAATTACAAATTTCAATTAAAAAACAATAAAAACAATACAAACTTAAAAATTTAACTTACCTATTAATGTTGAAAAAATTGAATATGATATTCTATCGTATATCTGAAACCCTCAGAGCTGTGTTCAATGTTTTCACAATGAAAATGTTGAACGTGGTTGCGAGCTACAAATATAATTTACTGGCAAAAATTGGATATCCGATTAGGCCTATGCTTTGGCTTTTGGCTTGGCCAGGTGTACTAATGTACCCAAGCCTACTAAAAATTCAACAAAAAATTTAGTGCACTTTTGGACGAGTGAAAAGTTTATTTTTTCACAATACCACTTTTTGGCATACCATGATCCTGCACATACCCTAATACACATAATCCTCCATTTGCATCTTTCATAACTGATAGTTAAAGCCATTGAACTTTTCAATATTTCCTTCACCAATTGACATTTCTCTCGTGCAAACTTGACTCTCTTCTACTAAACACAATGATACTAGATGGTTAAAAAATAATCAAGAGAAAATAACAAAAATAAAATAGAGAAAAATAGAGATTTAGAAATAAGAAAACACAAATCTATAGTGGCTCCCTATAAAGGTTGCATCCACTCTCAAGCATTCATAAATTGTTTCTCAAATATATTGTACATATCAATAACTTATTTCATTTATAAGCAATTACATTAACAACAATCAGAATGTGAAGATCTAAGAGACTTGGAGGGAAAACATAATGAATGACGAATTTCACATTCAACAGTTTAAAGTTTTGGATGGATTCATAGTAGTTTGGACTCATGCGACAATGGTGGCATTGACATGAGTAAGTTACTTTAAACAACCATCTCAAAAAATATTGTAGGTAAGCTCTAGGTTGCAATAGTATTTCAAAGGCTTGCGGTGGTGAATCTGACTATGGTACTCTAGTCTAACTTGACATGATTTACCTATTCCCACATAAATACATACATACACATATATACATATACATACATACAATACATATGCATGCATATGTGTGCATGTGAGGCAAGGAGAACTATTCAATAGTATAAGCTAACAATGCATGGGAAAAACTTAGCCAAGGCCTTATTTTTATAGAAATACCTTGTACATATTAATGAAGGATCTCAATTAGGTCACACACATTATAAATTACAAAGTTAGGTGTCACTAAACTATTATGTAAAGGATAAATAACAATATCAAATTCAAGTGGTGTATTTTGTGTTTCTCATAGTCATCTTCATCTTGACCATCAACATTACAAGTTCTATTCTATTTATATTTGGAATAGTTTCATCCATGTTAGAGGAGGATTGGTGATGGTGGGGATACAATATACAAAAGGTTTGGTATAGATAGGCTAGTAGGAAAGAGAGTAGTAGGGCATCGACATGGACATGAAGTGGGATGAATAAGATATGGTATCCAATACAAAATACTTAAATGACCTATATGATAAGATGTGGAACTATCTGGACTTATCAATGGAATGAGACACTAATAGAGGAGGTATGAATTACACTATCAATGTGAGAAGAGTAGGCAATACTAATAATGGAAGTGAAACAATAGAATAAGAACTGAGACGATGTGTATCAAAGGTACTAGTAGGGATAACAATAAGGAAGGTTGGTGACATGTTCTAGATAAGGTGATATTAATCTTTTAATCCTTTGAATTAATATTAAATATCCAACACCTTGGGAATTATACTTAGATTCCCATGTAGGTGGTTGATAGATACATTATTTTATTATTTTTAAATTATAACTTGGAATATTAATTGTAATGGTATTCATGAGGGAGGTTACTTATGACAATTTTATTTATAAAGTAACTTAACTTCATTTACACCACTTTCTTGATTCTATGTTAGAGAGAGAAAGAGAGAGATATATACAACCTAATTATGATGGAGGGGGTCCATATTTGTTGGTCGCTTCATTTTGAGGCATCATACGTGGAATGTATTTTCAATCTGCACATGGGTTAATTATGATGTTAATAACAGTTTCTATTTATGGAGTATCAATTGATTGATGACCAGGGATCTTAGATTTTTTTCCATGTCATGTATTTTAGTTTTGAGAAGTTTTCATGTTTTTTCCTATCTAGTTCTCTATACTTTGGATTCCTTAGACATAATAATCGATGGATCTTCTATGGATAAAGTAGTATTATGCTACTAAAATGCTACTAGATTGAAAGGAAAAGTTAGATGCATTTTAACAACACATCATCTCTATGTTAGTACTAAATCATAGGAATTCTCCTAAGAGATTTTCTCTATGTAAATTCTATTGTCTAGCGCTCATCACACATGTTTGTTGATTTAAACTTCCTAATGTTTTAATCTAATAGTAAATAAAATCATGTCTTAATTTTTAATTTATATTTTCATAACAAGTAAAGTTTTTACTATAGTGGTTTACCCTATTTCACAACAAAATTGTGGTAGGATGAGAAGGAGGCACAAAAATAAATAACAATATGGGAAGTACACATAACAATGATCTCTAACATGATAGAGGGAGAGATGGAGAAATGAATCATATAGCAAACAGGGGAATGGAACCAAGAGGAAATTGTGATGAGGATATATTATACAAAGAACCATGAGTTACTTTAGTGCCAATGTCTCAAAGCACTTATAAACCAAATGGCTTATTAAGAAATAAATCATTAATAAATTGAGCTAAAATTCAATAATATCCATATCAACTGAATTAGCAAGTTCATATGTAAATTCTTGTTCATAACGTCCAACATGATTAACTTTATGTTAACTTTACGCTTAATAGTAGAAGGAAGTTAACTTAGTATTCATGAGAACATTATTAAAAATACTATTCTCTCTAGATTGGAATTTTGGTGGGTTTGATGTAGGCTTATCCTTAAATAAATTTAGGATATGGATGAGACATTAGAATTTAAAGAACTCAAAAAAGTTTAAAAGGAAAAATATTAAAGGATACAATATCTAATACAAAATTCAATGAATATTAAGTGATTAGATTTAAAAGTTGATGAACTAATAAAACTCGGTTGATTATAAGGGTTGGTAGGGTATAATGAAAAATGATCTCACATAATGAAGTATATAGCACTAAAGGAGATATAGCTATAAAGCATAAACAAAAAGTAACATAGACCCTTATATGATATAAAAATAACATATACAATGAAAAAAATTATATAAAAACCTTAAATAAGAAAACAATAAATTTGAAGGCCATAAGAAAATAATAAATCCTAAGGCCAAATCCTAGGTAGAGTATGAAGAGAAGTTCACAAAATAGTGTAAAGAAATAAATACACCCTTTTCATTTTTGTCTAAGTTAACTAATTAAATTGTACGATAACAAAACTACTTTAAGATAATGAATTGGAATGAGAATTATAAATCATAATATATAAAATATGATTAAACTAAATACAATACCTTGTTAGATTTTTGAGGGAGGAAATAATGATTAAAGTTGTCAAAAATTGATTCACCATTGTACTACAACTTCAAAATCTATAATTGACTATACTCTAGTTTTGTTTAGATTTACACATATATAGAATTGATTTTTGTAAGAGGAAAAATGATCTAATGTGTTTATTAGAACTCTAGCCCATAGAAATGAAATAGTAGAGAAACAATTGTGATTGTGGACTAGCCTCAATTTGTACTTATTTTTTAAGTTGAATGGTGTCTACAAACATTATTATGAAAAAATGGAGAAACAATTGTGATTGTGGGCTAGCCTCAATTTGTACTTATTTTTTAAGTTGAATGGTGTCTACAAACATTATTATGAAATAGTGGAGAAACAGTTGTCATTATAGGCTAGCCTTAATTTGTTAGGTCAAATTTACTCGAGGCAAATGGATTTAATAGCATTAAACCAAGATCAAAGAAACTATGTAACAATACCTAGAATAATGTATGTATGGTGATGTAAATTTCTAACAATGTTACTGTAGATAATTTATGAATGCTCTTTAACAATTCATTTTCATAATTCTTTGATGTACAACATTTTTATCATCAATGTTACCCATAGAATTGATAATTAGGTTGATTTAAAACCATCGAAGAGAATGAGAGAATAGTATAATTGATGATTAGGTTGATTCAAAACCATGGAAGAGAATGACAGAATAGTAACAGGACCAAAACTGTAGAGCGATAAAGATGTTACACTGTCAATACAGAACATGACTATCAGCTGATTTTGTAACCACGAATCCCATCATCCAAAATAGTGAATAAAAGATCTAAAATCATGATCAGATTTTACAAATAAATGATGATAAGTTTAAGATAAGATAATATCATAAAGTGAATTCACACAAAATTATACCAATAAACTTATTATCACAATAAAAATCTGATCAAAATGAACCCAAAGCACGTGGAAAAAGCAAATGGGTATATGATTTCCACCATTAAAACACCAGAGTGAACATGAAAATGTACTGTTGGATGAAATAAAGGTTGGATTCAATTGCCCACTTTCCTTTTCATTCCCATGTTAGAGTAGAACAAACAGATTAACCTCAATAATTATGACGTAGAATAAGCAGAAGACGACACAAGAAGAATAATTTGTCTTGTGGAATAGATTGAAAGGTACAAAAAAGAAATAGAATTCTACAGATAAGACGAAGAGCACAGTAATGTAGAATTGTGGGCGTGCATTCTTCAGTGCCCACCACGCTGATTGACACAAAAGTATGAGACTCTAGAGATGTATGTTTACCTGAAATAAAGTACATTTCATAGCGAAATTAATGGGCAAGCTGTCTGTCCAAACAAAACACAACATCTGGGGCCCGGGCACCATCAATTAGTATGAGTTTTGAGTACTATGTAGCATGTAACCATTGGCATTATATAGACATGCATTGTTTACCCATTTCATATTGAAGTTGATTCAGTGGGCAATATGAATTGATAGGTTTAAACAAGTGGATTAGATTGTCTTTATATTTGATAAGGATTTGAGGGTATATTCTATGATGTAATGTCATTTTGTCTCTATCATTTTGTTAGAAAATATGCATATTCTCATTTTTCATTTTCTATTAGGAATCATTCACTCATCAACATTGCATCTAAGATGTTGTGAGCTAGTTCTAAAAGGTAGGTAAAGGATATTGTACACATTAAATAATATCCTTGTCTTTTGGGTGTTCTCTTTTTTCATTCCCTACTAGGAATGGTTCTCTTATTTGTATTGCATATAAAGATGTTGTGAGCTAGTACTAAACGATATTGTACACATTACAATATCCTTGTCTTTTGCATATTCTCATTTCTCATTCCCTACTAGGAATCGTCCACTTATCAATCTTGCATCTAAGATTTTGTGAGCTAGTTCTAAAAGGTAGGTAAAAGATATTGTACACATTAAACAATATCCTTGTCTTTTGCATGTTCTCTTTTTTCGATCCCCACTAGGAATGGTTCTCTTTTCAGTCTTGCATCTAAAGATGTTGCGAGCTAGTACTAAACGATATTGTACACATTACAATATCCTTGTCTTTTGCATATTCCCTTTACTCCTTCCCCACTAGGAATCGTCCACTTATCAATCTCACATCTAAGATGTTGTGAGCTAGTTCCAAAAGGTTGGCAAAGGATATCCTGCACATTATAGTATCCTTGAATTTTGTACAAGGATAAGTGGATGATTCCTGGTGGGTAATCAATGCCTCTTTATGGAATGCTCAAGGCTAAACACTACATTGAACTCTAAAATAATACTAATTGCTAATGCCTATGCCCTAGGTGTCGTATTTTGTTTCGACAAACTCTTTAACTGTTAATTTTGGTAGAAAACATACTTAATCCCAGGCCAAGCATCTCTAGAGTCTGATACTTGTGTCTCTCAGCCAAGTGGGCAATGAAGATCTCATGTCGACAATTGCACAATATCCTTTTTTTCAATCCGCATTCCCCACTACTAGGCATCACCCATTTCACATTTAAGATGTTGCGAGCTAGCCATAAAAAAGGTAGGAAAAGGATATTGTACACATTACATAAATTGTAGAACTTTTAATTCTCAATATCTATGTCAAATAGCCTTCTGGTAATTATGGCATGTGTGGATGAAACCTTTGTCAAGTCGCGTAGGAATGAATCAAAGAGTAGATGTGAGTGCATGTAATTGTAAGTTGTATTTTGGGTCCTTGAAGTGTGTTCAAGTCTCTTTAGGAATGGGGATGAGGCATCTTATTGTGTCCTTGAAGTGTTAACCATTACAAAGAAAGAAAAAAGAGTTGAGGAAATATTGTTTTGGTTTATAGAATATATGGTAGTAGTTATAATACTTTGATTTCTTAGGTTCATTTAATAAGGGAGGGGTAATTCAGTTGACAACTAGTTGGGTTTTACAAGTTTACTTAAGAAGTGAAGAATTTCCTTATCTTTATTTCCTTTATTTTAATTAGTTGTAGTTATAATTATTTAGGTATTTAATAGATTGCACGTATTACATTGTTCTATAGAATATGTGTTAGTAGCTTTGATAATTTGATTTCTTAGATTCATTGACTTGTGAGAGGCAATTCAATTGACTTGTAGTTGGATCTTACAAGGATACATGAGAAGTGCGGAGTCCCCTTATCTTCTTTTCCTTTATTTTAATTAGCTACAACTATGAGTGTTTAGGTATTGAATGCAAACTCTCAAAATTAATTAAGAGTAATAGATTTTTACAATTTACTTTGATGAGTGTATAAAATATTTGCATAAGATTATATAAACATTTTCACACCAATGATTTAGATCACGCTCTAAGATCCATCATAAGGAAAATTTAGGTAGTAAATCTAATAAATAAATTGTATATATTGTAATAAACACAATTTAAATAATATTCAAGTTGCCATGAGAAAATGATTACTTCAACATATGTTTGGAGGAAGGTGGGAATGGTTGTGTGTGAGTGATTTACACCTTCATGAAATTACAAGATTTAAAGAGAATTTACACTATTCAAAACAAACTAATCTAAATAATGCACAATTAATCTAAATATCTCATGGTTCTCTAAAATAAAGTGGTAAATGAGGCTCTCAGCTGCAAATCCTCACTAGTGACACTCTAAAGATGAGAATTAAGCTATATGATATGCAAATTTAGATCTAATTATCAAATTCTAGCTCTATTTGATAAGAAAATCTCTAAAATGATCAACAATTAAGCTAAAATATCAATGAAAATACTAAGTGAGTGGTGTGGATGCAAATTGCAAGAGCTTTGCTGCAATTCAAAGATATGGAGTTGATTCATAATGCCTCAAAATGCCTTCTATTTATAAGATTTTCCCAAGGGTAGGGGGTAGAGTGAGATAACCATGGTTATGCTTGGGTAAGGTCAATTGGCTTTGCTTTGTCCCTAAATTGGGGGACAAACATTTAAATGGTTTCAAAAGGCTGGACCATTTCAACAAAAGTGAGTGATTTGTGTCCATTTTGTCTCCTTTTTGCTTTGTTGAGGGAAATTTCATATTTATTAATTAATTAAAGTAATTAAATTTAGCCATGAAGGGTAAGATGTTCATTTTGATTTTTCATTTCAACAACTATGTCATCAATTGAATTTAATCAATTTCTTAGTGTTTTTCCCCTTTTCAAGCTTTATTTAATCATTTAATCATTTAATTGAATTTTCCTTTGATTTGAATTGCCTTTGTTCCATTTATGCTATTTTGATGACTTGATGCACCTTTTGATTGATTTTAAGCCTTTGCCAATTTTCCATGTCTACAAATGCCCCTCTTTGAGTCGATGTGCGAAGAACACCGATTCAAAGATTCCCTTAGTATGATGATCTGATTCTGGTCCTGATTCTGATATGCCTCTGATCGTTCTGATTGATGTACTTCCTGATAATGATGATGTGCCTCTGATGATGGTGCTGATATGATTCTGATGCCTCTGATATGATATGGGTCCTGATTTGATGATAGGTCCTGGGTTCACTGATAAAGGTCCTGGGTTGATTGATAAAGGTCCTGGGTTCATTGATTGATAAAGGTCCTGGATTGATTGATTGCTGATATGTTGATAGGTTTGATATGATAGCAGATTTGATATGAAACCGATATGCAATTGATTTGCCTCCTGATATGATAACGATATGATATGATACTGATATGATACTGATACTTGATATGATATGCCCCACTGATAAATGTTTTTGATGTGATGCCCATTTGATACTCTGATGCCCCCTCAGAAATAAAACATATTGATTCCTTGATTTGAAAGATTTTTGAGTAGTTGGAATATGTTTTGATTTCTGAAAAATATTGATGATATGCCATGACTTACAAATTTGCATATCCAAGATAGATAGGTCTGTTGTAGTTAAGCAAAACAAGTGATTAGGATAACAAGATAATGGTACCAATGAATGTGATTTGTCAATCTGATAGGATAGTTCGGATAGGATAAATCAATCAGTGTGAAAACCGATATGATTTGATACTGCTGCTTCGTTCTCAGGACACAGAGACACGAACAAATGGTACGGGGTGTGATTGCTTGATACTTTGATAGGATTGATTGACGTAAGATGACTCACTGATATAGAATACTGATATGATTCCCTTGATTTGTGAAACAGGCACATTTCCGTAAATGATATATATACGGACCTTAGCTTCTTGGATATTTGGATTTAAGTCATGGGTTTGACCCAGCTAGAGTATATGTTATTGAGATGATTGATTATGGAGCTCTTTCAGTTTGTTGATATTGTATCATGATATTTCAGTTATTGATCAGGACTTGGATGTATCACTTTGATGACATTGTATCTTTGATTAGACAAAGTTCATGGATCTTTGATATTATGGACACTTATGATTTATGGACTTTCCTTGATTCTTGATTGAATGACCCATTTTATGATTGATCAAGATTTCAATTGAATGACCCCCTTTTCCCTTGGAAAAATACTGCAAACAAATGCACATGCAATTAATCTAACATGATAATGCAATTAACCTTCCATGATAATGCAATGCAATGCAACTAAGTGTCACGAGCTTTTAGCAAATAAATGCCTTGAGGATAAATTTTCATCATTGAGCACTTCGGGACCGGAAAGCAAGTACAATCACCACTGCCCACTGACATGATGATATGAATACCACTTTTTATCGCATTTGGTAACACCCTTTTGGACTAGTACAACCCACACTAGTCGAATAAACCAACTATGAGAGTATGAATACCAGTTTCAACGAATTCAATGTTGCATAAACAAGCAAAGGTCAACCTTCCACCTTATATGAAAGTCCTCAATGGTTCTTTGATGACCATGTCATTAGACGAATTCACATAAGTTGTTGGATATCCCTCAAGATAGTCACTCAAAAGCAAGAAAAATATCATGTCTCCATCATTGCCAATCTAGTCGAAACATCATCGATTAGCTAAAAAGATGTGATAAAAATCAATGTAAGTAAAGATCATCAAAAGAAAGCTTCAAGTATTTTGCATTGTTTCATGATTTTCAAAAAGTATTTCCAAGTATTTTGATCTTTAAAGTGTTGTGTCAATTTTTAATCCTGAATAATAAAGTCAATGAAGGCTCATGGATCAAGTTGTGGTAATTGAATTCTTGGTTAGTGAACAATGATATCCATTAAAGGTTCACGAAAATCTTCTTCTCTCTTCTGAAACTCTGATCTCTCTCTCTGATGTGACTAAATATTGTACTATTGAATCCGCTGATTCATATCAAATGCCCCTGATTGGATAGGAAAAATGTTGGACTTGAGCAAACTTCCAAAATATTGCTGAAGCTCGGTTTATGCAAGATGTAGCTCAAAAGAACTTCATGTTGTCCGTTTTACCAGCTCTCAAACAAGATCACATTGGTTTGCCCCCAATGTCTAGCAAGATATAGGACATGAAAGATGGATTTGCAAGCTGATGGATTAGAGATGGAAAGGCTATGATGGAAGAAGTATGTGAATGTGACCCATAGGACTATCTCCTCAAGAATACCCAAGCTAAGGAAAAATGATATAGCAATGTGAAGCATGTTTTTGGATAAGCCATGAAAGCCAATTTTGCAGGGCTAGATAGTGTATAGGATAATGATTTGCTGCCATGAAAAGGAGTGATCCAAAAGAGTGGACATGTCAAGAAGTTTTGATAACAAATTTTTTTTTAAAAGTTCTTCATCTTGATCAAGACCAAGGGTCAACTTGGGTAAGATGTGTATAAGATAACACAATCTGGATAAAGGAGTGATGGAGGCTATGAAGGGATGTTTTGGGATTATGAAAAGACTATCAAGGAATAATGAACGTGAATTTGGGATAAGCAAGATCATGATAGGGTAACATGGATGCAACAAGTACATAAGCTGATGGAAAGGATAATGGATGTCAAGATACTCAATGCTCATGGATGTGTTCAACCTTGTCAAGATGAAGGTGATAGATGGAAATATGGATGAAAGTGAGGTAAATGATAGGAAGATGGAAGATGGCATGGATGAAACTTACCCCCAAGTGTGGAGTGCAAGAAGGAAAAATTACGCATGATGCCTGTTTGCCAGGTTTTCATCATGGTACTTGTCTAAGGCGCCACAAGAAGTGGTTTTCACCGTAGATTTATTTCTTTTTATTTTTGCTACCAAGGTGCCTATTGCTAGGTTTTCACCAAGGCACTTTTTCTCTTTTTTCATTTTTTTCATTTTTTCTTTATTTTTTTCTTTTTTTGTATTTTTCAATATTTTCCCAACATTAGAATCTTTGGACAATGCTCCTCTGAAAGATATGCTATAATAAACCATGGGTATGACTAGGATGCTCAAAGATATTGATAAGAGGGATGGAAGTATGGAAAGTATGCATTGGAAAATGAATGTGAGGATAAGAAAAAGGTATGTTGAAGATGGAAATGTTGGCAAGATCAACTTTGACACACACTTTGAAGAGTGGTGGAATGATGGAGGAACAATAGAGGACGGAGGTAAGGATTTTTTTGAGGTAGTGGATTTTTGGATGTAAGAAGATGAAGGATGTTTGGAAAGAGATGGAATGGAAGCCTTTGGAAGCTTGAATGTCAATTTTGATTCTTCTTTTGTGTGCAAGTCTTTCAACAATGACTTGGGAATCCACATATTCTTTGATTTTTCTTCCTTTTGGAATGCTTTTGACTGCATTTCTTTAATGAGGGATTTAGGAACCCACATTTTATTTTTTTCTTTTTGCTTGATGGACCTTTGTGGCCTTTTGGATATTTCATTTTTCTTTTCATTCACATGTCGATTAGATGGGACATTGTGATTTTTATGCACATATGGATTCTTGGATTTATGTTTTTTATGTTGCACATCAACATTGCTTCCAAAAGACTTAGGAATTATGGATGAATAGGAATAATATGGATGGTTCATATGGATTGGTGTTTGGACATTCTTCAAGTATGTGTGTCTTCGTTGATCTTGATACATGGTAGGGTAAGTGAATGGATAGCTAGGGATGATAGGAATGGTTGATGGGGGAATATATGGACCTAGTATGGATGGAAGGAATGAAGACTTTTGTTTTGGGACATAGGCACCCAAAATGGATTTGGAGGATAGTGGAGGTATGTGGTTGTATTTGAATGGAGGGATATAAGGTGTGAAAGGGATATCAATATCTTTGGAAGGAGCTCCATCGTCAACGTTCTCATCTTTAAGATTTATCTTTATACTAATAGGCTCATGAGTAGCTTTGATAGGAACACATTTGATAGGATCAACTGAAGCTTGAAGGGATTTATTATCTTGCAAGGGATTTGGAAGAATGATGTTTTCTTGAGGTGAACATGGAGGAATATGACAAGGAAATGATGGGATACTTTTATCTTGACAAGGATCTTTGAATTGTGTAGCGAAGGTATTTTGCTCTTGATTTTCAATATGCTCATTGGAAGTTATGGAAGGGATATCTTGATCTTGCTTGGGAAGTGGAGAAGATATGGAACTTGGAAGGGTACTTTGTTCTTGGAATGGAAGGATATCATCTTGAAAGACATGAAAGGATGCAAGGGGATCATCACAAGGTTCAAGGGATATGGGACCTTCATCAAATATGGGAGGGGTTTGTATATAATCTTGATCTTGATCTTTATCAATATTTGTTTCTTTTCTTTTTAGATTATCCTCTTGACATGAAGCCACTTCTAAGGACAAGGTAGATGTTTGGATATGTGTGGGGAATGTTTGGAAGAATGGTGTAGGATCCTCTTGAATAGGTATAATAGGCATTGAGGCACATGAAGCTTTGGGTTCTAAGATCTTTGAAGCATGGAAAAGGTCTGCCACAAGATGTGAGTTAGCTTGGGTTTCTTTTAGAGGTAGCCCTTGAGGGTAGACATAGTTAATGGGAAAAGTGTCATCATTAGGCTCATTCTTTGATTGAGGAATTTTGGATAATTGTGGAGCTTTGGGAGATGAAGAAAAGATGAAAGGAATGCTAGCTATGGGAGGGTCTTTGCTAGATAGAGGTTCGGGAGATGGATGAAGGATGAAAGGTGTACAAGTCATCCAGGGAGAAACCTTGTTAGGAGATGGACAAAGGATGAATGGATTACTCTTGCTATATGGAGGTTTTTGAATTAGATCTTGCTTGAGAGCGGTATTTTTCACTCCATACTCTTTATTATCTTGATCACACATAGGTTGATTATGCAATTTCCTTTGATCTGAGATAACTTTATCACTCTTAAATGCTTCCTTTTGTGAGGAGGATGAAGATATAGATGACCCATCATCATAGAGGAAAGGAAAAATTGATCTTAATGATGGCTCTTTAGATAAAGTATCTTTTTGCTTTTCCTCATCCTTTCTTAAAGTTGATGTGTCATAATTATAAGGAAGTTTAGCTCCTGATTGAGCTAAAGTTAGGAAATATGCTTCTTTATCCCAGTCCAAAATTCGTTCCATTATTTCTATAAACACGGGATCTTGGGATGCTCTCACAACATCATCTTTAGACACCTCATCACTTTGAAAAGAATAGTTTGATATTAATAATGGCATTTTATATGATGTATCTCTTTGGTTTTCCTCATTCTTTCTCAAGGTTGATGTGTCATAATTATAAGGAAGTTTAGCCCCTGCTTGAGCGAAAGCTAGAAAATATGTGTCTTTATCCCACTTCAAAAGTAATTCCATTATTTCCAGAAACACAGGACTTTGGGATGCTTCAACAACGTCATCTTCAGAAACCTCATTGCTTTGATTCCTATGGAGGTCTTGATCTTGACTTTGATAATTATGCTCCATAATAGGGTTGATTTGTTTCTCAAATAGGCTCCTCATTATGGATCAATCCTTCCTTCTTTAATTTCAATCTGATTGGGTTGGTTTGGAATGGGTAAATGGTATTGATCAATTTTTTAAGATTTAAAAAATTTTAATTGTATTTTGATCAAATACTTTGGAACTTCTTGTTTGAAAAGTTGAAGACAATCTCAACACACACATCAATAGTTCACCATATCCCTAGATCATTCTAATGTGTATATTCTCAAATGTTTCCATGGGTTTGATCACAAGAAAGACTTCCAAGCAAGCTACCTAGCACAAATTTGGCTGTTAAATGGCTCTAATGAGGTAGTTTTTGCTATTTTTACCGTTTTGTAGTAAGTTTTCCGTTCAAAAGAGATCTTAGCTTTTCATCCCCCAACTATGTTAAGGGGCTTCCCACACGCACAAAAGCACGATTTTGCGCAATCCGTTAGGACTACTAGAGGAAGTTTGAAAGAGCTAAAATCCTTTTTGTCGTGTACCCCATTAAGGATACCCGCATTTCATTTTATAGTGGGTCGGATTCTTGCGGCAAAAGCAAGTGTATCCCACTTTGGGCTGTCCCTCTCACCGGCCCTTTTAAGGCAATCTCGGGAGGCGAGCCCACTAAGTTTTAAACATGTTCATTTGAAAGCATGAAAAATGGATTTGGTAGAGCAAGTTTGGGAATTTGATTCACTCAAAGAGTGAAGAGCATATCCCTATTGCTTTTCCCTTATCCCAAACACTCACAATCAAATTGGTTCTTTTTCAACCCCGTGACAAAGGGGTTCTTAGAATTGAAATGTTTGTTCTTTTCCTTTTATGATTAAACTATGTTTTGAACTTTGAAATGCCACAAGCTAAGGGAATGTTTGCAAGCTTGATGAGAGAAATACCTCAAATGATGCTAGCAAAGGCTAGGCGCATTTTTAAGTAGTAAATTTTCATTTTCTCTCCAAATCCTTCCCTTACCTTAGCAAAACGTTCCCTCCACCAACAAGTTAGTCAACACAAATTCATACAAAGTGAGGGGAAACCAAAATCAAAAAGCTTAAAATGATCAAATTGATTATGCTCTTGATGTATTTTGAACTCAAATATTTGCAAATTAAATCCGAAAGGTGCAAGGTATACTCTAATAGGACGTCCTTTTTTGTTTCTTTTTTGCATGCAAAAAAGAAAAAAAAAAATTTTGAGCACTTTTCTGTGACAGGGCATGTACCTGAGACAAAAAAACAGACAGTGAAGTTAGCATACAGTCCTTATTTTGACAAAATAGAGAAAATACAGTCAGGCGACATCATCCAGACTACAGGCGAGATTAAATTTAACAAAGACGTGACTACTTTAACCGCGAGCGTCACCAAAAGGGGCTCAAGCGAGATTAAAATAGTCAAGCGCGATATAAAATTTAACAAACGCGTGAAATCTTTCTTACAGGCAACAACAGCAATTACACTAACAGAAAATAGATGCTATACCAGGCGACATTTCTTTTACCAAAGGCGATATCTAATTTAACAAAGGCGTAATCAATTTAACCGCGAGCGTCACCAAAAGGGGCTCAAGCGAGATTAAAATGATTACGTGCGATATCAAATTAAATGAACGCGCAAACTATTTATCCAAAAGCGACAAAGTAATTCAGTTAAGCGACATCTTATTAAATGAAAGCGACATTTCAAATAATTGGAGCGACAAAGAAAAAGCAAAGTGCAGGAAACTCCCTTTACACCAGGCGTGAGCTAATTCATCGACCGCGGCTTTTAATTCGTTGTAGGCGACATTGAAATAGCCAAAGGCATCATATCTTTGTGCAGAAGGTGATGATCTGATGTCCGCAGGCGTGATTTCTTTATCCAGAAGCGTGACTCTGCTTGTAAGAAGCGTGAGCGTTCAGACTCCAGGCGACATCTAAATTTCCGCGAGCGACATCTCTTTACTGTAGGCGTGATTTCTTTACTGATAGGCGTGATTTCTTTCCTGTAACCTGCAAACAGTGAGCAAAATCATGCAATTCTAGCCTAAATTTGCAAATAACGTGGAAATTTTGATAAATTTGAGGCCTAGAGCCCCACGGTGGGCGCCATTTGTGTGTGAGTGATTTACACCTTCATGAAATTACAAGATTTAAAGAGAATTTACACTATTCAAAACAAACTAATCTAAATAATGCACAATTAATCTAAATATCTCATGGTTCTCTAAAATAAAGTGGTAAATGAGGCTCTCAGCTGCAAATCCTCACTAGTGACACTCTAAAGATGAGAATTAAGCTATATGATATGCAAATTTAGATCTAATTATCAAATTCTAGCTCTATTTGATAAGAAAATCTCTAAAATGATCAACAATTAAGCTAAAATATCAATGAAAATACTAAGTGAGTGGTGTGGATGCAAATTGCAAGAGCTTTGCTGCAATTCAAAGATATGGAGTTGATTCATAATGCCTCAAAATGCCTTCTATTTATAAGATTTTCCCAAGGGTAGGGGGTAGAGTGAGATAACCATGGTTATGCTTGGGTAAGGTCAATTGGCTTTGCTTTGTCCCTAAATTGGGGGACAAACATTTAAATGGTTTCAAAAGGCTGGACCATTTCAACAAAAGTGAGTGATTTGTGTCCATTTTGTCTCCTTTTTGCTTTGTTGAGGGAAATTTCATATTTATTAATTAATTAAAGTAATTAAATTTAGCCATGAAGGGTAAGATGTTCATTTTGATTTTTCATTTCAACAACTATGTCATCAATTGAATTTAATCAATTTCTTAGTGTTTTTCCCCTTTTCAAGCTTTATTTAATCATTTAATCATTTAATTGAATTTTCCTTTGATTTGAATTGCCTTTGTTCCATTTATGCTATTTTGATGACTTGATGCACCTTTTGATTGATTTTAAGCCTTTGCCAATTTTCCATGTCTACAATGGTTAGTAGGAATTATTCCAAATAATTGAACATCATTATAAATTTGATAAGAAATAATGATATGCTATATAATTGCAATGGTGAAAAGTGCATACCTTGTGCTTTTACCATGTGTTCATGTCATTTTTTGTGTGTTTCATAAGTACTTGGTACTAGGACATGATTTTGACATATTTTATGATCTCTTTTAATCTAAATTCCCAAATTATATCTTATAAACATAGCACAAGCCTTAGACGTTCTCCATGTTTCACTCAAATCTATAGGTCCAAAAATGATTTGCATCATTTTTCTACACTCCCATGTTAAAAAATTAAATCTCCCCATCTTTGAGCTAATCACCTTCTATTAGGTGTTCATCATTTTCAAATTGTATTTCTAAGTCAAATATAAAAGGACATTGTTCCTAGTTCATATTATCAATGTAATCAATTCCTAATCCACCATTATCACATGGCAACTCTACTACATTTATTTTCACAAGTATCAAAAATCAATCATTATTTGTACCTAAGTTCTAAATTAGTTGTAGCATCAATGCGTGAAAAAACCTTAATTCTTGTGTTGTCTTAGCTAATGTTTATTGCAAATTACATTCAACTTGCATCAATCTAGTTTCGAAGACTTGACATTGTTATAACCAAATTAACATCACTAATACTATTTATTACTATATTCGAAGACTTTATAAAATTATTATAACAAACTTGTAACTTATTGTATTATTTCTAACTTACCAAGATCCTCAAGGTATTTGTCAACACAACCACTCTTTTTATTTTAGCCTTAGAAATGAAGGAGAATATTTTTTTCTAGGTAAACATGGTCTTAAGGTCATAAGTGCATTTATGTAGGGGCATTAGGTTCAAATTTGTAAGCTTGAAAATTATTTCTACCTACTTAGAATTCACCCAAATTTACCAATAGTTTAAGATTTCATAGATCTCAATTGCCTCTATCAACTCACCATATTTGAAATCAAAATTTTCATCTAGTATATTTATTAATTATTTTTCTTACCTATTTTTAAATTTAAATAGTTACCCACAATGTGTTTTAGGGTAAATTTTATTATTTATTGTTCTAGATATTTATGCATATGTAATTCATTCTTATACCAAAAATGATGAACGTGATATTTGAACCCCTTTAGGAGTATACCCTTGAATTCTTGGCTATTTTTTTACGTCTCTAATTTTCATATTTAATATTTTTTAATTGATGTGCCTTTTATTTTAAATTTGAATTAGGTTTAGATCTAACCTAAGCTATGCTCCATTGGTTTACATTGAGTTATTATTATTTATTAGATATTTAATCCTCACTCACTCACCCTCCCTATGCACTCTAGTTGCTAGATCTTTATCATGTAATGTTTTTCTACTTTCTTGACTACGCTCACTTCTTATGCCACTATTATTTTTTATTATAGACTATGATAGTGACTTAGATCCTACTTCAACCTTATAATCTTTGGTTACATTGAGGGGTCTTATTTCATGTGATTTGTACTTAGCAAGTACATTTTTTCTTCAATTCATTGTATAATTTATTTTACTATATAATTAATTCTACATGTGTCTCTCTTGTTATAATTATTGCAAAAGAAGGTCCACAAAATCAATAATTTGTCTTGTAGAATAGATCGAAAGGTCATTAACTTGGTACAAAAATAGAATCCCATAGATAAGATGAGCATCACATAATGTATAATTGTGGGTTGAGAGACACAAAACTATGAGATTCTAAATATGTTTACCTAGAATAAAGCACATTTCCCAATGAAATTAACGGGCATAGAGTATGTACAAATATGATTATCCATTTCATATTGAAGTTGATTCACTGGAAAAAATTTAAATGAAATGAAAGATAAGATTTTGACAACATTCATTGAGATCTAGTCTTTAAAACCTTTTTTGGATAGTTGGATTTTTAATTATAGATTTGATAAAAAGTTTGTTGGTTTGTTTAATTTTGTCTACTTAATAAGACAATTTGGTTGTCTTTATATATGGATGTCACTCTACACTCTATGATATACTATCATTTTGTCTCTACCGCCTCTTTATTAGAAAATATGCATGTTCTCATTTCTCATTTCCCATTAGGAATTGTCCACTTATTAGTATCATATTTAAAATGTCATGATTTTTTCCTAAAATATAGGCAAAGGGTTTTATACACATTATAAAAAAATGTGGAATTTTTGTTATGATTCTTAGCATCTATTTCAAATAGCCTTCTCATGATTATGACATGTATGGATGCTAGAATAATATGGATGAAACCTTTGTCAATTTGAGTAGGAATCTATCAAGGAGTGGGTCTGAGTGCATGCAATTGTAAGTTGTATTTTGGGTTCTTGAAGTTTTATGTTCAAGTCTCTTTAGGAATGGGGACAAGGTATCTTGTTATGTCCTCATAGCATTCTGATTAAGTAAAAACAAGATTTGAAAGGTCCCAAAACCTTGTACAATAGGATCAGAAGATAAGCGATACTGATCAAACCCAAAAGATAGGACTGAACACGAAAATAAACTAGGGCACATAGCCCTGCAAAGAAAACCAAATAACAACAGACCCAAACAACCAAAAAGACAACAAGAGGATTGTCGAGATGGGACAAAGGCCTAAAAAACTAGGCCCCCAAACGAAGAGCAAAGATCATCACCAAAAGATAACCAATCGAAAGCAACAATCCAGAGAAAACCCAACAACGGGATTATCCCTTAGTCCCTTTCTTATGGGACTGAAGAGTCATATCAAAGGAAGGCGAAGATTTTTTGGAGGATTTACCTTTAACTATAATCCAACCTTCCTCCACTTTAGAGGCCTCAGCCTACCAGCATAAAGAATCTAACTCTGAAACCCCAACACCTAAAAAGGTACCAACACACTGTGTAGGCTCAACTAAACCAACTACCTTAACACTCCCTGAACCAGCACCCAACGAAGAGGGGGACTCAAGAGGAATTGTAGAAACAACAACAACAGGTGTATCAATAGGAAGGTAGGAGTCTTCCAACAATGGGCTATTAGTGACAGGCACACCAGAAGCAACAGAATCTGAAGCCAGCTCAGCTTGGTCAGAAGAGACCGAGGCCACCATCGGAGGATCAATAATTAGAGGGATAGGAGAAGAAGTAGGGGAAGACACAACCTGGAAAAAGCTTCGCGGAGAAGAACTCTTAAAAACTATGTAGTGCTGGGAAAAGGCACCTTTCCACCAAGACATGAATCGTTTAGTTTTACCCAAAGCACATTTTGCCGCAACATGACCAGTATTAAAGCACCTTCTACACCTAAAAGGAATTCCTTCATAGTCAAGAGGCTGAATCCAGCTACCTTTCGGAGAGACCAGCAGGATCTCCACTGGTAAACCTTTAGAAGCGTCAATATCCACCAAAATACGGGCATAGGTGGAATGAATAATGTCAGTAGATTCAGCATCTACCATCAGGAAATCCCCCAGAGCCTCACCCACTTCCTCCAGAAGAGGATCCACCCAGAGATGAAGGGGGAGGTTTGGAAGCCTAACCTAGATAGGCAACTTATGAAAAGAATTAGTAGAAGGGTTGAAGTCCTCATGCCAAGGCTTAACCATCAGCACAAAGCGACCATCCCAGCTAAAGAAATGGTCACAAAGAATACGATTTCTATCTTCAGCAAGATCAAATTTAGCAACAAAAAAACCTTTCACTAGAGGGAAGCCTAACCTAGATAGGCATCTTATGAAAAGAATCAGTAGAAGGGTTGAAGTCCTCATGCCAAGGCTTAACCATCAGCACAAAGCGGTCATCCCAGCTAAAGAAATGGTCACAAAGAATACGATTTCTATCTTCAACAAGATCAAATTTGTTTGGAAGCCTAACCTAGATAGGCATCTTATGAAAAGAATCAATAGAAGGGTTGAAGTCCTCATGCCAAGGCTTAACCATCAGCACAAAGCGGCCATCCCAGCTAAAGAAATGGTCACAAAGAATACGATTTCTATCTTCAGCAAGATCAAATTTAGCAACAAAAAAACCTTTCGCTAGAGGGAAAATATGAAACATACCAAAAATGATGGGTTCCCAAAATTTGGAAATCCAGACATGAAGCTCTGGGAGACAAGGCCAAAATCCCCTAAATTTGCAAATTACTGCATTGTTTGACAATTCTGAAGAGGAAATGTCAATCTCCGCTACCATATCTGTGTTCAAAGAGATAGATAGAGGAGCAGCCACGGGGAAAGGAGCAAGATCCACAGCAGAGACCTTCACAGCCACAGACACAACTTGTAGAGGCTGAGGATCCTTGGGCGACAAAGACCTAGCAGGAGGCAAGGAAGCAAAGACCAGTGAGCCAACATCATTAGAAACCCCAGCCACCCCTAAGGGCACATTAGGGCATGTAGATTCGGCGCACAGAACCCTAGCCGCCACTAAAGAGATCATTACATAAAAAGGTAAAAAAGACTTGAGGACATATTGCTTTGGTTTATAAAAGATGTATTAATATTCATAATACTTTGATTGCTTAGATTCATTAACTAAAGGGAGGGTAATTCAGTTGACAACTAGTTGGATTTTACTAAGATATTTGAGAATTGAAAAGTCCTCTTATCTTCTTTTTCTTTATTTTTGTTCTAAAGAATATGTGTTAGAAGATGTGATACTTTGATTGCTTAGATTAATTAAAAAGAATTATAATTATAAGCTGATGCAGACAAGAAATAGTAAAATAAATTGTAGATTGTAAACACAATAAATAATAAGTAGGAGATATTTTCCACAACAAGTCAATGAGTTTACTCAAAAAGACTACACAGTAGAATCCTAAAAGCAATATCACAATAAATAATGTTCAATTTCCATGAGAAAATGATTACTTCAATATATGTTTGAAGGAAGGGGGAAGGGTTAGTAGGAATTATTCCACATAATTGAACCTCCTTATAAAATAGATAACCAACAATGAATTGTTATATAGTTGTAATGGTGAAAAGTGTTACCTTTCACTATAACATTATTTTTATAAGGGTGTCTAAAACATTATTTCGACCCATTTTACTCTCTTTTAATCCAAATTCCCAAATTAAATCTTAGAAACATAAGTTAACCTTTGGACATTAGTTGTGTTTCACACTATAAGTTAACATTCCTAACACAAATTTGTAGGTACCAAAATGATCTACATCACTTTTCTACAATCTCTTATTTAAAAGGAATGTTTTGGATCTTTGAAATAGTGTAGATTGGCCCAAAAAATCTATGTTTGACTTAGCATCATCTATGTTGGACAAAGCCTAACAATATGCAACAAAATAAAGAAGTTGTGCCTTGCACAATCAAATCAAAATATTCATGATGGAAATAAATATGGCTTTAGTCATATAGTTAGAGATACATAATTTAAGGAGGCGCATTCATTCAGATATGACAATTAGTATGCACATCAAACACAATTTTGTATAATGGACAAATATGGTTATAGACATAAATAGTTTATTCAATTTGTGAAAATTATTTTTTTCAATTGAATCGGCACACATTCTTAACTACTTTTACATTTAAAAAAAAATAGCTTGCATTATATATCTCAAAGTATAATAAAAGTAATATACATACATGCATGCATATATATATATATATATATATATATATATATATATATATATATATATATATATATATATATATATATATATATATATATATATATATATATATATATATATATATATATATATATATATATATATATATATATATATATACATACATACATACATACATACATACATACATACATACATACATACATACATACATACATACATATACACATATACACACACATTAGAAGAGACACTTAAGACCCAAGTCGAAGAGATGTACATTCATTAATGATATCTTATTGACCATTAAGTGGTTGTGTAAATATGTAGTTCAAATGCATTTTTGTAAGTAATCATCCAATTCATGCATATTGTCTTTTAATATGTACATCTTGGAGGTTGTAGTTATGGATGTACATGTGCACATGTATTGGTGCATGATTGAAACTTTGAGTGATATATTGTTTCTTCAACTACTAGTTCATTTACTATAATTAATTGGAAGTCTAAACATGTGACAACATAGTGACCATTGATGTGTGTTTACCTTTTTAGTCTTTTTTCCTAATTTGTTTCAATATTATAAAAAAATGTGGAACTTTTGTTATGATTCTCAGCATCTATTTCAAATAGCCTTCTCATGATTATGACATGTATGGATGCCAAAATCAAATGGATGAAACCTTTGTCAAGTTGAGTAGGAATGTATCAAGGAGTGGATCTGAGTGCATGTAATTGTAAGTTGTATTTTGGGTCCTTGAAGTTTTGTGTTCAAGTCTCTTTAGGAATGGGGATGAGGTATCATGTTATGTCCTCGTAGCATTAACCATTACATAAAAAAGAAAAAAAGACTTGATGACATATTTCTTTGGTTTATAAAAAATGTGCTAATATTCATGATACTTTGATTACTTAGATTCATTAACTAAAGGGATGGTAATTTAGTTGACAACTAGTTGGAATTTACTAGGATACTTGAGAATTGAAGAGTCCTCTTATCTTCTTTTCCTTTATTTTTGTTCTAAAGAATATGTGTTAGAAGATATGATACTTTGATTGCTTAGATTTATTTAAAAAATTATAATTATAAGATGGTGTAGATAGGAAATAGTAAAATAAATTGTAGATTATAAACACGATAAATAATAAATAGGAGATATTTTCCATAGCAAGTCAATGAGTTTGACTCAAAAAAACTACACAGTTGAATCCTAATAGTAATATCACAATAAATAATGTTCAAGTTCTATGAGAAATTGATTACTTCAACATATGTTTGAAGGAAGGGGGAAGGGTTAGTAGGAATTATTCCACATAATTGAACATCCTTATAAAATAGATAACCAACAATGAATTGTTATATAGTTGTAATGGTGAAAAGTGTTACCTTCCACGATATATATATATATATATATATATATATATATATATATATATATATATATATATAGAGAGAGAGAGAGAGAGAGAGAGAGAGAGAGATATATATATATATATATATATATATATATGAAGACGCCATAACTATACACTTTTGGCCCAAGTAGAAGAGATGTGCATTCATTAATGGTATCTTATTGACCATTAAGTGGTTGTGTAGATATGTAATTCAAATGCATTTTGTAAGTAATCCTCTAATTCATGCATATTGTCTTTTAATATGTACATCTTGGAGGTTGTAGTTACGGATGTACATGTGCACATGTATTGGTGTGTGATTGAAACATTGAGTGATATATTTTTTCTTCAACTACTAGTTCATTTACTATAATTAATTGGAAGTCTAAAGATGTGACAACATAGTGACCATTGACGTGTGTTTACCTATTTAGTCTTTTTTCCTAATTTGTTTCAATATTTTTCAATTACATTGTGCAATACAACACCTCTAAATTTTATATTTTATATTTTCATTTTTTGATGGCCATGGGGTACCCTCATGACCCAACTTAGCGTTTGAACCAAACCTTGACTCAGGCTTGCTTGGTGAGCTGGGGCAAGGCTAGTCCCCATGGGGCAACGAATCGGACCCAAACAAGCCCACAACTGAATAAATCGAGATGGAGAGAATGGACCTCGAGAACTACATAAAACAAACCCAATACCCTTTGCCAACTATGCCACCCCTTCAACTAACACCTCTAAAATTAACATTCATAATAAACGACATAGTATTAAGAACATAGAATGGAAAAAAGACCACTTGTTAAAGAAACAACATTAAAGAAATACTACTATTATCCAAGGCTGAAGAGAAATCAACTAGATCTATATATTCTATTGGAAAAGAATGTTGATTCTCAAAGTCTAATAGTTTGAGAATCATGGTCCCAAGCAAAGTGTAAAAGGGGGTGAATTTAAACCTGCAATAACCTTTTGGGCCTGGACCTTTTCATTAATGGTAGTTGTGATTTGAGCAGTTAGAACCTTTTCATTAATGTTGTTGACTAATTTGAAGATTTGAGTTGCCTCGGCCAGGGTTGAAATGTTATCTGATGAAGTTTTAATGGTGTTCAAATTCAACGAGTTACTAGAAAAAGAAACTTTGAAAATTGGGCACGGTTTGGCAGAACTGGATCAATATTCAAAACCAGATTATCAAGCTCTTAGATTGAAATCATGTCATAGAAATGGTATTTAATTCATCAATCACATGCAAAAAGCTTAATAAATTTGAACTTTTCTATCATTTCACACTCTATTTGCAAGTTATCTGCTTCAGAGATGTGGAGTATTCACACGCAGCTAAAACAATTTGGTTGACAATGGTTGATGGCAGTTACGGTTTGTGTAATGATAGACTTTAATAGCAGGGTCCCATGCTGCTATTTGGTTAATATAGTTAGTAGTGATAGTGATGCCATCTTTTCTAGGAAAAGAAATTTGGGAATACTGGTTTCATGAGTTCTATAATTATTTGTTTATCTATGATTTTTAGTGTAAATGGGTAACATGCATTTCTATTGTGAAGATTAAATTTGGAAAGAAATATTGAAAAATGCGAGAAAGAAAAAAGAGTTATGTATATTGTATGAAACAATTTGTTGTTTTTGAATTATGAGGCTTATAGAGATTATTTGATCCAAACGAAAATGTGCTTATAGCTATGATTTTTCTAATAATGCCCTACTTGAATGGATGGTTGAAATGTATCATTGTTTCAATGTTGTTTAAGAAAGTTTAGATCTACAATTGTCTTAGCATGTTTAGAGGGAGAGAGATGAAGATTTGCTCCATAGAAGAATCCAAGATGAGGAAGCATTTAAGTGACCCTTGTTGAAAGTTGGAAGCTTTCCTGTAATAGTATTGGTTGGCTAGATTTGGGTACTAGATTGTGGGATAATAATGACAAAGGCTATTAGGTATACATCCACAAAAAGAGCTAGGCCAAGTTAATAAATATTTGAACACTAATGATGACAAGAAAAATTGCACTAATGGTTTTGACGTTTTCATCTAATTAACTCACTATTCAATACTTGTCTCCTTATTTAGTAATGATATCTACATTATACATTGTCTACTTAGGGGTCGCCAACCAACAAAAAACTAGAAACACAACTTGAAGGTTTCCACCAAACCAACAAGTAGTTTTCCATTTGCAACCTAGGTTGTGTGTTATCCCCAAGCTAGAAGGATGATGATATCATCATTGGTTATAAGGTAACTACTTAATTGGATAAAAGAACTACAACAAGCCCACAACAACAACAATGAGGATAACCATCATGTTAATAATAGTGGTCATGGGCTTCAAATCAAGATCATAAGATAAGGATCAAGGTTCAGTAATTGAAAAAACTATGAGGGATAAAATTGTTTGATGTAAGATGCATGCCCCCTTAAAGTGACTAGTGAAAGGAGATCTTAATTTTAAAAAGCCAATCATTTAAGGCTAATGGTTAATGTACGAACATGATAGAGCTAAGGATTTCATGAGGGCATAGAGGAAGAAATGTGATCGAGGGGGACATCTAGTTCATGCGCACAAGTGATAGAAATAGATAAATTTAAATAGGGAATAAGTGTTTTACACCCCCAAGTGAATAAATGATAAAATGATGAAAGAGGGGAACATCTAACTGATGTCCCCAAGAGATGACAAGAAACCACTAGGAATACAATGGGTGTATGTTCCCAACAAATAAAAAGGGATATTGCAATATATTCTTTTATAATGTAACTTTAGAGTTGCATGGTAAGTTGCCTTGGATTCTTATGGTAGTTGGCATGTTGCCCCACCTATGTCTTAAATGATTCATTCAAACTATTTTCCCTACAAAAGAATATTGAATTGACACGACTTTCTATTAGTTTCACTTCAATATAAGCCAAATTTATAGCATATTAGACATATAAGCTCTAAAAATGCATGCACACCTTACCCTTAAGGAATCTTGATGTCTGCAAGGACTTCAACATGCTAGACTTATTGCTAGACTTCTTGTATGGTGTTAAGGATATGTAGTTTACCCAAAACATCCAACGATGGTCAAGTTTGTCACTAACAGAATATTGTTGGCCTTAAATCTTGTGCATTTTCTTAGTCCTCTTGCATCTACACAAATGTGTCTAGCATTTTCCTAACTGGATGCTTGGTTGCTTTAAATTGTACATCTTTCTCTCTTCCATCAAACATTTTATTCTCTCAATTGTATTTACTACCTATATCAAAAAAGAGTATTGCTAATTAAATAAATGTTGGTGTATAATCATGGCTTTGTATAAAATTCATGATGAGGTCTCAATGAATAATGCCAAGAAAAGCATGGTCCACCTAGTCCACTACTCACAATGATAAGACCAATCTATTCACCATTCAATCAAAATCAAGTCTTAAGAATATAAACATTAGGTTGTTTGTTATCCACATATCTAATGGCTCTTTCTTGTTGATTTTTTGTCTTGCTATAATGACATTTTTCAAGCCAAACAAATGGGTTTCCTACTTCTTTTCCATTTTATAATTGATGATAATAGAATATACCTTAATGTGAAGTTAATATTCTTCTCATGATTGTAGAGTAGTGTGTAGAGTTAATATTTTTTAACTTTTCTTAATATGTTAATTTGAGTTATTTTTAAAAGACAAACCTATATTTTTCCATAAAGCAACAAGGGGCATCCTGAAAATTAGAAGTTGATTGTCATGGAATGCTTAGACTTCCAATAAGTAATGCATTTGTAGTGAGGGCGAGGCAACAAATATGCATTTCATTCATATATTTTGAAAGAAACAATAAGGGCATGCATGGGGGAGGTGTAGATGCATATGAGTCAATGTTTTGTGGTGCTTTAAAAATTTGTTCTTGATTGGAAATGGTTGTTCTATTCAAATACTAAATGATAATTTTACACCCCATCAAACTTTAAAACAATGAATAGTTGTTCTTATTTATTGACCAAAAAATACATCCAATTGTTGAATTATATAATGGGATATGACACCTACACCTTATTTGATTACTTTAATTATGTTTAATATCTACAATACTTATTGAAATATTAGAAATTATGATCTAACACCTTTTTAAGAAAAGACTTTAAACCATATTTCAAATAATAAAATAATGCCGATGGGTCCTTAGTCTTTAGTGAAGTTGGATGAAGATGAAATCGTGCATGGAGAAAATTAAATTTGACAAAATGAATAATCCTATTGAATAGATAAAAATGACTTTGTAGATGAAATATCCTTTATCAAAAATAAGTTATTATATATATATATATATTATGAGATAAGTGATAACCTTTAAAATTTGTTGACCCAACAAATCATTAATAAATATCTATTATTTTTTAGAAAAGTACATCCATTATGGTGGCCACATGTTGGCCTAGTAAGCACTACATGTGGGGATCCTCTACAACTACTTTTCAAGTCTAAGTGTCCAGGTATACGCCGTATGCAGACAAATTTCTATCATCACACAAAAATGTCGTGTCAAATTTAGTATGCAATTTGACCCAGACTCTGCATATCACCTGTGTTGGAACTTTCCTCTGGCGTGTCAAATTCAAGTACCTGCTTTTTATAATCAGCAAAAGACTCAAAGTCGTGTCCATTTTTTTCATATGCAAATGGGTGGGGTAAAATGCTGAGAAGATCATCATGTGAACTTCCATCCACAGCAATGATATGCTGAAGACTGAAGACCCAACTTGTTTCAACTTTACTGTAATGGGGAAAATCAAAGTTTTCTTCTTTCTTTGCCATATTGGAAGTTAGAGGAAACGTTTTTAGATCATGATAATGGATGATGCAAGCCATGAAAAATTGTTGTTGGTCCAATGCACAGTAGAAAAAACAGGACTTTCTCTGTTCGGATGAACTAAAATAATGAGGTAAAAGCAGTAGTTGCAGGATTTTCATAATGTATAGTCAAAACATCAAATTTGAAGTGTTGTAAATGAATGAATGATTTTAATGACGTTTATGAAATTGTAGAGTTGAAAATTTGTTGTTGGTCTAAGGCACAGTAGAAAAAACAGGGCTTTCCCTGTTCGGATGAACTAAAATAATGAGGTAAAAGTGGCAGTTACAGGATTTTCATAATGTATAGTCAAAACATCAATTTGAAGTGTTGTAAATGAATGAATGATTTTAATGACGTCTATGAAATTATAGTCTATGGGAATGAGAAAAACGTCCTTAATGTATTTCCATGTTCTCAATGATGTCAGAGCTCCTACTATTAATTTTGACAAGCAAGCTGACCGTCTGATTAATCTTTTCTTCCTCCTATAACTGGCACATATTTTCAACCTTAAAACCAATTTTTTACCCAGGGTGGATAAGATAATGGGAAATTAATTATCATATATTATATGATGTAGAACAATATAAGAAGAAGAGACACTTTGTCAAAATATCAAATTAGTATTGAATCTAAGAACAACATAAAAGAAGAACAAGCACTCTGTCAAAATATCAAATTAGTATTGCATCTAAGAACAACATAAAAGAAGAATAAGCAATCTATCAGAATATCAAATTAGTGTTGTGTCTGAGAGCACAGTCTCTTTTAGAAGATGTGAGGGAATTATCTATTGTCTATTAAATAATGTAGAAGAACACAAATAAAATTTGAAGGGGAATCGGTTATCATATATCGAATGAGAAGAAGAAGCACTCTGTCAAAATATCAAATTAATGTTGCCCCTAAGAATAACATAAGAAGAAGCAGCACTCGATTAAAATATCAAACTAAGGTGTTGCTACTGAAGGACCAACCCCTCTAAATAGATAAGGGAAGAATTAGCTATCATCTATTATATTATGTAGCATGATCAAAATAAGGAGAAGCAGCAACTAGGTTGTTGCTTCCAAAGAGACCAGCCTAACCTCTTTTAGAACTTAGGAGGAGAATTAGCTGTCATCTATTGTAATGTAGAGAAATCGGCACTCTATGTATGGCCAAAATATCAAACTAAGGTGTTGCTTCCCAGAGATCAACCTCTCTTTTGTGGTGTAATTTTTATTTTTTTTTGAGAATAGTTCGTTCTCTTTAGCTGAGAGCCAAGGACTGAGGGGTTTCCATTCCACCAAATTCGCCCGGCCTCATCCCTTGTCAGATGTCTTTACGAGATTTGAACCCTAGTGGGCTCAATAAGAACCATTGAACTTCACCAGTCGACCAATTCACAATTGACATTTTGTAATTAGCCATTGTCTAGTGCATAATATAATGCACTATAGAAGGACAAAATAAGAAATACCAAACTAGACTCTTGCTTTGAAAGAACCAGCCTCTACAAAAACAGACACAGAAAGAACTATTATATGGAAAGCACTCTAATAATATATGACCCAAACTGGGATGTTGCTGCACAAGCAGTCACATTAATCAGAGGGAATTATCACCTATTGAAGTAACATCATCCATCAGAGGGAATTAACTATCATCTACTATAGGAAATTAACTATCATCTACTATTGAAAGCAACATCCATCAGATGAAATTTAACTATCATCTCTTATTGAAGCAACATTCATCAAAATAAGGAGAAGCAGCAACTATCAGAGGGAATTAACTATCATCCACTATTGAAACATCTATGATAACTGATAGTTGTGGTGTAACATCCATCAGGGAGAATTAACTATCATCTACTACTGAAAGCAACATTCATCAGAGGAAATGTAACTACCATCTATTATTGAAGCAACATTCATCAGAGGGAATTTAACTATCCTCCATCGTTGAAGCAACATTCATCAGAGGAAATTAACTATCATCTGTTGTATAAGTTATGCTATTTGAAATAGAACTGTGAATTTTCACATTAGACCAATCAGAATATTTAACATACTCATTGAAAATAGTTCAGAAGCACACTTGGTGCAAGACGGAGCAAAATGCCATGTACCCATTAAACAACAATTATGTAGATGATAACAATATCTACAAATGTAACATTTGTTTCTACACTGATAAATAGATTTCAGCTCTGCATCTGGAGCCAGAATGACTACTGCAAGCAAGAACAAAACAACCAATTTACAGTAAAAACAAAAAATAAGAACAGAACTAATGATGAATAAAAAAAACTCTACAGATGCAATTGCAATGTTTCCTTTCCTGTTCCTTTCGCATCTTTGATTTCTAAACAACACTGCACTACAGTATACAATTGTGGACTGGACTGATTCTATTTGGACTGCACGTTTTCGAAATAATTGACAAGAAAAAAATAAGAACAGAACTAATGATGAATAAAAAACACTCTACAGATGCAATTGCAATGTTTCCTTTCCTGTTCCTTTCGCATCTTTGATTTCTAAACAACACTGCACTACAGTATACAATTGTGGACTGGACTGATTCTATTTGGACTGCACGTTTTCGAAATAATTGACAAGAGTCCGCATGGATTGAACCTGCACTTGGAGGGCGGAAATGTATTCCAACGCCTCCTGCAAGAGCAGGGGAGTGTCCATGGCCGTTCCACCAGGGACAAGACTCTTGAGCACCTTGATCTTCCCATCTATTTTGTGTTCCCCAATCTTCTTCTTCAAAAACCCTCCAAAAAGTCTCTTCACCCGCCTCTTGCAAGAAACATTAATCAATCTGCAAGAGGATTTAGAATTGCATGATCTCCTCCTCATCCTCCTCAGACTGCACAAACTGCTTCTCATGCTGAGGAAATTCCTCCTCCACTCACTGGAACTCCGCCCCATATTCTGATTATCACCACCACAGGACTTGGGTGCACAACTCCTGATAAAATCCATCAAATTGGGCGAAATTTTTCTCGAATGGGCAAGAATGTTCCGGCTCCATGCCGTGCCACTGGACGCCGCTGTCATGGCCAGGGACACATCTGCTGCAAATTTGATAGCCCTAGCTCCACTCAAATCCCTAGTTTCATTGATTCCCCCAAGAGCACTCACAAAACGCCTCATATAATCCTTCCAATATCTCTCCCTCAAATCTCCCCCATGCCCCTGCTTCTCCATTCTTCACAAAGATCTTTCAAAATTTGAAAACCCTGGCAGACACAGACTCTGAAACAGAATCAAAAAGACCCAATTTTGCAAAATTGTCTGTGCTGCCAGAGCTTAAATGTCCCATGAATCGATTTAGCAGCAGTCATGATGCCCTGTTTATAGCCCCCATTCAAACCCACGGCGAAGGATGAAACCCATGGTGGGCACCCAACTAACCCAGCGGCTACACGTCATGGTGACCCACCTGGCTAAAGAATAACCGGCTTGGAATGGAAGAGCACCGGCTCAGACTGTCTTCTATTAGAAAACCACGGCAGCAGGGCAGAGCACTGCACAAGGAGTAAATTGTTGACTAGGTTGCAACCCTAAAGGGAGCATTGAGATGTTGATTCTTATTATATTCCTTTCTTTCTTCTCATCCCAATTCTATTTTTTAAATATGTTCATACTTGGTTTTCACATTGATGACGCTCAACAAGGATCTTTTGATGTACAAAATAATTGGGCAATCACATTCAATATTGGGGAGAAAATTAAATGAAAAAAAGGGAAATGTTGACAATTAGGCCCTATATTCATAATTGAAGGGGTTACAATTATGTGGGTAAATGTATCTAGATATTAAATGTTGAAGTATGAAAGTGAATCTAGTGGATTAAATGGATATATCCATTTATGGAATGTGTGTTCCAATGGATTTTGATGGAGCTATAAAAGAAATGTTGGTTTAATAGGAGGTGGGTTTGGAATACAAGAAATTTGAGAGGATTTTGATGTATGGGGGTTCTTCTTTCTTTGACATTTGAACAATCAATAAAGTTGAGTGGGAAACTTTGATCATTGGCTAGGGAATCTTGAGTTGAGTTTGGAAGGCGACTTTTTACGAGTGATGAATGTTTTAATCAAAGTAAAATTTTGAATTGGTGAATGAGTAGATGTTTTGAAGGAATCATATAATCGTTTCGAAATATCTCATATCCCTCTACCACATACCTTCGCATTTCCATTCTTCACAGAAATATTTGAAAATTTTGGAAAACGAGGTATTTTCAAACTTTGAACAAAATGAAACAGACCTAATTTTGCAGAATTGTTTGTGTTGCGAGGGTACTACACCAAGAGTAAATTGTTGACTAGGATGCAACCCAAGGGGGAGCATTAAGATGTTGATTCTTATTATATGTTTTTTTATTTTTATCCCCATGGTATTTATGAAATATGTCCTTACTTGGAATTCACATTGATGGTGGTAAACAAATGCAATGTCTCGATATACAAGATAATTGAGCTATCACATTCAATATTGTGAAGAAAATTAAATGAACTACTGAAATGTTGACAGTAGGGTTCTAGATTCATAATTGAATGGGGTTACAATTATGTGGGTTAATGTATCTTGACATTAAATGTTAAAGTATGAAAAGTAAATGTAGTGGAGTAAAGTTATGCGTTTATGGATAAGTTTGTTCTCCTTTTTTGGATGGGTATGTAAGATTATATTTTGATGGAGTTATGAAAGAACTCTTGTGGAGGAAGGTTTGTAATAAGGAATTTTTGAGGTTTTGATGCATGAGAGTTCATTTTGTTTGGCATTTGAATGACGAATGGAGTTGAGTGGGAAGCTTTGATTTTTGGCTAAAGACTTCTAAGTTGATTTTGAAAAGTGGTTCTTTATTAGTGATCAACATGTTAATCAAAATAAACCTCCTAGTTGGTGAATAAAGAGATAGTTTAAAGAGTAAATGTGTTAGTTTAGTATATTGAGGGTTTGTGATAAGAAGTTTGTTAGGGTTTCGATGCATGGGGGTTCATTTTTCTTTGGTATTTGAATCACTAATGAAGCTAAGTGGGAAACTTTGATTGTTGGCTAAAGAATGCAAAGTTAGGTGTGGAAGGTGGCACTTTACTAGTGATATTTGTGTTAATCAAAGTAAAACTCTAAGTTCGTGAATGAGGAGATGTTTTGAAGAAGACAACATTTTAAGCAAAAAAATTTATGAGATTAAATATATTTATCACAAGTGATACCCCACTATAGTTGAGGATCATTTAGCTAATTAGTGGGTTAATCAAACATCTCTCATAATGATTTGTAGTCATATGGTTGTGGGTGGAGCATGGAATAATCTAGAAGAAATTTTATCTTGCAAACCACCTTAATTTTATTCTCTTTAAAATAATATGTGGTGATATGTCTATAGCACCATATAATATTAATTGTTGTTGTTTGGTAATGGATGTAACAAAAAAATGAAAAACAAAATAAAAAGAAAGGAACAAAATGATCTTGTACAGTTATATGTGAAAGATAATTGCCATAAAAGATTACTTGCATATTTGACTTAGTGATTGGAGTGATAGTTTGAATATGTTAACATTTTAGGTAATTATTTTGATAATGTTAAATATATTTAATACAATTGGCAATTCAATGTGGCTGAGGATCATCTTGATACTGAGGGGATTAATCTAGCACTTCTTGTGATAATTTATAGCCATATGGTTGATGTGTGGAATATTCTAGGAGCACTTTTATCTTACAAACCACCTAAATTACAATATGTCTTTAAAATGATATATAGTGGCATGTTTATAACACCGTGACCCTTAGAGTTACATTGTTGATTTATTTGATTATGCCCAAGGATAAATACAAAAAAAATAAAAATTATTTCATTTTTTTATTCCTTGTGTTAAAACATGATTAATCCCTTGCATGAATTGGAATTGAAAAGATTGTTATCAAGGGACTACTTAAACCAATTCAAAATAATGAGTATCTTGATAGATGTCAAAAGTGTGGAATCAAAATTAATATCAAGAAAAGAAAAAGTTTTCAAATATGGGTCGTCTAGTCAAAATACGGTATACCCTTTGAAGCATAAAAAATTTACAAATTTTCCAAGAGTAATGACATGAAGGAATATGTTCATCTAGTAGCTAATACTTCCACTTTTCCTTCATTTTTTAAATTTAGGTATTATTGTAGACATTGAGTTCCTGATCATTTAAGTTGCTAAGTTCTCTAGCTCCTTTTTTTATCAACTATTAACTATATTTTTATTGTTTGATTGATAATTTTTATTTTAGTATTTTTAGATGATATATTAATCTATAGTAAGATTTGATAAGATCATGAGATGCCTAAATATGGTCTTTAGAGTACTATAACAATAGGTCCTCTTTGTAAGAAGATCCAAGTGTGAGTTCAAAGGATGAATGATTCTATATTTAGATCACATAATTAATGCTCAAGGTATTCATGTGGATGAATAAAACATCCAATATAGAACAAATTTCCCTCCCCTTGCTACATTTACTCAATTTAGAAGTTTATTTGGCCTTGCAATTATTATTATATATCTATTATTAATTTCTCATAGTTAACAACATATTTGATTTACATGACTAAGAAGGGAGGCTTCTCAGGGAGAAACACAACTCAAGACACTTTTGAGAAGCTTGAGAAGGTAATAATCACATTCCTATCACTTGCTATTACCAATTTATCATAACCATTTGTAGTAATGTCATTGTTTAGGTAAAGGGATTGGAGTTATGTTGATGCAAAAGAGTAATCTTATAACATTTGATAGTACAAAATCAAGGGATTTAGAAAGGGCATAGATTAGTTAGGATAAGAAGATGTTGGATATCATGCATGATTTAGTTAAGTTAAATAATACTTATTATATGATAAATTTGTGATAGTAATAGACTGTGCAATCACATAAATTTCTCATAGTTAATGACTTTTTTCACGTATGCCTACTTTCAATTACATGTATATCAATTGAAAGACTTGTATCAAGGAAAATGATTCAAGACAACTTTGGCTACTAATATTGTAGATGGAATTATGAAGGTTGATCAGTACACACTATTAGATTACCTGATCTTATATAAGGATCAAATTTTCCAGGTCCAAGTCTAAGATGAAGGAGAGATGCATAAGTACTTCACATGATACACCTATAATTAGTCATCTGAGATTCTACAAAACCTATAGTTAGTTGAGAGAGAGATTCTTCAAGAAGGACCTTAAGAAAGCCATATCGTGAAATGCACAACCTACAAAATAAAGCATATCATGTTTTTTCTAGAAATCTTGCTACAATATTTACATACTTCCAACTAGGATTGATAAATTATATCCATCTATTTCATCTCATTCCTTCCTAAGGAAAATTAAAAGGCATCAGTTTTTTTGTAATGGATAGGTTATCTAAATATGCAAACTTAAAATCTTCATCCCTACAAAATTTATGAAACATCAAATAGATAAAGTTTATTTGAAGATGCATTGATTTTTATTAGATAAGCAACAAAGTACTATTTTGAACACTTTGTAAAACATTCCACAAGGGTGGAGATAAACAATCCCTAAATATAACACTTACAACACACAAGAAAAACTACAAACAACCTATATCAAAAATCAGTTGTCCTTTCAACCACAACTCCAAGATAATTTTAGGAAGAGGAAGAGGGAAGAGATTTCCTCCACCTACTAACAATAGCCCAAGTAATATTTATGTCCAACCCATTACAAGGGGAAGCAAGAGGAAATACCATTGTGGAGAGATTGTCTTCACCTAAAGAGGGAGAAGAAGGACAATGAAGTGAAAGGCAATCATCAGCTACAAGAGGTAAATACAAAGTAACAACAACAAACAAAACATGCTAAAAGAACATAGTAGCAGGTTCTCCAATAGGGTCCAGAGGACATAGTAATGCTACATCAAATAGAGATTCATTATAATCCTAGGAGGAATCACCAAAAGTTGAAACAAAATGTTGGCCAGTCAAATGATTTCTATGAGCATTCTTCCATCGAGTAGAAGAGCCTTTACAGTGTGATAGTGAATACAATATAGCCAAATACCCAATTTAGAAGCACTGATGACACTAAAAAGGAAGGCCTTCACAATAAATCATTTTTTTCCAAAGCCTATCCCCCATCATCAAAACCACATCCCCATGAAGAGTCTTTAAAATGACAATATCCGCTAGAATGAAAGAAAAAGTAGAGTGTCCCATAAAGGAAATGGAATCATCAACTTTCAAGAAGTGATCGATAGAGCCTCCTATGACCTCATAATAATAAATATACCAAAATTGGAAGGGAATATAATGAAATATAACCCAAAGTGAGTGCACATTTAGTAGTTTATTAAGAGGTTTAAATGTGGTGGGCTTGAGTTTAATTGATAATGAGTTTTCTTCTCAATCTCATAACCTTTTCAAAACCAAATTTATGTCCATTGAAGAAGAAAAGGAAGAAATTAATAATCCATTAACATAGGGGAAGGGCTTAATTTATTCAACCACACAGAGCCTCCAAAAATCCAAAACACATTTGTGAAGTTTTGGAAGAGAAGGCAAAAGCTTGGAGAATCTACAAACCAAACCATGTTGATGGTAGAAATCCTCATTTTGTACCACATCTTGGAAATAGACCACCATTGGGGAGAGTTTAGCACAAATAAGAGTATGATATTCCCATAGAAATCTGAATAAGAGTAAACTTGGCAACATGAGAAAATATTTGATTATTATTAACACAACATACCTCTAGGAGGGGGCACAATCACCTAGAGCTTCAAGGACCCCAAATAAACTCCAAAGAATAGATCTCCCATTAGCACAAGTGGAAATACCAACAAAACAAGGTAGAATCAACCTAGAGACACCCCCCCTCAACCACCACCAACAACAACAATAAAGGGCACAAAATCATTGACACCTCTAGATGATGAAACCCCCACCAAGTAGGGGCATAAGAAACACTAGTTATAGACATTAGCAATGAGGGTATAGGTGTGGGAAAGGGCATGGCTAGATGCAAATAACCAAAAAAAATTGAAATCAAAGTGTGTGGAAGAGAGTGGAGAAGAACATAATCTATTGAGAGTTTCAAACTAAGAACTATAAATAGCATTGTCACATGACTTACGTAAGACCATTTTCAATGATAGGGATAACATATTCCTAAACTCTAATTCATTTTAATTCCACTGACCTACTCCTAGTACCTTCTATTTTTATCACTCCTAAATAGATGGATAGGCATAAGTGGTGAATAGGTTAAAGGGTACTCAGGGAACCATGTCATAGATTAGAAAAAATGAAATAGGCCAATTATTTTCACCTTGCAGAGTATTGTTATAATATTTCTTATATAAATCACATATATCCATTTGATGACTTCATTTGTGGCATTATATATATGACACACTAAGCTTCATTAGTTTTATGTTTATTGATAGTAGGGTAGTAGTAGCTCGTGAGATGGTGAAGCATAATTAAGGATTTTTAAGGCCACTCTTATATCATTGCTAGTTAGACTAAAATTAATTAAATTTGTATTTAGATGAATTTTACATAAACATATAATTCAAGGTTGGAAATGTAGTATTTCCAACATTGTATCCTTATAGGAAAACCTCCATTAAGAAAAATGGGATAGAAATCTCAAATCCCAAATCAACTTCCATTATGAGTTGGAATTGTTATTAGGTACTTAAATTCGTATTTTCGTCCACTTTTCTTGCCTCAAAAGAGAACTATTTAGCATGTCATTATGAATTGATCTTCTACTCATGGATAATGGGGATATAATTATATTAGTTCCAAATTAAATTATTATTACATGAGTGAAGGAACCAACAAACAAAATCATCACATAGTTTTTAGTTCATTAGAGGAACACCCCTACAAAATATGTTACATTGGAGGGGCTAGAGACACATTAGAACCCAACTCTACATTGATTATGGAAAAGCAATTTTTTGAATGGATTCCTTGTAAACCCCTTTTAATTTAGTTTATATGTTTGGACTGTGCAATTCTTATTTTCTCAATAAGGATAGATAAATAATTATAGTGGTTGGGCAATAGAAGAAATAATTAATAAAATAATTTAATTTTAGCATATGGGTGTGCAAGTTTTCATAAAGAAGAGATTGTAACTATAATGACATATTTATAACACATCTTAGGATAGATTCTATTGTAGGTCACCATGAAGGAGTTAAAATATGAAATTCATAACCATATGAGGTTATTTAAAGAGAGGAATCTTGTCTAATTTAATAATTGATACTTGTGATGATAGGGGTTTTTGTACTTTGTGCATCCAAGTGCTATAAATTAAGTGTATCATCTTAAAATGGAAGCACTTCCATGTTAAGAGCGTTTAGCGCTCCAAGTGAGTGGTCCGGGGTCATGTTAAGTGCCTTGATCAGGTCTTTGCATGTATCTAGTTGTTTCCCCCCTATTATGCTTCTCTCTCCTTGTTTCCAAATTATTTTCTGGCAATTTTCTCTAAGAATCTGGAGTTTCTAGCTGTCTAGGTCAAAGACAACCTGGTAGGGTCAAGGATGACCTCGACCCTAACCTAGGTCAAGGATGACCTTGACCCTGACCTAGGGTAGATTCTACCTCGTCCCTGACCCCAGGTCCAATTTTTAGATTCTGGGAGTTACAGGATATCGGGCTTCGGAAAGTTTCTTTTTTCCCGCTTTCAAGTCGGCCATTTCGGGTTTCGGAATGGTAAATCCTTAAATTACATTTAATCTAGGTCCATTTCTAGGGGTTAATATTATTTGGGATTTAATTCTCCAATTTCAACCTCTCTAGAAGTTTGTGCCCTAGATCACTATAAAAGGAAGCCTTCCTCTCTCATTTTCTCCATCCCTCAAGTGTAGTCAAGTTTGTGAGGACATCCACAATCAAGAAATTACATCCACTATTCATCAAGAGCTCTCAAGGAGATATTCATCAAGCATCAAACATTTTCAAGGAAGCATTCAAGCCTTTGAAGGGATTTGGTTCAAGCATTCAAGATTCATCATTCAAACCCTAGATCTATCCATCATGATGGTGTGATCTTCCTTCAAGATCTGGTGTTCATCTTCAAGACTCATTCATTCTTGTATCAAGGTGGATTCTAAGCATACAATCATGGAGGTTTTGGATTTACATTTATGGTTTTGATTTACATTTGACATTGTTATGTTCAAGCTTTCATATCAACATACTTGTTTACATTTCAAATACAATTGCATATCTATTGAATATCATAGCTTCATTGTTAGATCTACTTCTACTACTTGCTAGCATTCTCGATTTCAATTTCATTATTAAGGTTGATTCCAAACTGGGGTTTGACCAAGGCAAACCCCTCATCCAAACAACAAAACCATTTTTCTTGCAGGTACAGGTACAAGATTGCAAATTGAAGCTTGGATCTGGATACCCTTTTCGGTGAACTTCTGGGATCTATGAACAGATTTTATGTCAAAGTTGTTTCAAGTCAGGTATGACCTTCAGTGAGGGGTAGGATCTTGCCCCGGGGTAAGACCTTGCCCTGCTATTTGGGTCAAGGATGACCTGCCTTCAGAAAGATAAAAAAAATTTGGGTTTTCTCCATCTCAACATTTCTAGTCTGGAACAAGTTGCAGAATTGCCCAAAACTGTACACAGACATCATAAATCAACATTTTCCATATTTTCCCTATTTTGAGGTTAGTATTTGTATTTTTGTTTTGTTTATTTTATATGTCCACAACATTTTCCATCACTCATCCCTTTTTCAATCTGTCCATCCATACTTCTATTTTCAACCTTATTCATTGTGGTGAACAACAATTCATTTTTATGTTTTTTCTACCATAGCTTGAAACTTGTATTCAACTATTAATAAAAGGATTAAAACCTTTGTATTTTGAGATTGCAAGATGAAATCTCTTTGAAGTTTTCTATGGGAAATATCATTTAGAGGTGATGTAGGAGCATCCAAGGGTGTAAGTAAGTCTTGCATTATGCAAAAGAAATTTTATTTAATAAATGCAAGGTGAATTAAATTTAACCAGAGCATCTGTAGGTCTCCATGTACCTAGGAAAGTGTCTAAGGGGACATAGGGGGTTTAAAATATTTAATATTTGTGGCCTAGGTCTCACAAAAAGTGTAATTTGTATAAGCATGCACATATTTCTATTATTTATAATGAAAAATCAAGAAATTCACCACCTTGGTGTGGATTTAAGGGGAAGGAGAAGAGTCAAGATTTCACATGTCTTGGTGGGTGTAAAGAAGAATGGGAACAGTCTCCTTTTTAGACTCCACTTTGGAAAATTGAAGAGACGCCACCTAGGTGCCCTTTTGTGGAAGTTGAAGAGTCAAGTATTGGCTATGTGTTACTTTTCTCGATGTTCATGTATTTTGTCATCAATGAGGGACATGGTACTTCTTAGTGGCACCAAAAATGATATAAATTGAGACTTGGGATGGTTGTCTCATCATATACAGTTGATTGGAAAATCTAGAATGGAATGGATCATTCAAAGTTGAGTGATCATTTGAAGTTGAGAATAATTCCCCAATATTCAAAGTTGAGTAGTAGTTCCACCTTGTATGTATTATAACGACCATGTGGATAATGATTTTTAATTAATTGGTATTGTATTTTCATCTATTGAAGCAATAAAAATAATTATTATAATTATTTTTATTCTATCAATTTCTTTGTTACGTTATGTATGAATATTGGGTGGAATAACCCATCATCAAGTGTAACAAAGCATGTGTTTGGGTGTGTAAGGGGAGTCCCTTGTATCAAGAGGTTGCATCTATATTAAGATTTTTTTATATATGTATTCTATAGAGTGGAGAAACAACATCCCATAGTAACATATTTGATTAATCTTTATCAATATATTTGTATCAATTGAATTCCTTTATCATGTGTAAATAATACTATTTAGATCCAACATATTTATGAATTTTTTTATTGTTTATGTAATCTGTTTATGTATTTTCATGTATTTTAATTTTAATTTAAAAAGAAATATATACAGTTATTATTCATAAAACAAATGCTCTCACCTCACATCATAGGATCCTAGTAAACATAAAGTTGTGAAAAATCATATTTACTTGTACACTCTCACATCACCCTAATGATATTTTGAGGATTAGAAAGTGCTAAATATCTTATATACAAATTATTGAGGTCATCATTGAAGGAGGAGGAAGATATGTGAAATTGGAATCAATAGTTCTTACAATGTTGTGATTATGTGAAATTTCTTGATTTTCAACCTTATCATCATTTATTGTTTTATTTATAACATTTGCCTCCATATTGTCAAATAATTTGGAAAATGGTCCATAAAGTTACAATCTCCTATTAGTAGATATAATAGATGGATTTTCATTATCATTAATCCCTTGAAACATTATTATTTTTTTGTCAAAGAGATATTGTGCCTTATCTTTAAGAACAATGCAAGATTGGGTATTTGTTGGTATCCAATCCATGTATAAGAGGAAGAGAGATTATATCAACACTTAACAAGTTTTTAAGGACATGAGATCAATAGATTATTGAAACTTAGTAAAGTATAAATGAGGAAAATTTTGGTGTGTTAGCTACTTGGTGAATCTTTTCCTTCATATTATTACTCTTGAAAATTTTGACAACTTTTGAAACTTCAATGGGTACAAAGCATTTTGACTAGGTGACCCATATTTGAAGACATTTCTTGCTAGTAATATTAATTCCACAATTTTCACATGTACACAAAAATATATGAAAGAGAAAAAACTGTTGAGATTTTTATTATTTTGAATTAGTTTAATTAATCTCTTGATAACAATATTTTTAGTTCTAATTCGTGCATGGGGTTAATCATATCTGAATATAAGGAATGAAAAATAATATAATTTCTATTTTTCAATCTATCCTTGAGCATAATTAAATATATCAACAATTGTAGCTTGATCATGTTAAGTTAGAATTTGTTTAGAAACATTCAAGCCCTTAACTATGTGTTCAACAGATCCTTGAAGAAGAGAAATAGTTATCAATAACTAATATTTCAATATTTGTGGAAACAACTCAATTAATATCTTATCCTCATATATGAAATCAACATGTCTAGATCTTGTGATGAAATAGTTGGTATGTATAACAATGAGTAAGTAATATTTCATGGGATTATGCTTCCACCAAACTAATACCATCCTACACCTTAATATTACTTGGTATGATTATCTTTTTCATGTGCTTAATAGTATGATTGGTCAATTGATCTTTTATTTTTTCTTCTCTATAACAATGTTGGATGATACACCTTCTCAAATTGTCTAGCCATGAACTAGCCATGAACACTTTTTCTCTAGAATGCTACTCAACTTCTAGTTCAAAGGTGATTTTTTTAACTATACCAACAATGATTATGGAATATCCTTCAATGCGGATGTTAATGATGTTATTGCTTCAATATAATGACATGCCAAATAATAGTGCTTTACTTATCACTCTCAATGTCGATTCCTAGCGGAAGCTTTTTAGATGATAATATGATCAATTTACTTGTCCAATTTGATGTCTAAAAAGAGTTTCATTTTAACTTGCCCCTACTAGTGCTTAAATGTCATTCTCAGTGTTGGTTCCTAGGGGAAGGTTTTTGGAATCAAACATTACCAATTTATTATTCCAATTTTGATGCTCCATAAAAGTCTAATTTACAATTGCCACTTCTAGGAAGATACCACTTTAATTTTGACTAGTCAATATTATTCTTCTAGTTGAACTCGAGGGTGACCCTTGAATGTTTAATACATGCATAGTAATGAAAAATTAAATAATATAAGTTGAAAAGTATAAAATAGGATTACATTTTTTTTATTAAATTCCCTACCAACAAATTCTCATAAGTGTTTATATGTTAAATAAATCTTTCTACTTTATAATTATTATTAATGTATAAAAAATAAAACATCGCTAATTTAAATGATCATTTCTACATGTTCCTTAGAATTTTATAGAATTGTATAAGACAAATCATACACAAACTAATATTCTAATCCAAAGTGTTTTTTTAATTATCTATTGTTTTCTCTTTATATCAAATATAACTTCAAATATCATGAGGAGAGTCTCGTGATAGGGACTTCAGGATGAATTTTTTTCTCATTATTAGGGATAAACTTTTCTCTTCCTAAATAGAGGGTGATGTTGGAATTAACTGTTTATAAAAGTGAAATCAAGCCCTTTGAGTTGATCTTCTTTTAGGACATATTTGACTAACCTATCATCAAGAGGAGTTAACTTCTTCAAAAAAATATCCAAATTCATATTTTCAAATGAAAATTCTAATTATAGACAATCGAAGACCTAATGATCTCACTTTTGAAACTTTATGTTGAAATGCAATCCAGTTATCACCAACCATCTACCCTAGGAGATCAATAATGGGTAAGTGGATTTTGTTTTGCCTATGTGAACTTGTGGAATGGTATCTATCATCCCTTTGGGGTGTGGTAAAATCTGAAAAATGCTAGGGTCATTTTTCTATGTCTTTAAGAAGTAAATTTTGTAACTATTTTGACAAGTAAAGAGATAATGACATTATATTTATAAAGTAAAAAATTTGATAAATGTCTTTGATCCAAGGTTCAAAGGAAATCTATTGGGGGATCTTTTATAAATAAGACTTATCGACTATAGAATAAAATGTGTGATTTATTGGGTTGACTTAAATACATTCAACTATTTAGGAAATCTATTATATCTAAGGGATCTTACCCTATAACTAGGGCAAGTTGGCTAGCTTCCAAGTGCTAAAGTAAGACATGTTTTCCCAAAAGAGGCACCTTTTCTTGAACAACCATTCATAGAAAGATTCTTACATAATAAGATCATTCGCATGCATCTTATGTCCCACTAATATTGAAATAATGCATATTTTTTGTTTCATCACCCCTTCATGATAAAAATATTGGTTTTCATAAGTGTATTAGATGGGATATGAGGCATGATCTAAATGAACATGTGGATCCTACATTATTTATTTACTCAAATATGCTAGAGATGACATTTTGAATTCCAACTACAAATGTTATAGTGGAGATTAAAGATACAATATTTCAGTAGTGCCTTAAAGCAAATTAGAGTACTTTTGGAGAAAATTGTTTAATAACTTCATATTGAAATATTTTTGAATCATACTTTGTGATCTAAATTGAGTTGATGAATGTGTCGTGAGATCTACAACAAGGTCAATTTAAAAGCAACGTCTAAATTTATCTCCAATCTCGTCACTTTCTTAAACAATAATAATGTAACGATGAACTTTGTGAGGGTAAATTTCAAAGATGGTTTGGTGAGGGTAAATACATAGATACTCATATAATTATCGTTTTACTTGTAGTGGGCACTCAATTTTAGGGGTTAGTCTTTATGGCATCATATAAGGAAACTAAAGGGAGATTCAATGCTTGGGTTGGCTAAGTTGTGAGACTCCACTTCATTGTTGTAGAAGGTTAGGGAATACACATACACTCACTTTTAACTTAACTCCCCATGGTGCCCATTCAAAATCCAGTGGTTGCACCAAGACAGGGAAAGGGCATATTAGGTTCACCAATCATTTAAATTCCTTCTTGAAACTATCTTTGATGGTGGAGTTGGCATTTAGACAATGGTGAGGGCCCTTTCTTAATAAAAATTGAACTTGAGCCTTTATTTTTTTGCCTAAGCTTTCAAAGTTATATTCATGAACTAATTTTGTTTGCAGGAAGATTTTTTGTATAACTGATACCCTAATTATTTAGATAAAGACAACTACTTGAAATAGAATGATCATATTAATAATATGAATTATAATATATCTTTTTGCTAAAATATAAAAATTTAAGACCCATATCCCTTCCTTTACACATAAACATCTTTTATATTATTTACATAATAAATAATAATAACATAATAAAACCACCAAACTAACAATAATTGTTAAGATGAAATGCCACCCAATTACCTACATGAAAGGTGCTTTGATTATTATTATTATATGCATATGTGAACATGGGAATCCACTCCTTAATTGTATATATATTGGCCGTGGGGTATATAAAAATATATTAAATCTGTGCCCTAGATTCGGACAAATCTTTTCCCATATCAAATTTCTTTTGTTTGATTTTTGCATATAGTTTATTTAAAAGCTTCAAATGCATCCGTGTGCACTTTTATTAATAAAGTCAAAAGTAGTGCATCATAAAATCCTCATTTTTTCTAGTAAAATGTGTTATAGTTTATATTTGAGAAAATGGGGGAATTGCTACCCACTTTTTTAAAAGGAATTAACAAACAAACAGGTGGTAGGATGCCATGCTTATAACCTAAACATAATAATAATAGAAGGAGAAACAAATCATATTCTATTAATGTAGAGAATAAAACAAACCAAGTCATACACAAATGTGAAAGAAGTTTAGCTTTTTTCTATGTATTTTCCAACTCTCAAAAACATTCTCCAAAGTTACATTAAAAAATTATGGAAGATTTCAATATGTTTGTTTTTTTTAATTAAAGTGATTTAGTTTGTCTGAGTCCTTTAAAAGTTGAATATGGTTAGTTGTACTTTTTAAACATTTATTTTTAGTCAACAAATTGTTTAACATTGGAAAAAGTATTAAATCTAATATGTGATTATTTTTCAATGTAAATCATTTTTTTGCTCGTGAGTACTCTTTAAGATAGAGTAGTCTATACCTAATTTTGCCTTCATAATAATAGGGTCATGCATGTGAATAATAAAAAAAATATACTTCAAATCAGGAGAATTATACATCTCTAGTTGTTGTATAAATTAAGTGGACCTCCACAAGAGTTTAGGTGGAGATTATATTTTCTCTTTGGAACTATGAGAGTTATTTTAGCTATCATCCTCTTCACGCCCTTCTTGAGATTTTGGTTCAATGTTTGTCTTTCGGAATAGCTAAATTACATCTTTCTTCCTAGTGTCTTCTAGTTATAATGTTATAGAAGGCTCAATCTCTTTAAAAACAATACTTTAGTTATATAGAACTCTCATTGATAACTTCCAAATCTTGTAGCTCTTACACCAATACCATAATGGGAGAAGATCCACTTAATTTCTTTGTTCTCCACTATTGATTTCCACTCGTTAGGCACATGAGTATTTTCCTTGAAACCAAAACCATAAAGATGTTATAATGGGTACTTTTTCTAGAACAAGACTAGTGAGTCTTATGTAACAACTTTAGCGACCACTTTGACCAAAACTTTTGTTTCAATCCAACTCTACTACACACACTCTTAGGCCTCTCCATCAATTTCTTGTTCATTATTTGAGAAACTTTATTCTATTAAGCAGTCTATGGATTGTCTTATGTACATCCATCACATGCTACTTATTAAATTTGTCAAAATGTGCTAAACAAAACACTGCCATTGTCAATTCTCAAAACCTTGATCTTTCTACTAGTCTAATTGTTTACAAGACCCTTAAACTCTTCAAAATGATTAATAATTCATGTTTACTTATAATGAAATACAACCAAAATAGAGAAACTAAATATGAATCTAGCTAAAATGGTGTGCTCATATAATAGAAGAAGAAGAAAATCACATTCTCTTAATGTAGAGAATAAAACAAACAAAGTCATACACAAATGTGAAAGAAGTTTAGGTTTTTTCTATTACTTCTATATATTTTCCAACTCTCAAAAACATTCTCCAAAGTTACATTAAAAAATTATAGAAGATTTCAAAATGTTTGTCTTTTTAATTAAAGTGATTTAGTTTGTCAAAGTCATTTAAAAGTTGAATATATTTTAATTGTACGTTTTGAACATTTATTTTTAGTCAATAGATTGTTTAACATTGGAAAAAGTATTAAATCTAATATGTGATTATTCTTTAATGTAAATCATCTTTTTTCTTGTGATTACTCACCAAGATAGACTAATCCATACCTAATTTTGCCTTCATAATACTAGGGTCATACATGTGAATAATAAAAAAATACACTTCAAATCAGGAAAATTATACATCTCTAGTTGTTGTATAAGTTAAGTGGACCTCCACAAGAGTTTAGGTGGTGGTTATATTTTCTCTTTGGAACTATGAGAGTTATTTTAGCTATCATCCTCTTCACGTCCTTCTTGACACTACTACATTTGGGGCCAAATTTTGACAGAAACTTGCGACGGGTAGTTTTTATTTAATGAATTTGTTATTTTTAAAAAAATAGGCCCCGATGGTGTCAGTATTCCGATGGGTGTTAAATTAACCATCAGAATTCTGACAGTTTTGGGGTATAGATAAAAAAAAAGTGAAGTGCCAAATCATTTTTATTTTGATTTCCATAGAAAAGGAGCGGGAGAAAACGAGCGAAAGCTTAGCGCGAGAGAATGTATGTGATTTCTTCATCTTTCGAGCCTCTAGCATCATATTCGACCGTAAATTTCAAATGCATTGCATTTTATTTGATCATGAATGCTCTCTGAAATGACTGCATTCTACCGGTGTCATGCCCAAGCCAGTGCTTTATCTCTATTATTTGATGTTATTGGTGCTTGTGCTCAAGGATATCGATTCACTATTTTGAAATGTTTGGATTCACATTTGTTGATATTACTGGCACATTTAATGATGCCATTGTATATTGCAGAGATGCTCACTGAAATGGCCGCATTGTACTGGTGTCATGCCCTAGCTTGTGCTTTAACTCCATTAATTGATGTTATTGGTGCTTGTGCTCAAGGATATCCATTTTTTTGAAATGTTGATTGTGGTTATCAAATGGACAGCCCATGAGCTTCTAGCTAGGTGCCATTTGTATTGATAGCTTAGGGCATCAAATGTATTGTATCATTGATAGTTGAGACTTTGTTAAAAGGAAATAGGACAAAGAATGATTTTGATTTATTTTCTCTATTTTGATCCCTAAGTGGCTTACAACCCTAGAGAAGTATATGCAAATTTACGGATGCAGTTGTAAGATACATATTAGTCAATAATTCACAAGAAATCCATGCATCCAATTTGAATAGAAATTAATACAAATAAATAGGGTCCTCGAATGGCCCAGTCATCCAAACCTTGACTATCCCCTCAACCAGTGACCCTTCAAAACTGGGTTATCATGCAATCAGTGAATGATCCTTCATTCTCCTAGTCTGCCCTGCATCCAAACATATTGGAAATACAAAATACAATGATAACAAGTCTTTCACAATCCCCCTTCCCTCAAGGAACACTATCAACATCTGAACCTTTACTGTCCCCTCAACCAGTGACCCTTCAAAAATGGGTTATCATGCAATCAATGAGTGATCCTTCATTCTCCTGGTCTTCCCTGCATCCAAACATATTGGAAATACACAGTACAATGATAACAAGTCTTTCACAATCCCCCTTCCCTCAAGGAACACTATCAACATCCGGACCTTGACTGTCCCCTCAACCAGTGACCCTTCAAAACTGGGTTCTCATGCAATCAGTGAGTGATCTTTCATTCTCATGGTCTTCCTTGCATCCAAACATATTGGAAATACACAATACAATGATAACAAGTCTTTCACAATCCCCCTTCCCTCAAGGAACACTATCAACCATCCCTATATAGCTCTCTACTATATATCACTCCATCCTGTGATGACAATAGTGATGAGTAAAATTCTACCACTTTTTTGTTGATTGCATCTGATTCCACAACTTGCTGACCAACTTCATTCTTTATTGTAGCTATTCTATTAATTAATGGTCGTTCCTTGACCAAACTATGGAAAAACATTGTATTGCAGTCCTCATCTTTCAACCAATTCTCTCTAGATTTTTGGCATCAATATATTTCTTCTCTGGCTAGAATTTCCTCATATTGTTGTTACAAGTCCTTTTTAGTTAAGAAATTAATTTTATCCATACCTTCCTGAATCACCTTATTTTTTAAAACCTCTAGCTTCTCATCCAATGTTTTTTTCCAGTGAAATGAATTTGGTTCCACACTTTTGCTTATTCTTGATATACTATAATTTTTTGAACAATTGAAATCCCATATTTCCTTAAATAATAAGTACAATCTTCCAATAGTTTGCCACCATTTTCTAGAATCATTCTTCTCTTAGCCACATTTTCTCCATCTTCAAAGAGCATCAAATCGGTACCAAATCCTTCTACAAAACTAAAGCATTTGGAAAGTGATTCGACCCGGTCATGGGAAGTATTTTTGCCTCAAAGATCAAGGGGAGGGATCCTCATTCTCTTTCTAGAAAAAATGGTACAATCTCTCTACGATGTGTGAGAATACATGTCTCCTATTCATCCATGTAAACACTCCATTCTTGGTTTTAACTTCCCACAATCCATTTTTGGTGACAAAGATCTGAAAATCAAATTGGATCCTACTCATAGTCTCCTTGATCCCTTTCTTATCAGCCATATCCAATGTTTCATTGAAGTCACGGCCAAGAATGAAGGTCACCTTACCCATACCATTCATGGATTCTGAAATGTTGTTCCAAACTCCTGAAAAAAAATTGTTTCTTCTTGTTCTAGTTTAGTTTCTATTAAACATACTACATCGGGTTTTGTCTCAAAATACTTTTTGATTAAACGTCTCTAGTTAGGGGAATCGCAACCCCTAAAATTCCATGTTATGAGCTTCATTTCTTTCCAAGAGAGAATAAGTCTCTCCCATATCTTAACTTTCTCTCTGGTCTTTTCTATTCTCCCTCGCATCCTCTTTCCTCTCGTATTTATCTTTTTGGACTTAGATTTATTTTTCTTGATTGTTCTATTTTCCAAAATTCATTCCCCATCTCTCAAGACAAATTCATCTTATGCCCCTCCCTGATTAAGACCCCCCTCATCCTCAACATGGTCTTCATCACCTATAGTCTCGATTTCACGGATAGGGGACATGTAAATATCTTTAAATACTTCTTCTACCACAATGTCCTCCTGCCCCATCTTCTTGATCTTCCTGGCTAAAACGGATGAATCCACACACAATAACCCAAAATGAAGGGTTTTGTATCCTTTAATGAATCTCAGTCACTAGTAATGCATGGATAGTCAAACCAGTAGTCTCCAAAGCATTCAATAAGTGAATATGAATGTTTGAAAACTTTCCTCTCAACTTCCCCAACCATTCCTAATCGGTTAGAGGGATATTTCTAGAATCTCCACTATTCCTATCCTTACCAACAATTCTTAAACATACTTTATCTGATATGATAATAACATGCTAAACTAAACTAATGGCATGTTCTTCGTGTGGTACAAGGAAGATTTGGCTATCAAATCTTCCTTCGTGAAAGCTGAGCGCAAGAGAAGGTATGTGATTTCTTCATATTTGATTGGTATCTTTGATGGGAAATGTCTTTCGAGCTTCTGGCATCATATTCAACTACAAATTTCAAATGCATTGCATTTTATTTGATCATGAATACTCACTGAAATGACCGCATTCTATTGGTGTCGTGCCCTAGCCCGTGCTTTATCTCCATTATTTGATGTTATTGGTGCTTGTGCTCAAGGATATCAATTCACTATTTTGAAATGTTCGGATTCACGTTTGTTGATATTACTGGTATGACCATTGTATATTAGACCTTTATTGACAATTCATCATATCAGATAAAGTATGTTTAAGAAGTTTTAGTGTCTAAACACTCAACTAATCCTTCTAATCGATTAGGAGTGGTTGAGGAAGTTGAGAGGAAAGTTTTCAAACATTCATATTCACTTATTGAATCCTTTGGAGACTACTGGTTTGACTATCCATGTGTTACCAGTGACTGAGATTCATTAAAGGATACAAAACCCTTCATTTTGGGTTATTGTGTGTGGATTCAAATGTAGGTTTGATTTGGTTAATGTTTAGAAGAGATCAATAAAGTATTTAAAGACATTCTTACATGTTTGGAGAGGTTTGAGAGGCACTTATCATGACTATACCCTCACAAATAGCGGCATAAACTGGTTTTACTTAGTTTCCTTTCTCTATTTTGAGGTTTCCTTTCTCTGTCACAGGGGTACAGTCAGAGGGAAGAAGATAAAAGAGAACTCTAAAGGATAGAGGTTTTTTTATGAAGTGCTAACAAATCTAACGCATTGGATGATTTGGATTAGTTTGATGAGGTGATTGTCTAGTTACCTATAGGTTGGGAGCATGGGACTATGGAACAAACTATCATGGTGAAGTGGGGAAATCTCCCTTTTATTTCATTAGTTAAAAGCCTTAATGTGTAAATAGATACAAATATTCCCTTGTTGTTTGTGTGTGAGGTGGAGACAAATAGAGGCAAGGAGGGGTTAGACCATCTTGAATTAGTTGGCTCAATTTCTACCATTGGAAGAAACTCTGAGGAGATTAAAAAAAGGGAACCCATCTTGTCTTCAAATTGCTAAAAAAATCTATCAAAAAGGGGGCTCCTGAGAAGCAAACTAGGGGTAGAAAAAATCAAGAAAAAATGAAATTGATTGGTGAGATACCTATGAATTTCAGTTCTACAAAAACCATTGATACCCATTTCTCTCCATCTTTGAAATGATAGTTCTATCTTGGAATACAAGGGATATGAATATCATCACTAAACAAAAGGCTATTCAATAGTTGAGCCTTAACTCTCTAGACATTATTGTCAGCTAGGAGACTAAGATGTCTATTGAAGGTGTGTTAGATTTAGTTCTAAGACCTGGGCTAGAATCCAATACCAATGCATTAGGGCTCAAGGTAATTCAGGTGGTGTGTCTTGTCTTTGGGATCCTACCAAAATTTCTCATATATGGTGGATCCCTAGTAAATCCTCAATGTCAATAGTTGCCTCAAGTTTTGAATCAAGATAAGTTAACCTTCTTACCAACGTCTATGCCCCTGACTGATTTCATAGGAAAGTAGTTGCTTTGGTCTCATATAAATATGTTTATATCTTTGTACCCTTATCTTCCTTAGATCATTGTAGGGAATTTTAATGTTACCACAAGTTTGGATGAGAAGAGGGGTGGTACTGTAAGGCTAGAGAATTCTTCTAAATTTTTGAGGGATAATATTGACCTTCTGAACTTGGTTGACATAAAACCAATTAGTGGATATTTCACTTGGAATAATAAGAGGTAGGGTGTGAATGTTATCTCTGAGGGGTTATATAGGCTCCTTGTGTCTACTTTTTGGTTTGGAGATAGTTGGACCACCAACCTTGAGATACTTGACTGGAAGGGTTATGATCACTAGTTGATCGAAATCTTAGCTATTGAAGAGGCCATTTTTTATGGCCTATTATGTTCCATGCTTTCTTAATTTTATTATTCCAGAACTGGGTTGTTGTTATATTTCCATTGAACTCTTTTAAGTCAATGTTTTGTATAAAGGCATTATAAGGACCTAGTTTAAGTATGCACAGTGTCTTGATGACAAGAACAAGAACCACTTAACTAATATTTCCTATGGGTTAACTAATCAATTTTTATTTTATTCATACTCTTTATGGATGATTGAAATGTGAATCTATGTCTTCAACCAAGAAAAATCTTTCCCACAATAATGAATTAGTATATAGATGTTTCATTCAAAGTAGGATGATGAGATAATCATATTTTGTAAATTTGGCATAAGTTGCTAACTGTTGTTGCAAGACTAAGTCATTCAGATATTAAAGAAGCTAACAACACAAAGGGTTCTGGACTAGTTCAACAACCTCTAGAAGGAGTGGTTTGTTGACTTCCATAAATACACTAGACTACCATTAAGCAAGTCAAGCACAAACCACTACATTCAGGAGGAAATCCAGTAAAGAAGAACCTATATTTTTGTTAGATCATTTAATAAGTAAAGACTTGTTCTGCCAGTTGAGGAATTATCTCAAACATGTTTTGAAAGAGATAACATTGTTGTAATCCATGTTGCTGAGATGGTCAATAGTTTAGGAGTTAGTTAAGGAAATCTTTTGTTATAAGTAAGTTACCTATAGACTTCTCGAAGTGTTATATTAGCAATAAGATCATAAGTCTCTACTGTAGTTTGGGTGATTCTTGTTAAAACCATTTTATTCAGTATGTATTATTTAGTCTCTGACTGTCCATGTGTTACCAGTGACTAAGATTCATTAAAGGATACAAAACCCTTCATTTTGGGTTATTGTGTGTGGATTCAAATGTAGGTTTGATTTGGTTAATGTTTAGAAGAGATCAATAAAATATTTAAAGACATTCTTACATGTTTGGAGAGGTTTGAAAGGCACTTATCATGACTGTACCCTCACAAACAGTGGCATAGACTGGTTTTACTAAGTTTCCTTTCTCTATTTTGAGGTTTCCTTTCTCTGCCGCAAGGGTACAGTCAGAGGGAAGAAGACAAAATGATCCTTTCAATGGTTACTATGAATATGAATGATTTGATATAGCATATTTCTCATTTTACTTGAATTTTGGAATACCTTGTGCAAGGGTGAAAGTACTTTTGATCATTTTGGTCGTGATTGTTCCTCTACACAGTCAGGAAATGTAACTGTCTAATGATTATATGTAATGTTGAATGGATTAAATGCTTTATTCTTGGTAGAAGTGAATGGAAGGAATAGTGTTGGTGTTAGGTTTCATTTATTATTGAATTCAATGGTTTCCAAGATGTGTTGAGGAGTTTGCTCCTTGTTTAATGTTAATTGTTCCTACACAATCCACTCATACAACAGTGAAATGTTATGTGATTGACAATTTTATACAACTGGTCCTTTGGTGTGTATTAAATACAATCCACTCATACAACTGGTCCTTTGGCGTGTATTAAACATAATAGAATTTTCAGCATATTATTATCATTCTATTTCTTTGTTGTAAACATGCCATTGGTTTAGTTTTGTAAATTTCTTTTCGTGTTAAATTTTTTTTTCTATTTTTTCCATTTGATAACCACAGTCAACATTTCAAAATAGTGAATAACATAAAATAATGGAGATAAAGCATGGGATAGGGCACGACACCAGTAGATTTAAATTGAACCAATGGCATGTTTACAACAAAGAAATAGAATGATAATAATATGCTAAAAATTATATTCTGTTTAATACACGCCAAAGGACCAGTCCCAACAATTCTTAAACAATAAAGTATGTTTAAGAATTTTTGGGAGTAGTTTTCAAACATTCATATTCACTTATTGAATGCTTTGGAGACTAGTGGTTTGACTGTCCATGCGTTACCAGTGACTGAGATTCATTAAAGGATACAAAATCCTTCATTTTGGGTTATTGTGTGTGGATTCAAATGTAGGTTTGATTTGGTTAATGTTTAGAAGAGATCAATAAAGTATTTAAAGATAATCTTACATGTTTGGAGAGGTTTGAGAGGCACTTATCATGACTGTACCCTCACAAACAACAACATAGAATGATTTTACTAAGTTTCTTTTCTCTATTTTGAGGTTCTCATTGCCAAAGTGGCCAAAGACTATGTTAGGCTGATAAAATATGGGGATTCTCTTTACCGCTACAAATCTTTGAAGGTTGCTGCACTTGGACGGATGTGTACCATTGTTAAGAGAATTGGACCGATTTTGGCTTACCTCAAACTATTGACCCAAATACTAGGACTATTTTGATCTGTGGGTACCCTAATGTTGGCAAGAGTTCTTTTATTAATTATGATGAGTTGTATCATTCCCATCATGTCCCATGCTTGCACCATGTGTACCCTCAAATATAGGATGTAAATCATTATTCTCTTCTTGACCAAAGGCTACCATATATTGAGGTAGTGGAGTTATGTCACTGTTATGAACTCAAAATTATGGTCATACCCTGGTGACAAATTTTAAATGGATACAAGCACCTTTTTTGTGCAATGGTCAGTCCCAACCTTTATATCTTGAATGCCAATGCTAGATACCTCTTCTTTACTGATTAATCCATGTGACAAATCTGCAAACTTGTGAGAATGAGGAAAGGAGCCTCTACTGTCCAAATTCAAAACTTGGGACTTTTCTTTCCTTCCATCTTTAGATTCACCACACACCACTTCATGTTCTTCACCAATTGCTGATTCAAAATCAATCTTTGAGCAATGTGAATACTCATCAAACCTCTCTTGAATGTCCTCACTAAAAGGCACATGTCGTCTTCATTGCATCTTTTTATTTTATGTTTTAATCTTTAAGAACTTGATCAAGAACATAGGTTTTAATGAAATATCAATTTGATTTGCAAAGTTTGTGTTCTTTACAAATTTGAAAGGCTCTAATACTTACTAGGGTCGATGTGGATGTGCAACCTTATGCTTTTACTACTAAGTCTCTGTTTGTTGGGCATACTGATTATAAGTACTTGACATATATCACAAATGTTGCTAATTAAGGTTGGTGGGATGATTACGCCTATCCTAAAAAAAGATTGTCAAATCATTATGCTTTCAAATCAATTACCTATCAGTGTATCCCTTGTGAGGGAGAGAAGCCAAACACATAAAGAACATGCACATAAACACAGCAGCTGAAAAACTTAATTGGAATACGCCAAGAAGTACCAAATGATGAATGCTCAATTGTTGTAATGGCAAAGCATCAGAACCATCCATTTCTAGAACTTGATTTTCTAGTCTAAATGATTTTTCTATAGTCGTAATGATTTTTCTAGAATTTGATTTTCTAGTCTTACTGATTTTTCTATAGTCCTAATGATTTTTCTATAGCCTTAATGATTTTTCTTTCGTCCTAATGTTTGTTTCTCTTGATAAATTAGGCCTTGTATTTGAATTTTTGTTCACTGTTTTATTTTAGCTTGATATTTCATTCATTTTTCATATACACAGAGACTACACATGCTGATAAAAAAATGAGCTATTTGATTTAGGTTAACTATTCATGATTGTAAATGGTCAATATTTCTGATGGTACTCCTTGGTGTATTCTATTTTAAAATAATCATGTTTCTATGGCTATGATAAATGTCCCTTTGTGTTGAGAAAATTAGAGTTGAAAAAATGGTTGTTCAGTGTCTGTATCTACAGCTTGCAAATAAATCATCCTTCTTCCACCAACATTCTAGTCAATGTACAAGTAATGAGTCATTCCATTCAAGAAAGACCATGTCTAACAATATCAACTCAGAACAAAATAAGGAGTATGCAGAATTTAGTGATTGTATCTACCATTAGAGCCACTTCATATGCACAAGTGATGAACATGCATATTTTCCTGAGCACTACTAGGAGCTTACAGAGCAACACATGTACTATTGAGAAAATCACCACAAATCTATTTGTTGTTGGGTCTAGCTCCCAATATTGCTTGTTCAAATATGCATGTTTTTCACCTGTGCATATACCTTCTATGATCAACTCTTATATGCACAGGTGATGAACATTTAGATTTTCCTAAGCAATACTGTGAGATTTCCTCCAACACATGTACTATTTTGAAAATCATCACAAGTCCATTTGTTGCAGGAAATCTCATAGTACACATGTCTAGAGGTCTGAAGAAAACAAGAGAATTTGAAGAGTCACAAGTCTTAAGATTGTACTTAATATAGCCAAGCTTCATTCAATGGTACATTCAATTGGCCATAGGAATTGGGGTACGCACAGAGGCCACAGGAATTGGGGTACACATAGTTCATTTATGGGTTTTTTCTTGGGAAGATAATTGCTTATATGTTATCTACTTCATATTATGAAGCTAATTGTCGTAGGATCCACGCCCATGCTAGAAATATGTCTTCCCAAACACATAAAAAACATGCACATAAACATGACAGCTGAGAAACATAAGTGTAGATATCACAACAAGTGAGAAACATAAATGTAGGCATCATGGTCACAATTTTTTGGAGACAACATAATTGAGTTGTATACCCAGACGATATTGCAAAGCAACTACTACTCCTCCGATTCCAGAGGAGTAGTGGTTGCTTTGCATCGTCTGGGTATACCACTCAATTATGTTGTCTCCAAAAACTTGCGATCATGATGCCTACATTTATGTTTCTCATCTGTTGTGTCCCATGACCCCTTATGACCCTTTACAACCCTTTACGACCCCTAAGAATACACATCTTAGAGGTCTCAAAATGTCGTAAAGGGTCATAAGAGGCTCCTAGGAGGGGCAAGATGAGCTTCCACCTTCACGTGGTTGGCCTTGTTAAGTAGAGAATGTTAAACTATTCTTGAAACAAAGAGAAGCTCAATAATTTAAGGTCTCAGTCCACGGAGATGGTGAAAAATGACAGGAATCAATGATGGAGAGTTTTTAGATACTAAGAAGACGTATATGCAGTGGAAGCTAGAAGGGATTTTTGTGGAGATTTTCTAGATGTGGAGATTTGCTAGAGAGGGTTTCCAGATTGAGTACTAGTGCAGAGATGATGATTCAGTACTACGTCTATAAAACCTTCACAAATATCCCTTTTTTGGTGTCCACTCATACCTCTTCTCAGAATCTAGAAACTTTGGATATTGTTTCTCATCCATGCACGAAATGTGCTAGTGATCGTATAAAATTACTTTTGCGAGACTGGGATCAATTATGAGAAGGTAAACAACAAGATAATTTTATTGTATCTTTCATTTCTTTTATCCATTCATATTTTCTGCCTTCTCTTATATTGGATACTGTGTAGTGTACATAAAGGCAAGGTGGTGATTATTCTCAATGATTGACATGTATAAGTCTTCTAGCCCTTACTCAGTAGCTAGGACTAAAGATAGCAGAGCTCAAGAGACCATCATAGTTAGTCTTCATCTTTGGTCCATATACTGAAAAAACATTTTACATTTCGTTAGCTCATCAAATGTGGTGATTTGAAAGAATTTAATGGATGATATTTTCATGTATAACGTATATTATTTTAATTTGATGGTGAACGAATTTATCTACTTCACGCACTTGTATACATCGAGCATAGCCATAAAGAAGCATCCCCTCCCATGGTTTGAGTAATGTAGGCCATGGGAGGAGATGCTTCTTTATTGATGTGCTCGTAGTATACAAGTGCACGGAGTCGTTAAATTCATGCAACATCAACTTAAATAATATACGTTATCATGAAATTATTCTATTAAATTATTTCAAATCCCCTCATTTGATGAGCTAACGAAATGTAAAATATTTTGTCAGTATATGGACCAAAGATAGAGAGCAACTATGATGGTCTCTTGAGCTTTGTTATCTTTACTATGCTAATTCATCACTTTTTCGACAGGTAGTAAACTTTTTCCAACAAAAGTGCTATACATATGATGGAGTTTCATGTTGATAGTTTATTTGATCTCGTCGGATATCTAACAGGTTATCACTTCTATCCGATGGGACTGCTATACATCCGACAAGTTCTCCTATCAGATATCTACTACATATTTGGTGCCTTTCTGACCGAAAAAATGTCGGAAGAACCCTTTTCCGACAGATCGGTCCCATAGTAAAATTCCTATTTATGTGGCATGTTCCGATGGGAAGTGATGTCAGAATATCGACGGTTATCACTTTTGTCACCATTTCCAATGAAAAATGCCGACGAACACATATGTCGCAATTGGGACAAATAGGTGTTGCAAATCTGACAAATGGCCGTCAGAATTTGGCCTCAAATGAGCTAGTGTGAGATTTTGGTTCAATGTTTGTCTTTGGGAATAGCTAAATCACATCTTTCTTCCTAGTGTCTTCTAGCTATAAGGTTATAGAAGGCTCAATCTCTTTAAAAATAATACTTTAGTTGTACAAAACTCTCTCATTGATAAGTTCCAAATCTTGTAGCTCTTACACAAATACCATAATGAGAGAAGATACACTTAATTACTTTTTTCTCCAATATTGATTGCCACTCGTTAGGCACATGAGTATTTTCCTTGAAACCAAAACCATAAAGATGTTACAATGGGTACTTTTTCTAGAACAAGACTCATGAGTCTTATGTAACAACTTTAGCAACGACTTTGACCAAAACTTTTGTTCCAATCCAGCTCCACTACACACACTCTTAGGCCTCTCCATCAATTTCTTATTCATTATTGGAGCAACTTCATTCTATTAATGGGTCTATGGATTGTCTTATGTACATCCATCACATGCTACTTATTAAATTTATCAAAATGTGCTAAACAAAACACCACCATTGTCAATTCTCAAAATCTTGATCTTTCTACCAGTCTATTTTTTTACAAGATCCTTAAACTCTTTAAAATATTAAAGAATTCATGTTTAATTATAATGAAATATAACCAAAATGGAGAAACTAAATATGAATCTAGCTAAAATGGTGTGCTCATATGAACACCTTTAGCAAGGCCATAGCCTATTTCACCATCTTGCACAAGCTACATTTGAAAATACAACATATAAATGTAAACTATTGAATTTTATTATAAAAAGTAGGTTCCATATCAAACAAAGGTTATACAACACACAATTGATGCCCTTACTCACCAATTAGATAATTAAAACATGAGTCTTTTATGGCTATTAATATTTAGGTGAGAGTAATCTATAAGATACATATTATTAGAATCATAAGTTCTTCATATTCTGGAAAATAACCCCAAGGTGAGATCATGTGGAAATAAGCACTTAAATCTATTATTCATGCACCATTTTTCTTAGATGTTTGTTCAAACTCATTGTTAGAACCATTATAATTCTTATTTTTATTGTTCTTAGTCTTTTTTTAAATGCCTAGTCTTGCCATAGTTTCAACATTTCTTTATAGTTTTATCAGGATATTTGTGTAGGAGTAGATAGGTGACTCCTCAACACTCCCAAGGATCCCTCCTAGACAAAGCAGTTTCTACAAGAGAGAATGACAAGATAAATTTCATAATAATACATTGAATGAACAATGGTTGAAATTGAATACAAATGTACAAGAGGCATTGCTTATATATGCAAGGTGTGAGGTAGGATTACACAAAATATTGACATGTGTATTAATCGTATGCAATGAGACAACTATCCTTGATACAAATATTAAATGCATGATGCAAATATTAAATGCCTAGATAACTAAAAGATGTAACCCACATTGGATGAACCACATTAAATTTGTGCTAATGTAAATTATTTGATTTTTCCTATTTTATTCTACATTAAATTTTATATTGTTTATTACTTTAGTCTACCTAAACCCTAAAAAATCTCACCAAAGTTCTTCTAGGGAGCAACCACAATATTAACATCTTCATGTACATTCAACAATAAAAGGTCGACCTTGAGAAGAGGTCAAGGTGTTGAATAAAAAAGTAGAGTATTTGATGAAAAAGGTTCCCAAGGTGGAGGGTGGAATGCATAACATAGAGAAATTCGGTTACAAGATCATGTACAATGTTTCAAATACCTTTTATTTGTTACAGCAAGATCCTCAAGAGAATGATGGAATAGATATTTGGGAAATCCTCAACTTCCTCAAGGAGGACTAAATCAAAACTTGAGAAGTGTGAGGTACGACCCTAGGGCCTAAATCTGTTTGTCTTGTTGTTTCTTGTTTTCCCCTTTTCTTTTCGATCGACCCCTTGAGGGTTGTCTTTTTTTTTGTTAATTGTCATTAGTTCTTGGTCCAGCTATTTGTCTTTTGATGTAATGTCTTAGTCTCACTGGCTATCCTAGTTGCACAACCAAATGGTTGTTATTTTCTAAAGGAAAACACTCTTGTAATGTTTCTTTTTAAATCAAAAACAATAAAAGGTCTACTAATAAGACCCTTTTATTTTTTCTCAAAATTATTTTAGTCCTTATTATAAAATACTAGTATATTTGTATTTTGGTAGTATAGTGCATAGATCTCTATCCACGATCATAACATCAATCCTGATCTTCCAAAGGTCAAAGTTTATGCATAAGAACTCCTCTAGCTCTTCGCTTGATGTTCTTGTCATTTTTATTGCAACAACCTCTCTTCTATAAATGCTCCCACCCAATCCAAGATTAGTGCAAAAACCATTGTTACGAACACCTATAATTTGCACTAATTAGGATCTTATATCAAATTAAAGGAAGAAGAGGCATGAAATACCCTTCCTATAATAATTTATGAGAGGATGTATGTATAAAAATTAAACATTATACATTTGCAAGGGAATGAACACAAAAATAATATACTAGAATGCAAGTCAATTTTTGTAGAGGAAAACATTTTGGGAGAAAAATCACACATGTGAAAAAAGAATCAATGAATTATTTAATAATAAAAGGTTATAATACACTTGAAGAGCCTAATTCTTTACAGGAATATCCTCGACAAAACTAAATATAACAAACTAATATGGACTGTTAGTGAGTAGAAAAGTACAAAAACAAAAACCAGAGGACAGATCTGACATGTGGGTGAAATCTAAGTTGAGAAGGCAAGGTACAAAGTAGGAACTCACTCTATACCTATGGATAGAATGCTAATGGCATTCTATACTAGGGGATTTTGGCTAAATTTTTCTGAGGTCCTCTGACTATATCTGATCTTTCTAAATTCCATCAAATAGCTCCATAACCTATTCTTGCACACAAAGAATGGGGAAGAAGGTTGGATGAAGGGGTTTGCCTCAGTCAAACCCCTATTTAGGAATCAACCTTGAAATGAAATGAAATAAAGGAAAGAGTGTTGTCACATAGCGGAGGCTAGATCTAGAGAATGAAGTGTACCGCACCTTGGCAATGTAAATGCTTCTTTGAATGAAATCAAATATTTTAATGCAATATCTTTGACTAGACATAAAAACCCATAAGAAAATCATGAAAGACAAAACCACATGTAATAGATGTTGTAATTCGCCACAATATTTGATTAAGGAGGAGAGAGAGAAGACTTGAAAGGAAGTGGATGGATGTGATCTCTTTCTTTGATAGAAAAATCCTTTGTTTGGCCTCCAATGGGGAAAGAAGCTAGATCTATAGAAGAAAACAACCTTGAATGCTTGAACTTGATTTGCTTCCTTGCACTTGATGGCTTGAACGCTTGATTGTTGGAATATTTGGACAATAATGGTTGTGATTGATAATATTGATCATTGTTACCAAAACAAGGAGAGATATGGTGTTTATATACATCTCACATCATTTTGGGGGAAAAAATTAATTAGGTCAACCACAAGATTGGATTTCCCACCAAAACCCTAGCATAGACCTCTAGACCAAAATCTTTGAGGAGAGAATGCCAATGTCATTCAATACCTTGGAGAATGAGTCAAAATTTATCCTGGGTGCCAGGAGAATAGGGTAGATGCGAGATTTCTGAGTACAACTCATTCTGAGGTCAAGAGAGATCCCAAAGGCCATAAATAATGATATAGGGCCTAGGTGATGAAATGAATTGTGGGATTAGAGGAAAAATAGAGGACCACACTTAGAAATGAAGGCTAACCTTGATTTCAAGCAAGACAAAAAGGGATAGAGAACTCATATTTGAATTTAGGTACCCATTAAGTGGCATATGAAGTCCTACCATAAAAAAAATACTAAAGTGGGCACAAAATAATCCTTAAATTGTACACAAATTAAGTGCTTACAATTTAGGACGATACAATTACAACTATCTCATAGCATATATTTAATTTATATTAACCTAATAATAGTAATAATAATGATGTGTATATTTACCGATCAAAAAAATAATGATGTGTATATCTTCATATCGTGAATTATATTAGATTATCTTTGACATTAATATCATCTCACCGCATTGAACCATAGCTCTAATACATATTGAATAATGTTAATATTTCTAATCAATATCATCTCACCTTAATTACAATATATTAATGTAATAATTAATAATAATAATACTACCCCTTTAACACATAGGAATTAGTTAAATCCACTATTAAATACAATACTATAACTAAAGCATCAAGACACTAATAACCCAAAGGACACCATCGTCAATTTGAACTCAACACCTGGACATGGTTCTCTAGAGAGGTATTGCATTGTAGACCAAAAGGCTATGATTGATCATCAAGGTGAGAGAGTTGAAAGAATAAAAATGAATAGATTACAAACCCAAAGAGGTAAAAATGAATAGATTGCCTCTTTGTCTCTACAATCTATTCGTTTTTACTCTTTCAACTCTCTCAACCTGATGATGGATCATGCAGCATGATCCAAAACATTGATACAAAAATTGTCTCTTTGGGTCTACAATCTAATCATATTTATTCTTTCAATTCTATCATCCTAATGATGGATCATGAGGTGTGATCCAAAATGGTGATGCAAAAATTGTTACGTACGCAGCTAAATCCAGAAACAAAAACATAATTTATTATAATTGTTACTAGATGTTGTAATTCGCCACAATATTTGATTAAGGAGGAAAGAGAGAAGACTTGAATAGAAGTGGATGGATAAGATCTTTTTATTTGATAGAAAACTCCTTTGTTTGGCCTCCAATGGGGAAAGAAGCTAGATCGATGGAAGAAAACAACCTTGAATGCTTGAACTTGATTTGCTTCCTTGCACTTGATGGCTTGAACGCTTGATTGTTGGAATATTTGGACAATAATGGTTGTGCTTGATAATCTTGATCATTGTTACCAAAATGAGGAGAGATAGGGTGTTTATATACATCTCACATCATTTCATGGGTCAAAAATCAATTAGGCCGACCACGGGATTGGATTTCCCACCAAAACCCTAGCATAGACGTCTGGGCCAAAATCCTCGAGGATAGAATGCTAATGACATTATATACCTTGGAGAATGAGTCAAAATTTGTTCTAAGTGCTAGGAGAATAGGGTAGATGTGAGATTTCTGAGTACAACTCATTATGAGGTCAGGAGAGGTCTCGAAGGCCTTAAATAATGATATAGGGCCTAGGTGATGAAATGAATTATGGGATTAGAGGAAAAATAGAGCACACTTAGAAATGAAGGCTAACCTCGATTTCAAGCAATACAAAAAGAGATAGAGGACTCATATTTGAATTTAGGTACCCATTAAGTGGTATATGAAGTCCTACCATAAAAATATACTAAAGTGGGCACAAAATAATCCTTAAATTGTACACAAATTAAGTGCTTACAATTTAGGAAGGTAAAATTACAACTATCTCGTAGCATATATTTAATTTATATTAACTTAATAATAGTAATAATAATGATGTTTATATCTTCATATCATGAATTATATTAGATTATCTTTGACAATAATATCGTCTCACGGCATTAAACCATAGCTCTAATACATATTGAGTAATGTTAATATTTCTAATCAATATCATCTCACCTTAATTACAATATATTAAGGTAATAATTAATAATAATACTACCACTTTAACATATAGGAATTAATTAAATCCACTATTAAACACAATACTATAAATAAAGCATCAAGACCCTAATAACCCAAATGACACCATGATCAATCCAAACTCAGCACTTGGACACGGTTCTCTAGAGAGGTATTGAGTTGCAGACCAAAAGGTCATGTTCCATCATCATGATGAGAGAGTTGAAAGAATAAAAATGAGTAGATTGCAGACCCAAAGAGACCTCTTTGGGTCTGCAATCTATTCATTTTTATTCTTTCAACTCTCTCATCCTGATGATAGATCATGGAGCATGATCCAAAACATTGATACAAAAATTGTCTCTTTAGTCTACAATCTAATCAAATTTATCCTTCCAGCTCTATCATCCTAATGATAGATCATACGATGTGATAAAAAACGTTGATGCGAAAATTGTTACACGCGACTGAATCCAAAAACAAAAAACATAATTTATTATAATTTATAGAAATATATTCTCTTTAAACTAAATAAGTTTAAATCTTATAAAAAATTCATTTATAAAATGTACTTGAATTAAAATAACCATAAAATAAAATTACCTCTTGTGAAATACAATGCTTCATCCCTATAAAGATTGTCTACATACATACTAAATAGACCATTCATTCTTTAAAAAAAATAAACCAAAAAAAACACTAAATATACAATCTAAAGCAATAAATTTTACTCAAAAATCATAATAAAATGTAATAGTTAAAAATTACATGGTCAACAATACTATTACCCTCCGTATTTCCTTTTGTTCATCCCAAAATCAAAAGAATTGGAATTTTTAACTTTAAATAAAAACCACAAGATTTTTTGGTTTTTTTTTAATAATTTTTTATGACGTCATATATATCCCCTCAATCTTGGAAAAAGATGGGGCAATAGGCAATTAAATAATGGATCATGAATGCAAAATGACGTCATCATATGTTTCTCTAGTTTTGGTCTCTTTTGCATGTTGCATTTCCCACCATTTACAAAGCTGACCGCCGCCCACACTGCCCGGAATTTTGAATACAACATGATTTGTTGTGTCGGGCAGCAGACAGTGATTCTACAGAAGCCATGTTGCACTTTCTACCATTTCAATTTTTAATTGAAAAAGCTTATCTTTTAAAATTAATAGGTAAAATAGATGTCTTTACTAGAAATAGTTATATAAAATAATGAGATTCTATATAGTTATGTGATTTTCTTTTTTATATTAGGTTAAATAGAAAAGTAAATATATATATTGCAATTTACTTAATCTTAAACAATGTTATATTGGAAAACATAAATTATGTTTTTTGATATTACTATAAGGATTGTGTAGTTTTTGAGTCGAACTTATTGACTTATATTTTATAAGTAATCATGGTTCACAAGCCATGTTTTGTGAGAATGAATGGAATACTTAGCACTCATTATATCTAAGTGATGCTCACAAGGGTGGGGTCTTACGGGAAAGTCACCCATCTCAATATTGTTCCAACTGAAGCGCACTTAACCATGAAATTTCTTCCAATGTTAAGCCCACTTAACTTGCTACCCCATTTGCAAAACCTTCAGCAAGTATTCATTAGAAATATATGTTTCTAAGCAACACAAATGAATGTCTTTGAAAAACAAAGACGAGAAAAACAATATTCTTCTAGAAACAAAAAAAAAATATAGATTTCTTCAAACAACTAAATTAAGAAAGAGAAATATTTTTTCTTTTTTCTTTTTCTTTTTTTTTTTGCGCTAGAGGTATCCTCGCGGCCCAGCACAACACCCACTGCCCAACTCGCCTTACCTTGGTCTTACTTGCTGCCAAGTTGGGGTTGGGAAGGGGCAAGCTAAGGTGAGACTAATCCTCTGGGGATGTACAAAGTCACTCGTAAGTCATGTGCATTGTGTGAGTTTGGGCTTTGGAGTCTAACTCAAGACCACTAGGGATCAAACCCAAGACTCAAGCGAACTCCGCTACCTATGCGAGCTAATGTTTTTAAAGAATAAACATTTTTAAAAATAAAAATAACTATTATAAATAAAATAATAAGATTAGACATCACTAAAAGAATAACTTTTTGTTTGTCAATTTTAGTTTTATTTTTTTATATTTTATTAAAAAATATAACTTACAATATGATATTAAAACATTGATATTAAAGACTAATATAAGATAATTCAAAAACATATATAATCATAATAATAATGAAAATATATAGCTCTATACTATAAATTTAGTCACGTCTATATTTGCGTGAGTAACTTGGAACCTACAAATTAAAAAAAACACATATATTTATATTGTTAGTGTTCTTCTTCCAATACTCCAAATGTGAGCTTGAAATAGGGTATCTATATGCATCAAAGCATGATGAAAGGCAAATTTTATTTATATTTAATATTATATTTTTTATATATAAATAATTATAAAATATTAAATATAATTATATCTTACTTTATTTTTTATAATATAAATATTAAATATAAATTTTAATATAAAATAATAAGAATATCTATTTCAATATATTTCCAATTTTATTTTATTTATATATTTTACTATACTATGTTATATTTATTATATATTTGTGTATTATAATTATAAAATATGAATATTATATATAAATTATTTGGATTAATATCAAAAAATAATAGTGTAAATTGAAAAATAGTAATGTTAAATTATTTTTTAATTTATCATCAAGAAAAAATTCAAAAATATAAAAGTTCAATTAAAATAATATTTTTTTAAAAATAGAATTTTTTATTTTTAATATTATTAATTACGAATTCATAAAGTTTTTTTAACTATGTAATTGATATTTGTAAAGTTAATAAATCATCATTATTACATAATTGATGTAATTTAGTTTTTAGTACTAATTTACAAAAATATTTTTTATTGAAATGTATAATATTTGTTAATTAGGAAGATGTTAGTAGCTACTATTTTTCAAAATTTTAATATGTAGGAGCAAATCCCATTAATTTAAATGTATAAAATTGAAAAGTTAGTTTATCTTTTTTATTTATAATTACTTAAAGAAAATAAGTCAATTTTTATTAGTGATCTCTCTCTCTCTCTCTGTGTGTGTGTGTGTGTGTGTGTGTGTGTGTGTGTTAGTTTTACATGATTCAGTGTCAGATGAGAGTATTGTCAATACTTAGTATCCTTAAGAAGGTTGAGTTGTTCCTCTTCTCTAATGGTGGTTGGGTGCCTTTGTTCATTATGTTAACCTATCCTTATTTTTGTGTTAGCTGGCCAATGTCTTGTTTTTTAGGATAAAAGGTACCCAATCCTATCTTGGCCAGGAAATTTCAAGAGATGCAATAAATAACATAGAGAGGGAGTTTTGAGAAATAAAACTTGAAGAAGCAATACAATCATCATGTTGAAATTATGTTTGAGTTTATAGGCAAGATCAAAAATAGCATACAGGAAAGCCAATATGGACAATATTGAAAAGTTGTTTAATCTAAACAAAATAACCATAAATATATCCAATTTTTGTGAATATCCTACTGAATAAGGTAAAATGGTATCACCTTATTGAATGGGGGAAATATGAGATCTACTTCTAAATCCAAATTCCCAAAGGAAAGATCCAAATTGATCAACCAAAAGGTTAATGCACAATTGAATCAATCTATGAAGAATATGAAGGAGGAGGAAGACCTTATATTTCCCTATAAAGGAAATGTGCTTGAAATCTGAAATAATTTAAAGGCAAGTACTAACCTCAAAATAGGGCAGATCTGGAAAATGTTGATTTCTTATGTCTGCGTGCATCTTTAGAAAATTCTGCAACCTGTTCCAAACTGGAAATGTCGAGATGAAGAAAACCCAAAAAACTTTTATCTTTCTGATAGCAGGTAGTCTTTGACCCCGATAAAAGGTCAAAGGCTACATTTTTATTCTGAAGGTTGACTTTGATTTTGTTCGTAAATCTCAGAAGTTTGCCGAAAAGGGTATCCAAATCTAAGCTCAGATCCGCAGTTCCGCACCTGTACCTGCAAGAAAAATGGTTTTGTTTGTTTGTTTGGGGGGTTTGCCTTGGTCAAACCCCGATTTGGAATCAACCTTAATATTGAAATTGAAATGGAGAATGCTAGCAAGTAGCAGAAGTAGATCTAACAATGAAGCTATGACATTCAATAGATATGCAAATTGTATTTGAAATGTAATCAAGTATGTTAATATGAAAGCTTGAACATAACATCAACAAATGTAAATCAAACCTCTATGATTGTATGCTTGGAATCCACCTTGAGGGAATAATGAATAGATCTTGAAGATGAACAAAAGGATTTTGAAGGAAGATCACACCATCATGATGGCTAGATCTAGGGTTTGAATGATGAATCTTGCATGCTTGAACCAAATCCCTTCAAAGGCTTGAATGCTTGAATCCTATATCTTCAATGGAGAACTTGAATGGAGAAGAGGATAATTTCTTGAAAATGGATGATTGCTTGATCTTGCTTGAGAGAGAACTTTATTTCCAAAATTTGATCACCAATGTCTCCTTGAGAGTGCTTGATGCATGAAGGAATGAGATGGATAAAATGAGAGAGGAAGGCCTCCTTTTATAGTGATCTAGGGCACAAACCTCTAGAGAAGGCCGACATAGGGGAATTAAATCCCAATTAACCTTAACCCCTAGAAATGGACCCATATTAAATGCAATTAAGAATTTACCATTCTGAAACCCGAAATGGTTGACCTGGAGGTGGGAAAAATAAACTTTCTAAAACCCAACATCCTGAAACCTCTAGAATTTGAAAAATTGACCCAAGGTTAGGGGTGAGGTTAACTCTGCCCTAGGTCAAAGTTGAGGTCGACTCTACCCTAGGTCAGGGGTGAGATTGACTCCACCCTAGGTCAGGGGTGAGGTCGACTCCACCCTAGGTCAGGGTTGAGGTCGACTTTGACCCTAAAGTGACAAATTTCAAATTCTTAGGACCAGGTGCCAGAAAAAGGCTAAAAAAGGGTGGAGAGAGAAGCAGAATAGGGGGAAAAAGCCATATCTAAGAAAAGATCAATTCAAAGCATTCAACATGACCCCAAACCACTTACTCGGAGGGCTAAACACTCTTAACATGGAAGTGCTTCCATTTTAAGATGATACATTAAGCCCCCACTTTAGCAAGAGTATGGACTCGATGCAAACTCTTGGTAAAGGAGAAGAAAGAGGAGATCCAAGTGGATTCGCAAAGAGATAAAACAACACTTAGCTAAGAGCACAAGCCCCCAAACTAAGGATTCTAACTCAACATACACGCATGAGGGTGCCAAAAGAACAAGGGTTAGTACTAAACAACCCAAATCAATTAGCATAAGAAACCTCGCTAAGAATATTTCTCATACTAATATCATATTTGGAAACCTATCATAAAAGCATAAATGATTACATAAGAAAGACAAGAGCAACACTATAAATAACATAGCTTCATGATCCTGTCCTACTAGCATGAAAGCGAAAAGAGAGAAAGGGAAAAGAGTGATTACCTTGCCTAGTAAGATGCCCACCTTACCATGAATCACCCTGGAGGGAGAGCCCAATAGGTTCACCCATAAACTGTGCTTGCAATTGTAATGCATCTTCTGACGGCTTCTAGAATACTCATAGATCCACCTTCTTGTATCACTATGAATATGAAATGTGTGTCTCCTCAGGATTTAGCAACTTACGTGTGTTACCTTCAGAAGATTTAGCATATAAATGTGTGTATTTTCAGGATTTAGCAACTTATGTGCGTTACCTTCCAAGATTTAGCATATTGAAAATTTAAAAAATGTGTGTCTCCTCAGGATTTAGAACTTATGTGCATTACCTTCAGAAGATTTAGCATATAAATGTGCGTCTTTTTAAGATTTAGCATGTAAAAATTAAAAAACTATAGTACAAGGGAGACCCTATATATGCCCCCTCCTTATCATGGCAGTCTACTAGACATGATAAGGAAGAGGAAGAGGATACCTTCTTCACAATGCAAGGAGATATCCTATTTACAACAATGTATACCATATTCTTAGCGAGGGATAGTGACCCCTACATCCAAGAGCATAGATAATCGTGAAAAGGATATGTCACTCATGGAAAAAGATCCTCAAATGAAAGAGATCTTATCAACAAGACCACCACCATAGAGGAGTCCTTTAGATAAAATATCAACTTTCAAAGATAAATCGAGTGGGAACAAAGATTCAATCATCAAGCCCCCTATAAAACAAGAGGAAGAGGAATCTTTGGAATAAGGGAAACAACTCTAACACCAAAGCAAGGGTAAGAGTTTATAAAGAACATAATTTGCAACATAGAGAAGAGGTGATGACCTAGGACAACAACCTCTCATAAAAAGATTATCCATAGTCAAAACATCCATCAATATGATGAAGTAATATTGCAATATAAACAAATACCACTAAGCTAAGGAAAGCAATTCCCTAGACAAAGAGAAAGAAGGAAGAACCTTGCCCCCCAAGGATAGAGACAAGGGATACCTTTGCAAAACAAATGTCTTAGAAAAGATATCTTGAATAATAGAAGAGAGCAATGGATGAAAAGCTATCATAAACCATCGAGATAAATAAAAGAATAACCAATTAAGCTCAAAATAGGAACATAATGGATTCTAGAAGATAGGAAGAAATATATCTCTTGCCCCCCAGTCTAGAGGAGAAAATATCTATATTATATACAAATGAGGGGTAAAATTATGAAGAAATCTCAAAGGAGAAATTTTTTTTCTTTTATCTTTATGGATCGGATAAAAAGGAGAAGGTACTTTGAAGAATCTTTTCACATCTACATCATGAACCATAGTTTGAACCTCAACATAAATGTAAGAAGAACTAGGAATAGCAGATGGAGAATTAGGAATCAGATTAGGAAAGATAGGATTAGGATTAGGAAGATTAGGAACACTAGTAAAAGTGTAGGAAGTGATATGAATGGAAGACGCCACCGGAGGAACACTTGGAACCACAATTGGAAAAGGGTTTGAATAGATATAAGTAATATTATGGTAAGAATGTTGTGAGGTAGGATCTTGATTACCACTAAGATCACCACTAAGAGGAAGAGCATTAAGGGAATTCATATCTTTATCCACTAATGCCTCATCACTAGAAGAAATCCTAAATTGAGGTGAAGGATTTATAATTTCATCTTCTTTCGCATAAGGGGAGTGTGTTTAAGAGAATATGTCATCCTTTTGTTTCAAAAAAATTTCACAAGGAGGGGATAAATAAATGTATTTATCCAAGGGTTCATCCCAAAAAGTAGAACTATCCACAATGGCTTCATGAGGAAGAAAGTAATCAACATCCAAATCCAAAGGTTCATCCCAAATAGGAGGATTATCCACAATGGTTTCATGAGGAAGAGAGTAATCAATATCCAAATTCAAAGGTTCATCCCAAATAGGAGGATTATCCACAATGGTTTCATGAGGAAGAGAGTAATCAACATCCAAATCCAAAGGTTCATCCCAAATAGGAGGATTATCATCCCTATCCATTAAGCACATTGTAGGAGTGTCATAAGTCATTAAAGCTTGATCCCTAAAGGGGAAAGAAGGTAAATTGTATTGTAAACTAGGCTCATAGAAAATGACATATATGAGGAGAAGAATGAACATCAATCCCCAACTCATCTTTGTAAAGGTCAATTGAAGAGGTTGTAGAGGAAGATGCAATAGGAATAGGATCAATGGAGATCTCATTCGAACAATTTTCATCCTCACTTCCATGTACCTCATTAAGAGATATATCCTTTTTTGCAATAAAAGCTTCATCAAAGTATTGAAAACAAAAATCATACATGTTGACCACAAAGTAACACTACAAGCATGAAAAATGAAAATATTTTTGTATTTTTAAAGGAATTTTGCAATTTTTTTGTATTTTTGAAATATAAATGCAAGAACATAAAATCTAATGTTAAACAAAGGATCTAACACCAAAAAGAAAGAAAGTAAGTATGTCGGGTTCACCAAAATGAATAATGAAGGTGAACGCACAAGGGAATACAAAGGAAGATCTAACACAATAGAGCATCTCAATCTACAAAGTAAAGGAGGGTAAGCATGTTGGGTTCACCAAAATGAATAAAGTAAAATGGTATCACCTTATTGAATGGGGGAAATATGAGATCTACTTCTAAGTCCAAATTCCCAAAGGAAAAATTCAAATTGATCAACCAAAAGGTTAATGCACAATTGAATCAATCTATGAAGAATATGAAGGAGGAAGAAGACCTTATATTTCCCTATAAAGGAAATGTGCTTGAAATCTGAAATAATTGAAAGGCAAGTACTAACCTCAAAATAGGGCAGATCTAGAAAATGTCAATTTCTGATGTCTGTGCAGCTTCAGGCAATTCTGCAACCTGTTCCAAACTAGAAATGCCCAGACGAAGAAGACCCAAAAAACTTTTATCTTTCTAACAATAGATAGTCTTTGACCCTGATAAAAGGTCAAAGGCTACATTTTTATTCTGAAGGTTGACTTTGATTTTATTTGCAGATCTTGAAAGTTCACTGAAAAGGGTATCCAAATCTAAGCTCATATCCACAGTTCCGCACTATTTCCTGCAAGAAAAATGGTTTTATTTGTTTGTTTGGGGGGTTTGCCTTGGTCAAACCCTGATTTGGAATCAACCTTAATATTGAAATTAAAATGGAGAATGCTAGAAAGTAGTAGAAGTAGATCTAACAATGAAGCTATGACATTCAATAGATATGCAAATTGTATTTGAAATGTAATCAAGTGTGTTAATATGAAAGCTTGAACATAACATCAACAAATGTAAATCAAACCTCTATGATTGTATGCTTAGAATCAACCTTAAGGGAAGAATGAATAGATCTTGAAGATGAACAAAAGGATCTTGAAGGAAGATCACACCATGATGATGGCTAAATCTAGGGTTTGAATGATGAATCTTGCATGCTTGAACCAAATCCCTTCAAAGGCTTGAATGCTTGAATCCTAGATCTTCAATGGAGAACTTGAATGGAGAAGAGGATAATTTCTTGAAAATGGATGATTGCTTGATCTTGCTTGAGAGAGAACTTGATTGCCAAAACTTGATCACCAATGTCTCCTTGAGAGTGCTTGATGCATGAAGGAATGAGATGGATAAAATGAGAGAGGAAGGCCTCCTTTTATAGTGATCTAGGGCACAAACCTCTAGAGAAGGCCGACATAGGGGAATTAAATCTCAATTAACCTTAACCCCTAGAAATGGACCCATATTAAATACAATTAAGGATTTACCATTTCAAAATCTGAAATGGCCGATCCAAAGGCGGGAAAAAGAAACTTTCTGAAACCTGACATCCTGAAACCTCTGGAATTTGAAAATTGGACCCAAGGTCAAGGGTGAGGTCGACTCCGCCCTAGGTCAGAGTCGAGGTCGACTCTACCCTAGGTCAAGGGTGAGGTCAAATCGGCCCTAGGTCAGGGGTGAGGTCGACTCCACCCTAGGTCAAGGGTGAGGTCGACTTTGACCCTGAAGTGACAGATTTCAAATTCTCAGGACCAGGTGCCGAAAAAAGGCTAGAAAAGGGTGGAGAGAGAAGCAAAATAGGGGGAAAAATCCATATCTAAGAAAAGATCTATTTAAGGCATTCGACACTGTAATCACCCAAAAAATGGTCACCTAGACTATTAGCCCCTTTTGCTAAATCATCAATTGCTTATTCTTGATCAAATCCTAGTTCTATCATTTATTCGATTATATTCTATGGGCTAACCATTTTATCATAAGTCTTTATTTAATTAAAAGGAATTCTCTCCCCTTTTATTAAATAAAAAGCCCCCACTTTTCCTCTTATCCTAAGTTGCACAAATAAAGCATTATTCTTATTTTATAAAAAGGGAAAAAGCACTTTTTGTCTCATATGGACACAAAAGTCAACTCTTATTTTCTCATTGGAGAATGTTTGTGCACATGGATTTCTCCTCTTTCAAGCTCCACCCTTGATTAAATCTTTTGCCTCTTAATCTCCATGGTCCATTCTTTCTCATTTCTTATAAAAGGAGAGCTCTCTTCTCATTCTAGGATCAATCTTTTGAATACTAACCTTATGCTACAGGATTGCTTGGAGACTTTGGAGCTTTTTGAAGACGTTCTTGCATCCATCTTTCATTTCTTGCATCATAGTTTCATATTTATGCTTTCCTAGATTAGCTTCATTTCTATACTCTAGATTAGTTCACATAGATTAATTAGCTTGGATTGTAACACTTGCATCTTTCTTTTCATAGCTTAGCTTGCATTCTCATTTCTAGCATAGTTGCATTCCATTCCCATATTGATTCTTGAGGATATTGGCATTCTTGCCCTTGTCTCCATTGAATCTCCCATTGCATGGTTTACTAGCAAGGTCATAGGCTTAAATAGCTCTAGCTGAGAGCACACTTAATATCCTTGCACTCCATGCCTAGGGAGCTCTAGGTCATTTTTCAAGGTTTCCCATTCATGGATTCCTTTGGAAGCAAAGACTTAGAAAAGTACACTATTTAGTGTGTACATTTTTGGCACCCACCGTGGGGCAGAACAACTTCATTTTGTCCTGCTATTTATGCATTTCCGCACTTTATTTTTTTCATTTTTAGCTTCCTATTTTTGGCTCTCTATTTTTTCACAGATTATCATAAGATAGTTTTCCAGTATCGTACGATACTTTATTCTATAGTTGTGCAATATTTTTCCAGTAAAAATATCGTGCGGCTTTATAGGTTCTGTCGCCCGGTCATACGTTCTTCTGTCGCCTAAGTACAGTGAGAAGTGTCACCCAGAAAAGAAATATCACACCAGTAGCCTGGAAAATATCATACGATTCTTCTGGTGACTGTATTGTCACCTAGGTCTGGTAGTGACTAGTTTTGATCATTTCTTTGCAAATTTTAGCTTGATTGTTCTGGTTTTCTAACTTGTTGTAGTTAGACAATGGTTTATTTGCAGATTTTACTTGCTTTTATTGTGCTAACTCTTTGTGGGGCTAACAAGTTTTGCTTGTAGGTACCTTCATTTCTTGAAAAATTTGCTAAAAAGATCGCATGTCAAAGCTTCAAAGGCAAAAGGGCTACTAATTGTGTTTTGCAGGGCTGCCCAACGCCTAAAAACAACCAAGTGCTTGTTTATTACTTTCCTTTTAAGTGCGGCTTATACTAGTTATTTCATTTCGTAGGCACTTAAGATCTTGTTGTAGGAGTCTTTTGGTGGTAGGAAATTATGCTCTTCATCCTTATGGTGAACTAGAAATCCTGACCCACTTTTAGATTTTGAAAACAATAGGGTGATTGAACTCTTTGTTTGGTGTGTTTGGGAGAGATTCTTGAGCTAGGAGATTATGCTCTTCACCCTTGAGGTGAACCAGAAATCCTGACACTCAAAAGTCAATCCACTCTTTGTTTAGCATTAGGATCCTTTAGCAGGCCTACTCTTGAGCGATCAAGAGGAACGAATCAAGTGGGGACAAGCCTTTTGCTGGCTATTCTAACCCACTATAAACTCAAGGCTATCAAGGACACAAAACCTTGGTAGACATAGTACTTGTCTTCGCTTGATGTGAGCACTTGTGGGATTGTGACCATGAGAAAAATGTTGAGCAAGAATGCTTAAGGTACTCTTGTGGCTGCAAGGTCCGTTACTTGCCACAAGGTAAGGAGTCCCCTTGGGGAGCAAGGGGAGTATTGTGAACAGAAGCCCTTACTAAGAACCATAGGTAGAGACCACCCTATTTTGTTTCTTAGCTTCTTGGTGCAAGGATTGATCCAATTGGAACAACCCGGATCACCCCAAGATTACTCACCATCTGTGTTCCTTTGGTTGTGTCATTGACACCTCCACGACAAAGCCAACATCTATTGTGGGCAACCACTTTGTGTGAGGCAATGGAACATCAAGTGTGGGCCAAGTTTCTAAGTATTGAGCCTTTGTCCTTCTAGGCTAGCAAGTGCTTGAAGTTTTCTCGTTGTGATCTACCCATGCAAATGTTCTTGAACATACAAACATCACGATAGTGCTCATAGAATTTTTTTTATTTTGATATCCCAATTGTTTGTCTTTGCAAAGTTGTTTTTTCTCTTGCAAAAGTGTTTGATGACATGTTCAATCACATACTGTTTGCAAACCTGCCTGAATATTGTTGTCAGTATGTTTGAAATCAACAAATTACCCATCAAATTGCAAAATTGACAAAGTTACCTTCAAAAACTTAAGACTTTTTACGCTCACTGGTCAAGAGTCGTATGACACTGAAAACCAATCGCACATTGTTTCAAATTTTATTGTACGATACTTCACTCCTAGTTTTTTATCGCCCTGCTTGCCTGGATTCTATCGCACAGGCTGCCTCGAAAGTATCGCTCGGTCTCTGTCAAAAGTATCACCTAGTAAGTTTTTATCGCCCTGATTGCCTGGAAACTATTGCCCATAATCCTTTTGTTGTCTCACTGCTACCGAATTTCAAAGTTAGTTTATTGACTGTCTTTTCCTATTCTTACTTGACCCCGGTTTGTTATCTGCATGTTTAAGTCTGTCCTAGACTGAGAAAATAAGTTAAAACTATTGGATTTGAGTTTCCCAAATGCTACTTTTGATCACTTGTCACATTACGGTTACCTCTCTAGCTACTTGCTAATTGAGCTTCTTGCTCATATCTCGGCTTAAGTCAATTGATTGTTGTAAGTTCTTGAGCACTTTTGACCAACCATCCTTATTGTTCTATCTTGACAAGTGATCTTCTTTGGCTTTTCTTATCTCAATATCTGAAAAATTTTGTCTCATTTTATTAGTCAGCCAACATTCCTTTTTCATGCTGGTTTCAACTCGGTCTCAATTCGAGCAAGGGAGTCACCCTCCATTCAACTATACATAGTTTCCCTCACCTATAAGATGCTCACAAGTGCCAGTTAGTCATGACAATTCTAGTCCTAACCAATCCAAGGATTCTAAAGTCACCCCATGGTACAAAGGGGGCTTCCTCTTTTCTACATTTAAGACCTCCAAAAGAAAGGATAGTGTCTCACTCACTCTGACTGAACAAGAAAAGTTCTGTCATTTGCAAGTACATTTTGAGCATAAGGACAACCAAGCGTGTTTAGACAAAATGGATGCTACTAGGCGCATGGCTATGAAGGGGATGTCTCAAGAACAACCTGAGATTAGTGGCTATGAATATAGACCCCCTCCTTTTGGTACTTTGGGTAACTATGGCAACAACACGCCACCAAGATCTCCTCTAAGATGGACTTTTGCTGCTCCTTCACCTCCTAGACCTCCTCCCTCTCAACATGAGGAAGAAGCCAATGATGAGGTTTCTAGTGAAGAGCTAATGAGATTTGAACAAGATGAAGCCTCCCAATGTATGATGCTTAAACTTTTAGAGCGAAATGGAAATCAATACTTTCAATACGTGACTTCTAGGGGATACAAGCTCCCTCCTGGCTATGATGTGCACCAAATTGTTTAAGAAAGAGTACCAACTAAATTGGAAATCCTTATGGATGAACTGCAATGAACAAATCAATGTCTTTCTCAACTTGCAATAGAAAAGGAACCTCCAAAGGTTTCTTTCATAGAATCTATTTGTGCTCTTCCTTTTGACAGGAGTCTATACATGGTCTCATTTCCTAGGGATATTGAGGTTCCCAAATACGACAAGTATGATGGAAATGGTGACCCCCATGACCATGTGCATCACTTTTATGCTCTTAGCATGGACTTCCTTCATGAAGACACATTTCTTCTATGATTGTTCCCTAGAAGTTTAAGAGGACAAGCTCTAGAATGGTTTGCAAAGTTGACACCACCTCTTAAAACTTTTGATGAGTTGGTTAGGTGCTTCACCCAGCATTATTCATACAACATCGAACAGCCTATCACCATGATAGATCTTAGTGCTCTAAAGAAAAATCAAGGTGAGCCATTTGCCACTTATTTCCAACATTGGAGGTCATTGTATTCCCGATATCCTTGACAGCTAGACAAAAGAGAAAAGTTTGACATTTTCGTCAACACTCTTGTGCCAGAACTGTATTATGATCTAAGGAAACAATAGTTCTCCTCTTTCAATGACATGGTTGAAAGTACATATCGGATTGAAAATGTGGCCATAAGAAAGGGGGATATTGTTATTAATAAAGATACTAGAGGCAATGGCAAGGACAAAAGCAAACCTTGGAATAAAAACAAGTATGTTGTTAATAATGGTGTTGTGGATGTCCCAAAAGCCAAAGAACCTACTTTCAACCTCTCTAATGCTATATACTTAGTGAAACAACAAGAGGCTACCAACGCTCACAATGCTCCTAAGCCTCAACATGCAGACAAGCCAAAAAGGACATTTCAACGATGAGTCTACACTAAGTTGGCTGAACCATACGATGTGATTCTTAAGACTCTAGTTGCCAACAAGTATCTTACACTTCCTGACAATTCTTGTCCCTATGATCCACCAGTTAAGCCTGATTGGTGGAGAGAAGATCATTTATGCCATTATCACAAGAATAAGGGACATAAGATAGACAATTGTTTTAAGCTTAAAGATGCCATTCAAGATCTTATTGATGGAGGCACAGTGCTCACAAATGGCTTAGTTAAAAATTATGATCACAAGGCTTTCAAGACTCCTCTACCTGAGTATGAGAAAGCAGAATCCTCTCAAGCAAATAAGAAGAATCGTGATGCAAAGATCAACTATACATATACTCCCGATTCACCTGTGATCAACATGATAGAGCCTGTTGAGAATGTTCTTATGGTGAGATCTCAAGATGATAACAACACCAATCACGGCATGCCAAAGTTGGTCTTGCAAACACTGAATGGTTCATCTTCTCGAAGTGAGACACTGCATGTTGTTACTAGGGGGCAAGCCAAAATTGTCCTTAAAACCATGCATGATCCCAAGCAAGCTTCTTCTTCCAAACAAGCGGTTCCTTTAGTTTTGTCTAGCTATGACCTTGTGCACCAATTACAACAGACACCCACTCAAATATCCATTTTTGAGTTGCTTGAGCTATCCCCTTTGCACAAAGAGATCCTTGAGAAATCTCTTCGTATAGCAATTGTTCCCAATGATATTGATCCAGATCAATTCTAGGCTATGGTCAACCACATCGCGTCTCCCCACTACCTATCTTTTTCTGTAGAAGATGACACATCTCTTAGTCACCCTCATAATTTGGCTTTACATATTGAAGTTCTTGTCTACCATACCAGAGTCCACTAAGTCATGATAGATAATGGTGTTGGGTTAAACATTCTTTCTTTCCATATGGTACAACAGTTGGGATTGTCTGAATTAGCCGTAGATCCCAGGTGAAAGATTACCATAAAAGCATACGATGAAGTGGAAAGATCTTCCAAAGGTCTTGTTGTGCTACCTGTCTGAGTGGGCCCTATCATGAAAGATATTGTTTTCCAAGTGTTGGACATCCCACTTGCATATAGCATTCTTCTAGGTCAACCTTGGATCCATGAAATGCAAGCTGTCCCTTCCACTTATCATCAGTGTGTCAAGTTTCCACACAATGGAGCTGAGATTGTGATTCTTGGGGACAATTCTATTGCTATCAATACTCTAACTGCTGCTGAGACATTTTTTCCTCACAACAAACCTTCTCATGATCATAATGTGTCCCTCATTGCTGCTGAACAAAAATTAAAGATGATGAGTATTGGTATGGGGGAATATACATTGGACTCCATTACTGCTATGCCTACCTCTCCTAAGTCCTATGGTAGACCTTTAGACAAGACAAATCCCTCCGCTTCTGCCATGACATTTTTTGGTACATTTGTTCAATCATCCGTACCCTTAGAGGCCAAAAAAGAAGAACAAGTTGTTAGGGAGTGGGTTTATAGAGAAGAAGAAGACAGCATGACAGTTGCTACCCCCATTTCTCCTAAACGCTATGGTAAAGGCTATAAATTTCTACAACAAATGGGTTATCAAGGTCACAAACCTTTAAATAACAATGGGCACGCTCTAGTTGAACCTTTGAGTCATATTGATGGCCGGCCTTCTAAGGATACCATAGGTCTAGGATATGGTGTTGACAATGACATCCTTGAATATTCTAGAAATACTCCTGTGCTTAATGACTCAGATACAGACGTCAAGGAATCACCACTATGCACTATGGCCCAAATGGAAGACTGTCTTCCTTCTACTTCACTTCTTTGGGGAGGAGAATGCATGCCTACTGATGATACAGTTGAAGCCTCCACGTCCCAAAATTTTGTGCCTAATGAGTCATTGAGCTTTGATAGAAAGTGTAGAAATATTGCACGATTGATAAAAAGAGGAGATCTCACGAATAATGACATGTACACCTCTACTTCTAGGCTTCCTAAGCCTTCTTGGTGCAAACATCCCAACAGAAGTTCCATGACTAATTCAAATGAGTATGAATGGGACACTCTCTCAGATGGATCTTCTACAGTAGATATGGATGTTGATGTGATTCATACCTATAGTGACCAACCCAAAATAGTCAATGAGTCTCGTGTGGGATCTGATGAGTTCAATCCACGTATTTCTTTAGTGGACCATGTTGGTCCTATGTCAAATCTAGATCTTGACACTTTTGGAGCCTACCCTATAGGCTCGACTTCTCTTGTCACCAAAGATGATATCGCCCGCACCAATCACCTTGAACCAATCATTTCACTTTCCCTCATGCACTCAGATCTCATAGATTGGTCTACCCAAGATCAAAGACCTATATTTCCTTCCTTTCAAAATGACTATGAGATCGCCTGCTACCTCACTACCATTGAACCTGTTACTTCTTCCACCAGCGAACCAGCAACAAACATGACTGAATCAGATATCAAGTACCTCAGTCATAAAATTAAAAGAAAAAAGAAATGGTCGGATGGTGAAAACCACATTGTGGCAGTATCTGAACCTCAAAATAGTAAAAATAAAGACGTATCTAAGGGTGAAAACCTCACCGAGGCACCCAAGGATGAGGTACTTGGTAGTCTACCGAGCTATTTTCAAGAAAGGTCTTCAGTTCTAATAGAACCTACACAGCCCATCAACTTGGGGACAGAAGAATCTCCTAAAATCATACATGTGGCTCAGTCTCTCTCAGCAAAAGAAAAACAACAATTTGCTACATTCTTTCAAGAGAAAAAGATCAATTTTGCCTGGACATACTTAGACATGCTAGGTTTAGATACTGAGCTTATTATGCATCATCTCTCTATTGCTCCAGAGGTAAAACCTGTCAAACAAAAACTGAGAAAGATGCATCCCCATGTGGCATTACTGGCCAAGGCTAAACTTGAGAAGCTCCTAAAATCCAACTTCATCAGAGTTATTGACTACGCTGAGTGGATTTCTAACATTGTCCATGTTTCCAAACATGACAAGTCCATTTGTGTATGCACTGATTTCTAAGATCTGAATAAAGCATGCCCTAAGGATGATTTTCCACTTCCAAACATTGACATGATAGTGGACATGACGGCGGGCTATGAAATGTATTCTCTTATGGATGGCTTCTCCAGATATAATCAGATCAAGATCGCCCCTTAGGACCAAGAGAAGATAGCCTTCACATGTGCATGGGGTACCTTTTGCTGGAATGTCATGTCGTTCGGGCTTAAAAATGCTGGTGCAACCTATCAAAGAGCCATGACTACCATCTTTCATGATATGATGCACAAAAACATGGAGGACTATGTTGATGACATGCTTGCCAAATCACAACAAAGAAGCACTCATTTGTCTAATTTGAGTTTGATATTAGACCGCATGGAATGATTTCAACTCAGATTAAATCCTAAGAAATGTGCTTTTGGTGTCACTTCTAGGAAACTGCTAGGATACATAATATCAGCGAAAGGAATAGAAGTAGATCCAGAAAAGGTGCAAGCTATCATGGAGATGCCACCTCCTCACAACATCAAACAATTAAGGGGTCTCCAGGGCCTTCTCCAATCTATCAGGTGGTTCATTTCTCAACTAGCTAATAGAGCCCAACCATTCAATCAGAATTTGCATAAAGGAGCTCCTTGTATATGGAATGACGAGTGTCAAAAGAACCAGGACCAGCTCAAGGATTACCTAGCACGACCTCCTATTCTTATGCCACCTATCCAAGGGAAACCCTTGATATTATACATTTCTGCTACAGCAAATTCCTTAGGGGCTCTCCTTGCACAACATGATGATAAGGGAAAAGAACGAGCTATTTATTATATCAATCGCACTTTGGTTGCTTATGAACTCAATTACACCAGTATTGAAAAAGCTTGCTTAGCTGTGGTGTTTGCGTCTCAAAAACTCAGACATTACATGCTTGCACATACTACACATCTGGTTGCTAAAATTGATCCTTTAAAATATCTCCTAAGTAAAGCTGCGCTTACTGGACGCCTTGCCAAGTGGATGCTGATTCTTTCAAAATTTGACATTTAGTATATTGAGAGAAAAGCTATTAAAGGGCAAGCAATTGATGATCAATTGGATGAGTTTCCCATGATTGATAATGCTCCTCTTCAGATAGATTTCCCAGATGCCCCAATCATGAATATCACAGGGCATACATGGAAAATGTTTTTTGATGGTTCTCACACACAGAATGGTGTTGGTGCTGGAATCCTATTTGTTACCCCTCACAGATACACCATTCCTAAATCATACAAGCTTCTCTTTCCATGCACCAATAACATAGCTAAATATGAAGCCTTGCTGAATGGTGTTAAGCTTGCCCTTGAATGGAGGATTTCTAATTTGCATATTTTTGGAGATTCTCAGCTTGTCATCAACCGAGTAAATGATGATTACCAAACCAAAGATGACAAGTTTATTCCCTACAAGAGGATGATAGACTCACTCAAGAAATATTTTACATCTTTCACATTTCAACGGGTTCCTAGAGCTAAGAATAAGGTTGTTGATGCCATGGCTACTTTGGCATCCATCCTACAACTGGAAGAGCATGAACCATGCTTTGAGTTCCTAGTGGAAGAATTGTACTACCCTGCCTACAATTCCCCTGATGACCATTTCATCTACACTGTAGTCGGTCATGACTCCTCCCACTATGCCACCATCTTTTCCTATCTCCAACATCAAGTTATCCTTGAAAATCTAATGCACAATGAGAAGTGCCAACTCATCTATAATGCCTCGCACTTTACCCTCATCTCTGGTGACTTGTATAGGAAGGTTCTAGATGAAACTCTCCTTAGGTGTCTAGAAATAGAGGAGTCATAAAAGGTGCTAGCCAAAGTTCATGATGGAATATGTGAGTCACACTCTAATGGTCTTGCGCTAGCTTGGAAATTGCTTAGGGCTGGCTACTATTGGCCTACTATGCAAGCTGATGCTATTCGATATGCCAAGTCATGCAAGAAATGTCAACTACATGGGAATCTCATTCATGCTCCTAGATGCAAGCTCATTCCCTCTGTTACTTATTGGCCATTTCAGCAATGGGCCTTTGACTTGGTAGGAAAAATTTATCCTAGTTCTTTGAGTGGACATAAGTTCATCATTACAGCTACTGAATATTTCACTAAATGGGTCAAAGTTGTCCCACTGTCTGTAGCTACAGGAAAACATGTTTCCTTGTTTATTTTGAATCACATCATTTGCCTCTATGGTATTCCTTCTTCCATAGTCACGAGTAATGGTGGCCAGTTTTAAAAAAAAGACCTGAAGCACTTGTGCAAAAAGTTCAAAATCAAACAACATTGGTCTTCTGTTTACTACCCTCAAGGGAATGGCCAAGCTGAGACCTCAAACAAAACATTGCTGAAAATTCTCCACAGAACAGTGCACAAATCAGGTAAGGATTGGTATCTGCAGATCAATCTTGCGCTATGGGCTTACAAAACTTCTATCCGCACTCCTACAGGTGCAACACCTTTTTCCTTGGTCTATGGTTCTGAGGTTGTCTTACCATTAGAGGTTGAAATACCTTCACTAAGAGTCTCTCTCCATGGTTTGATTATCGATGAAGACCAAAGGGCCATGAGAGTGCATGAGCTTACCATGTTGGGAGAATGTCGCAAGGCCACCTTTGATCACATGCACACCTATCAGAAGAGAATGTCTACTGCTTACAATAAGAAAGTTCATCCTAGAGAGTTCCAAGTGGGTGAGCTAGTTCTCAAAGAAAATCCCAAAAATTAGCAGAATAGGGAGCAGAAAGGCAAGTTTGAGCCAAATTGGTTGGGGCCTTACATTCTCACAGCTGCATTCGGGTTCAGAGCCTATCAGCTATCTACACCTAAGGGAGAAGAGCTTACTGAGCCTATCAATGTTCTACATCTAAAAAGGTTCTATGCCTAAGGTTCTTGAGCTCTTTGTACATATTCTTTATTGATCCTGAAAAAATTCCAAAAAAATTCATATATGATGCTGAAAAAATCCTAAAAAGTATAAAAAGTACTAAAAAAAAGAGCATCCTAGTGAAAACCAAAAAAATCAAAAAATGCAAAAAATTCAAAAAAAATAGAAAAAGTGCCTTGGTGAAAACCTAGAAATAGGCGCCTTGGTAGCAAAAATACAAAAAAATTGAAAAAAGTCTTGAAAAATTTATCAAATAGTGAAAACCTGGAAACAGGTGCTACTTGAGACCCTTGCACCTATGTCTATCAGTCTTGCGTGGTGCTCCTTCGCTCCACTTCTCACTTTGCCTCTCCTAGCCTAGAATTGACTCTTGTCTTAGTCTAGGGGGAACATGTTGTTTTAGCTTATCTTGGGTCTCTTTGTGCATTCGGGTTTCTTGGACTACTTGGTTCAAACGGTGTTTTTCAACACCACCCCCAAATTGTGTTTTTCAACACTACCCTAGTGTCAAGTGTTTTTCAACACTTATCATATGTTTACCCATAGTCCAGAATGATGTGATATTTCCACCAGCAGAAGTGATACTCAAAGATTGACTCTATGACCTACACACACGCACTTAAAACACTTGACTTGCTGAGACTTGCTGACTTTCTTTCTTTGTGTGTTGTCTATGATGATTTCTTTGCTGAGTGTTCTCTCCCTAATGGTTTTCGATGATGCATAGCTAGAAGACTAGGGGCATGAGGACATGTTTTATTTCTTTCTCTACTTGTGGATATATTTTGTTGGTCTTAATTGTCATTAGCATTTATGCTAGTTCTACTTGACAAAAGGACTTACAAGGTATTGTCCTTGACTATGTTCACAAGTGCCTACTTATAGTCATCTTGACTTTCCTTGTGTCTCGATGCGAGTATAATCTTGCTATATTAAACTTAGGGAATCTCACTGCACTAGTCATCTTGACCTACATGTCTTTGGTGCCTAGGTGGGATTCCCACATTTCATCTGATATAGATCATATTCATATACCCATAGTTATACTAGTGTGTATTGTATGATCTTGCAACGCTACCAATAACACTCGATGATGAATATTAGAGACTAATAGCTTTGTGACCTTGCAAGTAAACCACTTTTCATAGTAGCTTGCATTTTTAGGTTCATGTTAGTTTAGTTTTGCATTTTGCATATGGAGAGAGCTCTCCTTTCATCTTTCGTGGACCCATCGGTCAACTACACTCACCTATCCTTTTCTCTATCATGTCTTTCACTCGTCTTTCACATCACACCCTGCTCCTGTCATCACAAGGGGTTAATCTTATCATCATATCTATCCTAAAGAGATCATTTTCAGAAACATGAGTCTATATCATAAACATGAGAACTAAACATCCATCTATGAGAGAGAATATATATGAGCATATGATGAAGGGTGCTCCCCTTAATACCACAAACACATAACAGAAATAGAGAAACAACAACAATAATATGCAAGAACAAAAAATTGGCTTCTTATTATCTCCACAAATGTGGAATTACAAACTTTCAGAATTACAATATGCAAAGCCACATGGGCATTCCCTTACAATATTCTGTAGGACAAAGCCTCGAATCAATACCCAGATCTACTACCCAGAACTGCCCTAGACAACACTACGGCCTTTATACAGGCAATTTCCACCGCCCGAGAAGGTTCCAAAAATTTAGCCCTAAGGGCCGACCCAACTTAGAATTATTTTATTTTTCAATTTATTACATCAAAGTCGGCTCAAAATAAGCTCAAAATAACTTTTGAAACCCGAATAGAAATTTTGAAGGAAAATTATTTTTTGCCATTTCAGGTGGCCCGACTTCCGGAGACCATAAGTCATCACCAGTTGACCCGATTGACTATTATAACCCCATTTTAGAAATGCCACGAAGCGCTCTACAAGCTTGACCCATGCAAAGCACCTGTCACCCAACTTTTTGACCTCATCCGGGGCCTCTAAAGCCTTCAAAATTGAGTTCAAAGTTTCTGTACCCTGCTGCCAATACTGAAAATCTTCAATATCTTCAAAACTAGACCTGATCTAGCCATGAAAATTACTCACTGTCTGATATGACTGAGATGAACCTCCATATGTAAAATCAGACATTCCGAGATCGTAAGACCAACTTACTAAAAAATAGCAAGTTTCCATAAATAGCAACTATGCACAAGATAGCCCTTATTGAATACAAAAAAATAGAAATATTTTTTTGGGTGATGCAAGATTGCCCTTACACACAGGATGCTCCTGCATCAGCATATAACATACATTTTGAGCAATATGACAAGACAATATAAAACTACAACATCCATCACAAGTGGGACAAATACACAAGCTATATCGTAAATCTAGTAATCTCATATATATATAACAATGTCATGATACAATGTGGGATACAAAAATCTAGATCAAGTCCCAGGATATGTCTCTATACATCTATCTAACCTAAACCTAAGACTTGCTAGCTCCATCATGTGGAGCTAGTGGTGGAGGAGGTGGCACTACCGCTACATCTGGTACCTTATCAAATCTCCCAACTATTGTAGAGTAGGTCAGTGCTCTCTGACCCTCTGGTATCACTTGTATATAGAGCCCATGATAGTATGCCACTCGTGCTGCCTCTCTTTGTGACTCTACAGTAGCAACCTATATAGCCCTATCTCATCACTCAAGCTCGACTCTCAGATCCATCAGCTGCTGCTCTCTAATAGCTATGGTGATATGTAGCTATTGTATCTCCACCTCTAGAGCCTAGATCCTGGCTCTTAGATCTCCTCTTCCTCCAGGCTGCTCTTGCTCTGTGTCCACCCTGCGATGAACAACCCTTGCCGCATCATCCTCATCAGGACTCATAGACCTATGTCTCCATTCCCACCACCGGCCACCTGACCTAGAACCCTCTCCTCTCTCTCCACCCCTCCCTCCCCCATCATCCCCATCATCTTCGTCTCCACCCTATGCCTATGGGTCTGCATCTGCCACAGTAAACCTAGGGAATGGACGTCTCCGCCGCTCCACCCTGTAGGCTGCATCTGGACCTGCATCTGCCATCCCTGTGAGGTAGTCCCATGGCTCCCTCCCTATCCTAGCCATCTCCTATACTACCTACTAGTAGTCTAGCATCGGTAGCCATCCATGCCCCTCCTTGTCTCGAGACCTAGCATAGGTGGTGGTCTCTGTGGATACCCTCTACTATCGACCAAATTGTCTCCAAACGTGAGTGATGACAAATCTCTCCATAATCTCTGCATGGCGGCCTACCAGTGGCCGGCTACATAACATATATCCCAACTCGTGATCTCTGTCGCTCCACTACTCGCAAGCCCTATACGGCCTCCACTCAAAAGCAGTCAACTTATCAAAGAGTCTCCTATAAAATGTCATGTCACCGCTATGAGCATATGATATGAATCCCATATATCTAAAAATGTAGGGACATCTCTGCTCCCTCGGCTGTACATGTGGGCGCACTATGGCAATGTGCTCCCACGCCCATATCTGAGCCAGAATGGCTCCACATGCCCATGTCCTGCCATCTCTATACACAATCTCATGTAACTCATGATACATATTGGCCAATATGGTCAGGCCCCATGCTAACCATCGTGGATGTGCCACCAAATCTGCTACTAACCTGCCCCATCCCAGTGGAAACCCCTTCTGACTCCTGTCAGTAATGAGGGCATGTGCAACAATCGAACAAACAATGCAAGGTACTAGAAAATCCCTGCCATACTCCTCTATCAGCCACTCCTAGTTGAGGTGTCTATCGATAATCGTAACATCTTGGAATAGGTCCTAGATGACATGTCATCCCTCAGTCAGATCCTGATCATAATATACCTATGCCAATAGAAAATCATGTCAGTTTCTTATCATATGGAAACTTTACATCTCTGAATATTTAGAAACATGATTATACTCACTGGATCTCCATGACTCAGCACTCACAGGATCCGATAGACATCCTCTAAGGTCATGGTCACCTCTCCTGTAGGCAGATGGAAGGTGTTGTGCTCGTTGTTCCATCTCTCAACAAGAGTAGTCAACAACCCATGATTTTCCTAAATATGGGGCATATCAAGGAGGAACCCAAAACCCATGCTAGCCAAATCATCCTTTCCGGGATCGTCTAGATCCCGGACGCACCGTAAGCCAGTCACTCGTGATGCTCTAATCAACAGCACCGGGAAAGTCTCCTGCAAGCCATAAACCAATCCAGATGTCAGAACATATCATGATGGATGATCAAAATCAGTACATCACAACCTAAACGCAAAAATTATCTAGACCCATGTCATATTGCTCAAAATTTAAACATGTGATATTTCTTATTAACTAGTGTGACACTATTTTCTAGAAAAGTATCATGCGATACTTTCTTCAACAGTAGTGCGATAATCTTTGCCCATGCGATATTTCGCTAAGTATCATAAGATGTTTCATCCAGTATCATGCGACACTGGACTAAACGGTCAGGCGATACTTTTTGGTCCCACGAACTATCGCACGACAGAGCTTCTCAAAGTGTGCAATACTTTTTAAGTATCGTGCGAACTTTCGCACCAAGAAAATTTGAAATTTTTCAAAAAAATTAAAAACATGTTTAAAAAACATTAAATGCTCATTAATGACTCAAAAAAGAAAAGTTTTTTCTGAAAACTTACTGGGGCACCATACTAAGGAGGTCGGTTGTGCAATCGACCGCGCTCGAATTGATGACGGTGAACTGGAACTGCTGCTTGCTGAGCCATCTTCTCTCTCTGAGCTCTCAAGATTCTCAAAATCACAAAAGACAAATTAATTTGAAAATGACCTTTTTTACCCCTTATATAGCATTTTGACTTTTTGACCAATTTTCAAAACATCTTAGAATTGCGTGAAAATTGCACCCCTAGCTAATTTCGATGTCCTAGATCCATTTTTGGGATCGAAATCAAAATCCGAGTTCATCTTGATAGTCAAAATTGCATTTCATATTTTCCCTTCTCCTGCGTAGTTGGCTGCCCATTTGAGGCCTGATCCTTCGATCTTTGTTGGGGCATCTTCATTTCTTCATCCCCATCTCTTCCAAACTCCTAGTCTTTCATTCATTTCATTCATCTCTCTCTAAGGTCTTACTTGGGGCATATCTTCACTACTTGATGGTTATTCTCTCATCTTTCATCTTCGATTATGATTTCTAGTGATTTGATCATGTTGCTCTTGCTTCTGCATTCCCTCTACCTGATTTCGCTTTCAATCCTAAGGGGGCAGACACATCATACCCTATCGGCTATTCTCCAGAGCATATGCTTGACCATTCCATTTGCTCTGATTGATCTATCTATTGCGCTTGACATGTTAGTTCTCATCTTGAGTCTTGATACTGTCCATCTGTTTCCTAAGTGTTCAGTACTGTCGCTACCAGGCTGACCATGCAGGATTTGTTATCTCTCTGCTCTTCATTTTTTGGAGTCAGATCTCTACTTGCCTTCTTGGCTGATCTATTATTTGACGTAATGTGTTCTTAGATCGATCACACATTAGTCAAAGAGGGGCAAATGTAATCACCCAAAAATGGTCACCTCGACTATTTAGCCCCTTTTGCTAAATCATCAATTGCTTATTCTTGATCAAATCCTAGTTCTATCATTTATTCGATTATATTCTATGGGCTAACCATTTTATCCTAAGTTTTTATTTAATTAAAAGGAATTCCCTCCCCTTATATTAAATAAAAAGCCCCCACTTTTCCTCTTATCCTAAGTTGCACAAATAAAGCATTATTCTTATTTTATAAAAAGGGAAAAAGCATTTTTTGTCTCATATGGACACAAAAGTCAACTCTTATTTTCTCATTGGAGAATATTTGTGCACATGGATTGCTCCTCTTTCAAGCTCCACCCTTGATTAAATCTTTTGCCTCTTAATCTCCATGGTCCATTCTTTCTCATTTCTTATAAAAGGAGAGCTCTCTTCTCATTCTAGGATCAATCTTTTGAATACTAACCTTATGTTGTAGGATTGCTTGGAGACTTTGGAGCTTCTTGAAGATGTTCTTGCATCCATCTTTCATTTCTTGCATCATAGTTTCATATTTATGCTTTCCTAGATTAGCTTCATTTCTATGCTCTAGATTAGTTCACATAGATTAATTAGCTTGGATTGTAACACTTGCATCTTTCTTTTCATAGCTTAGCTTGCATTCTCATTTCTAGCATAGTTGCATTCCATTCTCATATTGATTCTTGAGGATATTGGCATTCTTGCCCTTGTTTCCATTGAATCTCTCATTGCATGGTTTACAAGCAAGGTCATAGGCTTAAATAGATCTAGTTGAGAGCACACTTAATATCCTTATATTCCATGCCTAGGGAGCTCTAGGTCATTTTTCAAGGTTTCCCATTCATGGATTCCTTTGGAAGCAAAGACTTAGAGAAGTACACTATTTAGTGTGTACAGACATGACCCCAAACCACTTACTCAGAGGGCTAAATGCTCTTAACATGAAAGTTCTTCCATTTTAAGACAATACACCTACTATCATAGCATCCATGAGGTGACAACATTTTTCAAGCATTTTGTCAAACAGTTGGCGTGCCTTGTCTATTCTTCCACACTTTGCATATGTGTCTACCAAGGCAGTTGCAAAGACAAAAAAAATATCTATCCTTTATTCAATAAAGTTGTAATTTTGTTTCAAAGTTCTTTAGCCCAGGCACGGAGGATGTTGGTGAAGGTTACCTTGCATTGTGAACATATGTCTCTTGTAGGTGTTGAAGCATGAGGCTTATCAATATTTTTTTGCCCTACATTGCATCTTGACTTTGGGTTTTATTCTTAAAAAACATATAGCTACCAACAAAATAATTTATCAATGGTGTTTGGTAATTTTTGTTTTTGTTTATATTGAACAATAATCAACAATATTGTTAAGTTGAGTTTGGTACAACAATGAATTCTTTGAAATAATATCATACACTACATAAATGACTAGAAAAATAGGTCACAATTTTTCTTAGTCACCTTTCATATCTTTGAGACGTACCCATTGCACACTAAAGTGTCATTCATAGTTTAGATCCCATGTGAAAGCCTTATGTATTGTTAGTGTATTTTTCATTGAAATTGAACAAAATTAAAATGCATATAGAAGTGAACCTCCTTTAACACTTTGTTAAGACAATAACTTATTTTAATTTTACTATATTGAGAGTAAATTATCATAAGAAGAAGAAAAAGACAAGATGACAAAGATAGAGGCCATTCATACTTGATTATATTCAGTGGAATCCAAAATAGATAGGACAACCAATGGAAGACAAATTCCATGTACTTTTTTTTATTGATAAAAATTTGTTACAAATATTCTTTTTATAAAATTCTTTTAACGCGTAGCAGGGCAATCAACATCCATCTTATAGGTTGTCTTATGCGGTTATATTTACGTGATTTTCTATGGAGTATATCAAATTATATAATTATTATAATTGATTTAATTTATTGATTTGCACTTTATAATTAGTGGTTTGAAATAATTATTGATTTAAGTGATGTTCACAAGAATGAAGAATCATGAGTTTTGTGGAGGTAATTTATCTCAATACTGTTTCAATTCAAGTATTCTTAACCACGAGTTCTTATCAACTATTACTAGTGACTTGTATGGGTTGATAAAGTTTGACTCAAAACTACACAATTAAATACCGAAAAAACATCATATATCTTTTGTATTGGCATGTATGTTGCATTTATACAGTGTACAGTGTAATGATAGATTTTATTTTGATTGAGCAACATGGTTTGGGAATAATGCAATTAATATGCTTAATGAGGCTTGTTTATTAGTTTTATCTTAGAGATCTAGACCTATGTTTGCCTTGTTTGTTTTATGAATTATTTCTCACAATACGAATTATAGTAAATGGAATGTCTTCTATCTATTTGGTTGTATTTGCAAAAGAACTACAGAAAGTAATGTTATCTTTAGCAAGGTTTGCAATACAATACAATTCATTGTTTGGTTGTTCATGCAAGTGACATGTGGTGATATTTATGTTCTCACTATAGTATAATATTTTATTTTCCACAATAGACTATGTTTTGTTTCTTCCTCTTGCAAGAGTTGTGATTTTATCATCAATAGTTCATATTTTTTAGGTATCAAGACCACCAACATTCTACTTGAGGATGTAATGAATTCTTATGTTGTAGATTTTAGATTTTTCAAGATGACTACACATGACTAGTCACACCTCAATACATGAATAGGAGAACACAAAGTTACTTATGTTGGTGTGGTGTTGCTCGAGATCACAGGTTATAGAAAAGGATTTAGATATGAACATTCTCTTATACTAGATTATGTGTGGAAGCTTAAAAAAATAGGTTAGAGTTTCTAAGTTATAGCTATTAAAATTCAAGAGGAAAACCCTTAAATTGTAATGAATAGAACAATTTGAGTGGATATTTTCACTAGTAATGTCGACATTCAAACTAAAGATTGTTAGATTTAATATTGTTGGTGAGGCTCACATTTTACAAATACTAGACATGACACTATCTCTCACAAACCAAGGATGCATTTTGATAAGTATGGTGTCTCCATTGTTTCAAATTTTCTAATATATTTTAGTTTATTTACCATGGTTTGAACACCATTTACATCTATATCTTATCCATAATTTTCAGATCAACTAGTTTTATTAACGTTGAATCTATAACTTTCAAGAAAAAGTAATCAATATACAAGTAAAAGTTAAAAAATGATGAATACGCTGAATTTCTAGTCATTGGCTTGATTTATATCACTTGTTAAATATTTCAACATTTTAAAAGCTCACAACCATTAAATGAAATTAAATGATTTTACCAAAAAAGTTGTGTGGAATTTGGTTTGTAATTATTCATCACAATATTAGTGGTGTGTTTCTTTATATGATCCTATTGCCTTCACTAAATTTGGAGTTACGATCTCAATTAGTACTCAAAGGACAAACTTCTTTTCTCATGCAAAAGATGACAAAAACAAAGCTATCAAACTTCCCTAGCAACATAACTCCTTATTTATTTAATTGTTATTTTGTTCTAAAATGTCAAGGTATTCCATGTGAATATAGAATTACCCTATATAATGATAGATTCATGCATCTTCTCATCCTTGTTAGATTGAATATAAATATCCCCATAACCACTCCTCCAAATCACATATGCCTTCCATATTTTCATAATACTTATTGTTGAATCAATAAATAAATCTCTATTCCAATTAACTAGAATGTCGAGTTAATGAGTATGGTTACTCCTTTGTTTCAGATTCTCTAATATATTTTAATTCATTTTACATGGTTCAAAGCTATTTGCATCTCAATCTTCTCCATGGTTTTTCAATTAACTAGTTTTTATTAATGTTAATCCATAGTTCAAGAAAAACTAATCAATTTAATTAAAAGTTAAAAGTTAAAAATAAGATAACTTTCTAGTTGTTGACTCAATTTACATCAATTGTTAAATGTTGCCACATTTTAAATGCTTGCAACTATTAAATGAAATTACATGATTTGACCACAAAATTTGTTGTATGTAATTTTATTTGTAATTATTTAATCGGAAACATCAGTGGTATGTTTTTGTATATAACCACATGGCCTTCACTCAAATTGGAGTTATGATCTTAATTGTTATTTTATGGACAACCTTATTTTCTCATGTAAGAGATGACAAAAACAAAGCTATCATACTTCCCTAGCAACATAAATCTTTATTCATTTAATTCTTATTTTGTTTTAAAATGTCAAGCTATTCCATGTGAATTTATAATTTTCCTATATAAAAGATAGATGCATGCATCTTCTCATTTATGTAAGATTAAATATAAATATCTCATAATCACTCCTCCAAGTCACATATACTTTCCATAATTCCAAGAATCTAAAAGATTACTAAGCTTCAATATACATGAACAACAATCTCAAAGTAATTTTCATATCACTTCTTGTCGAATCAATGTACAGTGTAATGATTCATTTTATTTTGATTGAGCAACATGGTTGAGAATAATGCAATTAATATGTTTAACCAGACCTTTTTTATTAGTTTTAGCTTAGAGATCTAGACTTATGCTTATCTCGTTTGATTTATGCATTGTTGCTTACAATATGAATTAAATAGTAAATGCAATATCTCCTATCTATTTGGTTGTATTCGCAAAAAATATTAGAGAAAGCAATGTTATCATTACCAAGGGTTGCAATAGAGTACAATTCATTGTTTAGTTCAAGCATGCAACTAACATGTGGTGATATTTAAGTTCTCACTATAGTATAATATTTTATTTTCCACAATAGACTATGTTTTGTTTCTTCCTCTTGAAAGAGTTGTGATTTTATCATCAATAGTTCATATTTTTTAGGTGTCAAGGCCACCAACATTCTACTCGAGGATGTAATGAATTCCTATGCTACGGATTTTAGATTTTTAGATTTTTCAAGATGACTACACATGACTAGTCACACCTCAATGTAACAAGAATAGGGGAAAATACAGTTAGTTATGTTGGTGTGGTATTGCTCGAGATCACAGGTTGTAGAAAAGAATTTAGATATGAACATTCTTTTATACTAGATTATATGTGGAAGCTTAACAAAATAGGTTAGACTTTCTAAGTTATAGCTATTAAGATTTAAGAGGAAAACCCTTAAATTGTAATGAAGAGAACAATTTGAGTGGATGTTTTGAATAGTAATGTCAACATTCAAACTAAAGATTTTTAGAAAATGTTGTTGGTGACGATTACATTTTACAAATACTAGACATGACACTATCTCTCACAAATCAAGGATGCATTTTGATAAGTATGGTGTCTCCATCGTTTCAAATTTTCTAATATATTTTAGTTTATTTATCATGGTTTGAAGACCATTTACATCTACATCTTATCCACAATTTTTAGATCAACTAGTTTTATTAACGTTGAACCTATAACTTTCAAGAAAAAGTAATCAATATACAAGTAAAAGTTAAAAAATGATGAATAAGATGAATTTCTAGTCATTGGCTCAATTTATATCACTTGTTAAATGTTTCAACATTTTAAAAGCTCACAACCATTAAATGAAATTACATGATTTTACCACAAAAGTTGTTGTATGCAATTTTGTTTGTAATTATTCATCACAATATTAGTGGTGTGTTTCTTTATATGATCCTATTGCCTTCACTAAATTTTGAGTTACGATCTCAATTAGTAAATTAAAATGAAAAACTTATTTTCTCATGCAAAAGATGACAAAAACAAAGCTATCACACTTCCCTAGCAACATAACTCCTTATTTATTTAATTGTTATTTTGTTCTATAATGTCAAGGTATTCCGTGTGAATATAGAATTACCCTATATAATGATAGATGCATGCATCTTCTCGTCCTTGTTAGATTAAATATAGATATCCTCATAACCACTCCTCCAAATCACATATGCTTTCCATAATTCTAAAAAACTTAATGATTATTAAGAGTCAATACACACATGAATAATGTAGTCAATATGATTTTCATATTACTTATTGTCAAATCAATAAATAAATCTTTGTTTCAATTAACTAGAATGTCCAATTAATGAGTATGGTTACTCCTTTGTTTCAGATTCTCTAATATATTTTAATACATTTTACATAGTTCAAAACTATTTGCATCTCTATCTTCTCCATGATTTTTCAATTAACTAGTTTTATTAATGTTGAATCCATAGTTCAAGAAAAAACTAATCAATATAATTAAAAGTGAAAAGTTATAAATAAGATAACTTTCTAGTTGTTGGCTCCGTTTACGTCAATTGTTAAATGTTGCCACATTTTAAATGCTTGCAACCATTAAATGAAATTACATGATTTGAACACAAAATTTGTTGTATGCAATTTTGTTTATAATTATTTAATCACAACATCAGTAATATATTTCTTTATATGGCCACATGACCTTCGCTCAATTGGAGTTATGATCTTAATTGTTATTTTATGGACAACCTTATTTTCCCATGCAAGAGATGACAAAAACAAAGCTATCATACTTCCCTAGCAACATAAGTCTTTATTCATTTAATTCTTATTTTCTTTTAAAATGTCAAGCTATTCCATGTGAATTTATAATTTTCTTATATAAAGATAGATGCATGCATATTCACATCTTTGTAATGTTAAATAGAAATATCCTCATAATCACTCCTCCAAGTCACATATACTTCCCACAATTCCAAGAAACTGAAAGATTATTAAGCATCAATGTACATGAACAACAATCTCAAAGTAATTTTTATATCACTTCTTTTCGAATCAATGTATAGTGTAATGATTGATTTTATTTTGATTGAGCAACATGGTTTGAGAATAATGCAATTAATATGTTTAATGAGGCCTTTTTATTAGTTTTAGCTTAGATATCTAGACTTATGTTTGTCTCGTTTGATTTATGCATTGTTCCTTACAATATGAATTATAGTAAATGCAATATCTCATATCTATTTGGTTGTATTTGCAAAAAAAATTAGAGAAAGTAATGTTATCTTTACCAAGGGTTGCAATAGAGTACAATTCATTGTTTGGTTCAAGCATGCAACTAACATGTGATGATATTTGAGTTCTCACTATAGTCTAATATTTTCTTTTCCACAATAGACTATGTTTTGTTTCTTCCTCTTGCCAGAGTTGTGAGTGTATCATCAATAGTTCATATTTTTTAGGTGTCAAGGCCACCAACATTCTACTCGAGGATGTAATGAATTCTTATGCTACAGATTTTAGATTTTTAGATTTTTCAAGATGACTACTCATGACTAGTCAGACCTCAATACAAGAATAGAGGAAAACACAGTTACTTATGTTGGTGTGGTGTTGCTCAAGATCACAAGTTGTAGAAAAGAATTTAGATATGAACATTCTTTAATACTAGATTATGTGTGGAAGCTTAACAAAATATGTTAAAGACTTTGTAAGTTATAGCTATTAAAATTCAAGAGGAAAACCCTTAAATTGTAATGAAGAGAACAATTTGAGTGGATGTTTTGAATAGTAATGTCGACATTCAAACTAAAGATTGTTAGAAAATGTTGTTGGTGAGGCTTACATTTTACAAATACTAGACATGACACTATCTCTCACAAACCAAGGATGCATTTTGATAAGTATGGTGTCTCCATTGTTTCAAATTTTCTAATATATTTTAGTTTATTTACCATGATTTGTAGACCATTTACATCTATATCTTATCCCTAATTTTTAGATCAACTAGTTTTATTAACGTTGAACCAAGAAAAAGTAATCAATACACAAGTAAAAGTTAAAAAATGATGAATAAGATGAATTTCTAGTCATTGGCTCAATTTATATCACTTGTTAAATGTTTCAACATTTTAAAATCTCACAACCATTAAATCAAACTACATGATTTTACCACAATAGTTGTTGTATGCAATTTTGTTTGTAATTATTCATCACAATATTAGTTGTGTGTTTCTTTATATGATCCTATTGCCTTCACTAAAGTTGGAGTTACAATCTCAATTAGTAAATTAAAATGAAAAACTTATTTTCTCATGCAAAAGATGACAAAAACAAATCTATCACACTTCCCTGGCAACATAACTCCTTATTTATTTAATTGTTATTTTGTACTATAATGTCAAGGTATTCCATGTGAATATAGAATTACCCTATATAATGATAGATGCATGCATCTTCTCATCCTTGTTAGATTAAATATAGATATCCTCATAACCACTCCTCCAAATCACATATGCTTTCCATAATTCTAAAAAACTTAATGATTATTAAGAGTCAATATACACATGAATAATGTAGTCAATATAATTTTCATATTACTTATTGTCAAATCGATAAATAAATCTCTATTCCAATTAACTAGAATGTCCCATTAATGAGTATGGTTACTCCTTTGTTTTAGATTCTCTAATATATTTTAATTCATTTTACATGGTTCAATGACTATTTGCATCTCTATCTTCTCCGTGATTATTCAATTAACTAGTTTTATAAATGTTGACTCCATAGTTCAAGAAAAACTAATCAATATACTTAAAAATTCAAAATTGAATAAGATAACTTTCTAGTTGTTGACTCAATTTACACCAATTGTTAAAAGTTTCAACGTTCTAAATGCTTGCAACCATTAAATGAAATTAAATGATTTGACCATAAAATTTGTTGTATGCAATTTTGTTTGTAATTTGTAATCACAACATCAATGATACTTTTACTTATATGGCCACGTTACCTTCACTCAATTTGGAGTTCATGATCTTAATTGTTATTTTATGGACAACCTTCTTTTCTCATGCAAGAGATGACAAAAATGAAGCTATCACACTTCCCTACCAACATAAGTCAGTATTCATCTAATTCTTGTTTTGTTTTAAAATGTCAAACTATTCCATGTGAATTTATAATTTTCCTATATAAAGATAGATGCATGCATCTTCTCAACTACGTAAAGTTGAATGTGAATATCCTCATAATCACTCCTCCAAGTAACATATACTTCCCACAATTCCAAGAAACAGAAAAATTATTAAGCGTCAATGTACATGAACAACAATCTCAAAGTAATTTTCATATCACTTCTTATTGAATCAACAAATCAATCTCTAATATAATTAATTATCAGTAATACATAAATAAATACAAATCAAATCAAAATTATTTCACAATTATTACAATCTCATAAATACAAATCCACTCCTCATTAATTTAAAACATAAAAATATACTTCACTATTATTAAAAAACTAATATTTTAATACTGAAATACATAACAATATTATTTAATCTATATCAAAGGGAAATATTAGGTTCCCAATCTTGGTAGCAAAGAATCTTCCATCAAAATTATTAGTCCACGATGGGTCCCATGTAATCTTTACGGCCCACGTCACCACTACTGGAATTGCCGGTCCAAATGAGAGCAATTGCTGGTTCCCCGCTATGATGATGAAACCCTAACCTGTTATATCACTTGTTAAATGTTTCAACATTTTAAAAGCTCACAACCATCAAATGAAATTACATGATTTTACCACAAAAATTGTTGTATGCAATTTTGTTTGTAATTACTCATCACAATATTAGTGGTGTGTTTCTTGATATGATCCTATTGTCTTCGCTAAATTTGGAGTTACGATCTCAATTAGTATTCAAAGGGCAACCTTCTTTTCTCATGCAAAAGATGACAAAAACAAAGCTATCACACTTCCCTAGCAACATAACTCCTTATTTATTTAATTGTTAGTTTGTTCTAAAATGTCAAGGTATTCCATGTGAATATAGAATTACCCTATATAATGATAGATGCATGCATCTTCTCATCCTTGTTAGACTGAATATAAATATCCTCATAACCACTCCTCCAAATCACATATGCTTTCCATATTTTCATATTACTTATTGTCGAATCAATAAATAAATCTCTATTCCAATTAACTAGATTGTCTAGTTAATGAGTATGGTTACTCCTTTGTTTCATATTCTCTAATATATTTTAATTCATTTTACATGGTTCAAAGACTATTTGTATCTCTATCTTCTCCATGATTTTTCAATTAACTAGTTTTTATTAATGTTGAATCCATAGTTCAAGAAAAACTAATCAATTTAATTAAAAGTTAAAAGTTAAAAATAAGATAAATTTCTAGTTGTTGGCTCAATTTACATCAATTGTTAAATGTTGCCACATTTTAAATGCTTGTAACTATTAAATGAAATTTTATGTGATTTGACCACAAAATTTATTGTATGCAATTTTATTTGTAATTATATAATCAGAAACATCAGTGGTATGTTTTTGTATATAGCGACATGGCCTTCACTCAAATTGGAGTTGTGATCTTAATTGTTATTTTATGGACAACCTTATTTTCTCACATAAGAGATGACAAAAACAAAGCTATCATACTTCCCTAGCAACATAAATCTTTATTCATTTAATTCTTATTTTGTTTTAAAATGTCAAGCTATTCCATGTGAATTTATAATTTTCCTATATAAAGATAGATGCATGCATCTTCGCATCTATGTAAGATTAAATATAAATATCCTCATAATCACTCCTCCAAGTCACATATACTTTCGATAATTCCAAGAATCTGAAAGATTATTAAGCTTCAATATACATGAACAACAATCTCAAAGTAATTTTCATATCACTTCTTGTCGAATCAATGTACAGTGTAATGATTGATTTTATTTTGATTAAGCAACATGGTTTGAGAATAATGCAATTAATATGTTTAATGAGGCATTTTTTATTAGTTTTAGCTTAGAGATCTAGACTTATGTTTGTCTTGTTTGATTTATGCATTATTGCTTACAATATGAATTAAATAGTAAATGCAATATCTCTTATCTATTTGGTTATATTCGCAAAAAAAATTAGAGAAAGCAATGTTATCATTACCAAGGGTTGCAATAGAGTACAATTCATTGTTTGGTTCAAGCATGCAACTAACATGTGGTGATATTTAAGTTCTCCCTATAGTATAATATTTTCTTTTCCACAATAGACTATGTTTTGTTTCTTCATCTTGAAAGAGTTGTGATTTTATCATCAATAGTTCATATTTTTTAGGTGTCAAGGCCACCAACATTCTACTTGAGGATGTAATGAATTCCTATGCTACAGATTTTAGATTTTTAGATTCTTCAAGATGACTACATATGACTAGTCACACCTCAATGTAACAAGAATAGGGTAAAACACAGTTACTTATGTTGGTGTGGTGTTGCTAGAGATCACAGGTTGTCGAAAAGAATTTAGATATGAACATTCTTTTATACTAGATTATGTGTGGAAGCTTAACAAAATAGGTTAGACTTTCTAAGTTATAGCTATTAAAATTCAAGAGGAAAACCCTTAAATTGTAATGAAGAGAACAATTTGAGTGGATGTTTTGAATAGTAATGTCAACATTCAAACTAACGATTGTTAGAAAATGTTGTTGATTATGCTTACATTTTACAAATACTAGACATGACACTATCTCTCACAAATCAAGGATGCATTTTGATAAGTATGGTGTCTCCATTGTTTCAAATTTTCTAATATATTTTAGTTTATTTACCATGGTTTGAAGACCATTTACATCTATCTCTTATCCATAATTTTTACATCAACTAGTTTTATTAATGTTGAACCTATAACTTTCAAGAAAAAGTAATCAATATACAAGTAAAAGTTAAAAAATGATGAATAAGATGAATTTCTAGTCATTGGCTCAATTTATATCACTTGTTAAATGTTTCAACATTTTAAAAGCTCACAACCATTAAATGAAATTACATGATTTTACCACAAAAGTTGTTGTATGCAATTTTGTTTGTAATTATTCATCACAATATTAGTTGTGTGTTTCTTTATATGATCCTATTGCCTTCACTAAATTTGGAGTTACGATCTCAATTAGTAAATTAAAATGAAAAACTTATTTTCTCATGCAAAAGATGACAAAAACAAAGCTATCACACTTCCCTAGCAACATAACTCCTTATTTATTTAATTGTTATTTTGTTCTATAATGTCAAGGTATTCCATGTGAATATAGAATTACCCTATATAATGATAGATGCATGCATCTTCTCATCCTTGTTAGATTAAATATAGATATCCTCATAACCACTCCTCCAAATCACATATGCTTTCCATAATTCTAAAAAACTTAATGATTATTAAGAGTCAATACACACATGAATAATGTAGTCAATATGATTTTCATATTACTTATTGTTGAATCAATAAATAAATCTTTGTTCCAATTAACTAGAATGTCGAGTTAATGAGTATGGTTACTCCTTTGTTTCAGATTCTCTAATATATTTTAATTCATTTTACATGGTTCAAAACTATTTGAATCTCTATCTTCTCCATGATTTTTCAATTAACTAGTTTTATTAATTTTGAATCCATAATTCAAGAAAAACTAATCAATATAATTAAAAGTGAAAAGTTATAAATAAGATAACTTTCTAGTTGTTGGCTCCATTTACATCAATTGTTAAATGTTGCCACATTTTAAATGCTTGCAACCATTAAATTAAATTACATGATTTGACCACAAAATTTGGTGTATGCAATTGTGTTTGTAATTATTTAATCACAACATCAGTGCTATGTTTCTTTATATGGCCACATGGTCTTCACTCAATTTGGAGTTATAGTCTTAATTGTTATTTTATGGACAACCTTATTTTCTCATGTAAGAGATGACAAAAACAAAGCTATCATACTTCCCTAGCAACATAAGTCTTTATTCATTTAATTCTTATTTTCTTTAAAAATGTCAAGCTATTCCATGTGAATTTATAATTTTCTTATATAAAGATAGATGCATGCATCTTCTCATCTTTGTAATGTTAAATAGAAATATCATCATAATCACTCCTCCAAGTCACATATACTTCCCACAATTCCAAGAAACTTAAAGATTATTAAGCGTCAATGTACATGAACAACAATCTCAAAGTAATTTTTATATCACTTCTTGTCAAATCAATGTACAATGTAATGATTTATTTTATTTTGATTGAGCAACATCGTTTGAGAATAATGCAATTAATATGTTTACTGAGGCCGTTTTATTAATTTTCGCTTAAAGATCTAGACTTATGTTTGTCTTGATTGATTTATGCATTGTTGCTTACATTATGAATTATAGTAAATGCAATATATCCTATCTATTTGGTTGTATTTACAAAAAAAAATTAGAGAAAGTAATGTTATCTTTACCAAGGGTTGCAATAGAGTACAATTCATTGTTTGGTTCAAGCATGCAACTAACGTGTGATGATATTTGAGTTCTCGCTATAGTATAATTTTTTTTTTTCCACAATAGACTATGTTTTGTTTGTTCCTCTTGCGAGAGTTGTGATTTTTCCATCAATACTTCATATTTTTTAGGTGTCAAGGCCACCAACATTCTACTCGAGGATGTAATGAATTCTTGTGCTACATATTTTAGATTTTTAGATTTTTCAAGATGACTACACATGACAAGTCACACCTCAACACAAGAATAGAGGAAAACACAGTTACTTCTATTGGTGTGCTGTTGCTCGAGATCACAGGTTGTAGAAAAGAATTTAGATATGAACATTCTTTTATACAAGATTATGTGTGGAAGCTTAACAAAATATGTTAAACACTTTGTAAGTTATAGCTATTAAAATTCAAGAGGAAAACCCTTAAATTGTAATGAAGAGAATAATTTGAGTGGATGTTTTGAATAGGAATGTCGACATTCAAACTAAAGATTGTTAGAAAATGTTGTTGGTGAGGCTTACATTTTACAAATACTAGAGATGACAGTTATCTCTCACAAAGGATGCATTTTGATAAGTATGATGTCTCCATTGTTTCAAATTTTCTAATATATTTTAGTTTATTTACCATGATTTGTAGACCATTTACATCTATATCTTATCCATAATTTTTAGATCAACTAGTTTTATTAACGTTGAACCTATAACTTTCAAGAAAAAGTAATCAATACACAAGTAAAAGTTAAAAAATGATGAATAAGATGAATTTCTAGTCATTGGCTCAATTTATATCACTTGTTAAATGTTTCAACATTTTAAAAGCTCACAACCATTAAATGAAATTACATGATTTTACCACAAAAGTTATTGTATGCAATTTTGTTTGTAATTATTCATCACAATATTAGCGGTGTGTTTCTTTATATGATCCTATTGCCTTCACTAAATTTGGAGTTACAATCTCAATTAGTAAATTAAAATGAAAACTTATTTTCTCATGCAAAAGATAACAAAAATAAAGCTATCACACTTCCCTAGCAACATAACTCCTTATTTATTTAATTGTTATTTTGTTCTATAATGTCAAGGTATTCCATGTGAATATAGAATTACCCTATATAATGATAGATGCATGCATCTTCTCATCCTTGTTAGATTAAATATAGATATCCTCATAACCACTCCTCCAAATCACATATGCTTTCCATAATTCTAAAAAACTTAATGATTATTAAGAGTCAATATACACATGAATGATGTAGTCAATATGATTTTCATATTACTTATTGTCGAATCAATAAATAAATCTTTGTTCCAATTAAATAGAATGTCCAGTTAATGAGTATGGTTAATATATTTTAATTCATTTTACATGGTTCAAAACTATTTGCATCTTTATCTTCTCCATGATTTTTCAATTAACTAGTTTTATTAATGTTGAATCCATAGTTCAAGAAAAACTAATCAATATAATTAAAAGTGAAAAGTTATAAATAAGATAACTTTCTAGTTGTTGGCTCAATTTACATCAATTGTTAAATGTTGCCACATTTTAAATGCTTGTAACCATTAAATGAAATTACATGATTTGACCACAAAATTTGTTGTATGCAATTTTGTTTGTAATTATTTAATCACAACATCAATGCTATGTTTCTTTATATGGCCACATGGCCTTTACTCAATTTCGAGTTATGATCTTAATTGTTATTTTATGGACAACGTTCTTTTCTTATGCAAGAGATGACAAAAAAAAAGCTATCATACTTCCCTAGCAACATAAGTCTTTATTCATTTAATTCTTATTTTCTTTAAAAATGTCAAGCTATTCCATGTGAATTTATAATTTTCTTATATAAAGATAGATGCATGCATCTTCTCATCTTTGTAATGTTAAATAGAAATATCATCATAATCACTCCTCCAAGTCACATATACTTCCCACAATTCCAAGAAACTTAAAGATTATTAAGCGTCAATGTACATGAACAACAATCTCAAAGTAATTTTTATATCACTTCTTGTCGAATCAATGTACAGTGTAATGATTGATTTTATTTTGATTGAGCAACATGGTTTGAGAATAATGCAATTAATATGTTTAATGAGGCCTTTTTATTAGTTTTAGCTTAGAGATCTAGACTTATGTTTGTTTCGTTTGATTTATGCATTGTTGCTTACAATATGAATTATAGTAAATGCAATATATCCTATCTATTTGGTTGTATTTACAAAAAAAATTAGAGAAAGTAATGTTATCTTTACCAAGGGTTGCAATAGAGTACAATTCATTGTTTGGTTCAAGCATGCAACTAACGTGTGATGATATTTGAGTTCTCACTATAATATAATATTTTATTTTCCACAATAGACTATGTTTTGTTTCTTCCTCTTGCAAGAGTTGTGAGTTTATCATCAATAGTTCATATTTTTTAGGTGTCAAGGCCACCAACATTCTACTCGAGGATGTAATGAATTCTTATGCTACATATTTTAGATTTTTAGATTTTTCAAGATGACTACACATGACTAGTCACACCTCAATACAAGAATAGAGGAAACCATAGTTTCTTATGTTGGTGTGGTGTTGCTCGAGATCACAGGTTGTAGAAAAGAATTTAGATATGAACATTCTTTTATACTAGATTATGTGTGGAAGCTTAAAAAAATATGTTAAAGACTTTGTAAGTTATAGCTATTAAAATTCAAGAGGAAAATCCTTAAATTGTAATGAAGAGAACAATTTGAGTGGATGTTTTGAATAGTAATGTCGATATTCAAAATAAAGATTGTTAGATTTAATATTGTTGTTGAGGCTCACATTTTACAAATACTAGACATGACACTATCTCTCACAAACCAAGGATGTATTTTGATAAGTATGGTGTCTCCATTGTTTCAAATTTTCTAATATATTTTAGTTTATTTACCATGGTTTGAAGACCATTTACATTTATATCTTATCCATAATTTTTAGATCAACTAGTTTTATTAACGTTGAATCTATAACTTTCAAGAAAAAGTAATCAATATACAAGTAAAAGTTAAAAAATGATGAATAAGATGAATTTCTAGTCATTGGCTCGATTTATATCACTTGTTAAATATTTCAACATTTTAAAAGCTCACAAACATTAAATGAAATTAAATGATTTTACCAAAAAAGTTGTTGTATGGAATTTGGTTTGTATTAATTCATCACAATATTAGTGGTTTGTTTCTTTATATGATCCTATTGCCTTCACTAAATTTGGAGTTACGATCTCAATTAGCATTCAAAGGATAAACTTATTTTCTCATGCAAAAGATGACAAAAACAAAGCTATCAAACTTCCCTAGCAACATAACTCCTTATTTATTTAATTGTTATTTTGTTCTAAAATGTCAAGGTATTCCATGTGAATATAGAATTACCCTATATAATGATAGATTCATGCATCTTCTCATCCTTCTTAGATTGAATATAAATATCCTCATAACCACTCCTCCAAATCACATATGCTTTCCATATTTTCATCGTACTTATTGTCAAATCAATAAATAAATCTCTATTCCAATTAACTAGAATGTCGAGTTAATGAGTATGGTTACTCCTTTGTTTCAGATTCTCTAATATATTTTAATTCATTTTACATGGTTCAAAGACTATTTGTATCTCTATCTTCTCCATGATTTTTCAATTAACTAGTTTTAATTAATGTTGAATCCATAGTTCAAGAAAAACTAATCAATCTAATTAAAAGTTAAAAGTTAAAAATAAGATAACTTTCTAGTTGTTGGCTCAATTTACATCAATTGTTAAATGTTGCCACATTTTAAATGCTTGCGACTATTAAATGAACTTACATGATTTGACCACAAAATTTGTTGTATGTAATTTTATTTGTAATTATTTAATCGGAAACATCGGTGGTATGTTTTTGTATATAGTTGCATGGCCTTCACTCAAATTGGAGTTATGATCTTAATTGTTATTTTATGGACAACCTTATTTTCTCATGTAAGAGATGGCAAAAACAAAGCTATCATACTTCCCTAGCAACTTTAATCTTTATTCATTTAATTCTTATTTCGTTTAAAAATGTCAAGCTATTCCATGTGAATTTATAATTTTCCTATTTAATGATAGATGCATGCATCTTCTCATCTATGTAAGATTAAATATAAATATCCTCATAATCACTCCTCCAAGTCACATATACTTTCCATAATTCCAAGAATCTGAAAGATTATTAAGCTTCAATATACATGAACAACAATCTCAAAGTAATTTTCATATCACTTCTTGTTGAATCAATGTACAGTGTAATGATTGATTTTATTTTGATTGAGCAACATGGTTTGAGAATAATGCAATTAATATGTTTAATGAGGCCCTTTTTATTAATTTTAGCTTAGAGATCTAGACTTATGTTTGTCTCGTTTGATTTATCCATTGTTGCTTACAATATGAATTAAATAGTAAATACAATATCTCCTATCTATTTGGTTGTATTCGCAAAAAAAAATTAGAGAAAGCAATGTTATCATTACCAAGGGTTGTAATAGAGTACAATTCATTGTTTGGTTCAAGCATGCAACTAACATGTGGTGATATTTAAGTTCTCGCTATAGTATAATATTTTCCTTTCCACAATAGACTATGTTTTGTTTCTTCCTCTTGAAAGAGTTGTGATTTTATCATCAATAGTTCATATTTTTTAGGTGTCAAGGCCACCAATGTTCTACTCGAGGATGTAATAAATTCCTATGCTACAGATTTTAGATTTTTAGATTTTTCAAGATGACTACACATGACTAGTCACACCTCAATGTAACAAGAATAGGGGAAAACACAATTACTTATGTTGGTGTAGTGTTGCTCGAGATCACAGGTTGTAGAAAAGAATTTAGATATGAACATTCTTTTATACTAGATTATGTGTGGAAGAGTAACAAAATAGGTTAGACTTTCTAAGTTATAGCTGTTAAAATTCAAGAGGAAAACCCTTAAATTGTAATGAAGAGAACAATTTGAGTGGATGTTTTGAATAGTAATGTCGACATTCAAACTAAAGATTGCTAGAAAATGTTGTTGGTGAGGCTTACATTTTACAAATACTAGACATGACAATATCTCTCACAAATCAAGGATGCATTTTGATAAGTATGGTGTCTCCATTGTTTCAAATTTTCTAATATATTTTAGTTTATTTACCATGGTTTGAAGACCATTTACATCTATATCTTATCCATAATTTTTAGATCAACTAGTTTTATTAATGTTGAACCTATAACTTTTAAGAAAAAGTAATCAATATACAAGTACAAGTTAAAAAATGATGAATAAGATGAATTTCTAGTCATTGGCTCAATTTATATCACTTGTTAAATGTTTCAACATTTTAAAATCTCACAACCATTAAATGAAATTACATGATTTTACCACAAAAGTTGTTGTATGCAATTTTGTTTGTAATTATTCATCACAATATTAGTGGTGTGTTTCTTTATATGATCCTATTGCCTTCACTAAATTTGGAGTTACGATCTCAATTAGTATTAAAATGAAAAACTTATTTTCTCATGCAAAAGATGACAAAAAAAAGCCATCAGACTTCCCTAGCAACATAACTCCTTATTTATTTAAAATTGTTATTTTGTTCTATAATGTCAAGGTATTCCATGTGAATATAGAATTACCTTATATAGTGATAGATGCGTGCATCTTCTCATCCTTGTTAGATTAAATATAGATATCCTCATAACCACTCCTCCAAATCACATATGCTTTCCATAATTCTAAAAAACTTAATGATTATTAAGAGTCAATATACACATGAATAATGTATTCAATATGATTTTCATATTACTTATTGTTGAATCAATAAATAAATCTTTGTTCCAATTAACTAGAATGTCCAGTTAGTGAGTATGGTTAATATATTTTAATTCATTTTACATGGTTCAAAACTATTTGTTTCTCTATCTTCTCCATGATTTTTCAATTAACTAGTTTTATTAATGTTGAATCCATTGTTCAAGAAAAACTAATCAATATAATTAAAACTGAAAAGTTATAAATAAGATAACTTTCTAGTTGTTGGCTCAACTTACATCAATTGTTAAATGTTGCCACATTTTAAATGCTTGCAACCATTAAATGAAATTACATGATTTGACCATAAAATTTGTTGTATGCAATTGTGTTTGTAATTATTTAATCACAACATCAGCGCTATGTTTCTTTATATGGCCACATGGCCTTCACTCAATTTGGAGTTATGATCTTAATTGTTATTTTATGGACAACCTTCTTTTCTCATGTAAGAGATGACAAAAACGAAGCTATCACACTTCCCTAGCAACATAAATATGTATTCATCTAATTCTTATTTTGTTTTAAAATGTCAAGCTATTCCATGTGAATTTATAATTTTCCTATATAAAGATAGATGCATGCATCTTGTCAGCTACGTAAAGTTGAATGTGAATATCCTCATAATCACTCCTCCAAGTCACATATACTTCCCACAATTTCAAGAAACGGAAAGTTTATTAAGCGTCAATGTACATGAACAACAATCTCAAAATAATTTTCATATCACTTCTTATCAAATCAACAAATCAATCTCTAATATAATTAATTATTAGTAATACATAAATAAATACAGATCAAATCAAAATCATTTAACAATGATTAGAATCTCATAAATACAAATGCACTCCTCACTAATTTAAAAATAATAATATACTTCACTATTATTTAAAAAGTAATATTTTAATACTAAAATACATAACAATATTATTTAATATATATCAATGGGAAATATTAGGTTCCCAATCTTGGTAGCAAAGAATCTTCCATCAAAACTATTAGTCCACGATGGGCCCCATGTAATCTTTAGGACCCACGTCACCACTACCGGAATTGCCGGTCAAAATGAGAGCAATTGCCGGTTCCCCGCTATGATGACGAAACCCTAACCTGTTAGCCGCCTGCTGGCATTGAATGCATGTGACGATGTGACCGGCGAGAATGAAACGTTGGAAGCGTGATTATTAGAGAAGGCATTGCACATGGCATGAGAACAACTTTATAAAGTGGGTGATAGAGGCATGCACATGACTCAAATAATTGTGAGGGGTTTGCATTGAATTGCACCTCTATTTCAACAACTAGGTGCATTGGGTGGGCACCTTGTGACTTCAAGGAATATACCTATCATAGTGGGTGTCATGTAACTTTGGAATCTTGGATCTCCCATAATGGTGTCACCCTTCTGATACTGTTTCATGAGGTCTACTTTCTTCAGTTTTGACCAATAGAGAAACCTCATAAAAAAATGTAGTGGATTTAAAGAAGAGGTTGCAAATTGTTGAAGGTTTTGGTGTCATGTTTTGGGGCGTGTATTATCTTTGGGTCTTACGGGTTGTTTTGGCTTCATGGACATTTGAAAGATCTTTTATTTATTTGTTAAGAAATATCTTTTATTCATTCGTTCAATGATTGTTATCTTTGAGAAAGATGGTTGTGTTGTTTTGTGTTTGTTTTGATGGGAATGTCTTAGTGCAATGATATTTGGCAAGTGACATATTTGTGCATTAGGCTTGACTCGCAATCTTATACATATTTATCTTTGTTCATTTCTATTTCACCCCCATTTGCACTAATTCTCAAATGTTCATTCTTCACAACAAATTCATCACTTTATCCCTTCATATCATTTTTGTGAGACATGAGATTGACCCATAACAATATCAAGGAGCATGTGAGTGATCTTCGAATTTCAAAGCTTTGGATGCAAAATCTAAATATTACCAACTCTTTTCACTAGTTGTTGTGAGTTGACCTAGCATATATTTTCATGTGGCTATTATTATATCATAGTATTTAAAGGCATTCATTTAGTACTAAAATACATGACGGGGGAATTGGAGATTAATAAGATATTCACTTTCAAATCCAATAGCATTAAAGAAATTAGATTTTTGTCATTAAACATGTAGGTCATCTATAAGTTTGTAAATGTTTTTAATCTTTCTCATTATTATTGAATTGGTCTACCAAGGAGTTTGGTCTAGAACCCCTCCCGCTATTGAATTAGAAAACTCTTCAAAGGTTCTTATAAATACTACTTTGATTTGTCAAATATTTAACAAGCAAAGGTGAATAGATTCTTGGAGGTTGTTTTCTATTAGATTATTCTCATGCATCCCATATTAGTCTTCATGTCAAATTGGGCTCAATCCCACAAGATGTGAGCTCAATCTATGATAGCTTATGTATCATTTATAGATACTGAGACACTTATCAAATTTAGGTAGATAAACAATAGATATAGGTTGGTCATTCTAGAATGGCATTCTTCATTTATCCATCATGGATCTCAGAGGTAAGCCTATTTTCATATGTTTTTAGAACTATTATTAGTTACATTTTTTTCTATATTAGTTTGATTTGATTCATATTTATTAATTAATCTAGAGCAAACTTTACGGGGGTTGTAAATTTTCTGCTCATAATTTTGGTAAATCCAATATTTTAATAAATATTTGTGATTTTCATATTTGACTGCTTATTATGGTTTGATTGCATTCATGAATGAACTCATCAATTCCCCTCTTCCTTTAGAGTTTGATTGTCATTGTTTTCTATTTTTTGTCTCCCTATCCACCCTTGTTTTAACTTTTAGGGTTTGTGTTTAATATTGCTCTTGAATCTAATTATTGACTAGTTCTTTAATTATGTATTAGTGCTTAGGTAAAAAAAATTATTCTATAGGGCTTTGAGAGTTATTTCCATGTGGAATTCTCAGTTAAAAAAGTGCATTGCCTAAATCTTCATATGGTTCAGTCTACTATAATAATGTGCTTGATGATGTTCCCATAAGTACCATTATTACTCCCAATCTTGAGAATAAAATTAAATATTTCAATCATAAGAACTTGCTTAACGAGAATTTTCCACTTTAGCTAATGTTAAGAGTCCACAATTAATTGACACAGTACCTAACATATTTATTGACAAAAAATGTGGATTAGAGATCATACAACCATTAATACAAAGGTTGCATTAATTAGTTCTTCAATTTCTACTAATACGTCTACCTTCCTTGCATTCTTTCATGACCATGCCTTCTTCCGCTATTGTCCATCTCATGGTATATCATCCTCCCAAATTTCCCCTAATTTCATTCTTCAATATAACCTTCCTCTTGATTCTAATCCTCTCACCATATCTACATCTCATATGCAATATTTTATACCAACCAACATTATCCTATTACCAAGTTCCACTTATCACTTTCATGGTTCCCACATAATACATGATTTCTTCTAATAGCATAAGATGTGATATTAATAATAGAATCATATTCACATAGTAGTTCAATTAATTTTATAGGGGTTCCTAACTTTCCTAAAGTATGTCTAAAAACAATTGATGGAAAAGGTGCATTGTCTTGCTAAGGTGGATAAACGTGATGTATAACTGCCATGGCAATGTCTTTCTTTGAATGAAGTACACCAATATACAATACTTATTGGGTATATATGAATGTGTATACTATTCAAAATAATGTACACCAACCTTATACTTTATGTTTATAAAATAAAGGAGAAAGCAACATAACATAATATGTGAACTAGTTAGGAAATCTTTCAATGAAACTATTCAAGTATAGATTAATTGTCAAACTTTTTTGTGTTTGTAGAGTCTAATGGAGCTTCAATATACAAAGTGGCATGAACAATCTTTGTGTAAAGATACATACATCTTGTTCACTACAAATGATTGGAATTCACTAAATAACCCATAAAATAAATTTACGACAGTTGCTAATATTTATTTCTGCTCGAATCTACAATACTAGGGGCCACTTATTTGGAATAGTAAGTTCTTTAAAGAATCGTCTCATTTTCTACAAGCTGATTCATCCCCTCCCCGAACATACCATACATGTGGAATCTATTTTCCTCCATCTAGAATATATGTCCATAGTACATCGCATACAACAACAGGATCAGATACACATACCAACCACAAACCCCAAACAAACACCAATTAATCAACTATGTGAGCAAGTTCTATGAAGTATTAAAAATTGGTGGCCTAGTTTGAAAAGCACTCATAATTTTGTTAAACTATCGAATAATTTTTGGAATTTTACAATATTTTTCTACAAGAATAATTATGAGAAAAAAAATGTCATTAATAAGGTGATGCCAAATGAATCTCCCTACATGGATCAGTGAAAAAAAAAAAAAAAAAAAATCTAAAAATCTTAATTTTTATTAGATAAATGAAAAATAACTCATAATAGATGAAGTTCATAACCTTTTATTTAGGTTAAGTGAACATAGAGATACTTCTCATTTTACTAGGTATTCTTTTTGTATTGCAAGAAATAAAAAGTCTTTTACAAATACCAAAGAAATAACTACATACAAAACTGTGTAAAATAATATGCATGACCATTAATAATATAGATTTGTTAAAATAATTACTCATATTATAATATTTTATAGTTGGCACTTGATGACAAATATATACAATATCGCTATTTTTTATTCAGTTTAATGCAACAAAGGAATTATGTGCCTTTATATGAGATTATGAAAATACTAATATACAATTTTTTTAAAGATTAAGAGCACTAACAAAGAAGAACGTATTACACGAGAATATTTTGAAATTTTTGTTAAATCTATAAGTGTTACTTTATAGAAAATTGCATGATCTCTATCCTCAAAGCTAGAGATTGTTCCCTCAATATGAACTATTTAAATTCATGCTTGGTGTGCATTCATAATATTGGATAGCTTGTCAATCATTTGATTTTCATAAAAGATAAACACCTTAGCCAATAAGTTTTCTAAAACTTTACAATTAAATAGACAATATATATAGAAGGAATTAAAAAAAAAAAGGCTTGGAGAGAAATCAACCATTTTTACGTCAATGATGGTAGAATTTATACTCGTAGAGAGTTCTTTCCAAGATGGATTGATAAAAGAATATTGGGAAACCTTAAAGTCAAATAAAATGTTGCATAATTCAATATTAGAATATTTCAAACTTGTTGATCTATTTCAAACCTTGATATTAGATTGTTGTGGATGAGAGAATTTTTAGTGTATTGTGATTTTTGAAATTAAAGACAAGAATTAAACTGATAATAATTTTAAAAATTATTTGAACATGTATACAACTAGATATGGTATCAAAAAAAGTTTGAAAGGGAACTTGGATTCTCGGGGTCCATACACTAACACATCTAACCGACTGAATAATACATCTAGTGGTGTTGATAAGATGGAGTTCAGTGAAAGGATCTAGATAGAAGGAAATGAAGATTAGAAATAAGATCCCTCTCATAGTCTTAGAGAATAAATAATTTGGTAATCTAAAGAGATTTATCACTTTGTAGGAATTTACACTATAATTCATATTCCTAATTATTATTAACAATATTTTATTTGTGTTTTCATTGATACATGTTTTTTTACTACCCATCTAATAATTACCAAACTAACATGTGTGGGTTGGGTGGGGGGGGGGTGGGGGGGGTTGGAATACATAAAAGTATTATAGTATCTTAAATTTCATTTTCCACTATTCATCTATTAGAAGGCCAATTTGGTGTAACTCATAGTAATTGGCTTGTACAATTTACTATCAATTCATGAATGGGAGTGGATCTTTCTTTTAATGTATAATCTAAATTTACTTTCAAGGTTACTAATGGTTTGATGAATCCTTTGCCTTGTCTAGCTTCTCACAAAGTGTTCCTTATCATGTTTCATTGTACCCTCCATCTTCCTTTTGATGTATTGATACCTTGTCAAAATATATTGAAAAATTAATTGTTTAATGTCTTTCATCTTTTCATGTAGCTTCCATAGTATTATTACATATTGATTCACATATTCTTGTGTTCCATCTATCTTTAAACACTTCCAACGTGTTGTTCTACCAACATCATGGGTTGGTCTATAAATTCATTGGCCTTTAGCCTTCTCTTTTGGATTTGTATCGCTAGGTAACAAGTTTTTGGCAACCCTTGTGTAAAGGGGTTTTTTATTGTTGCATTTTCTTCCTCCAAAGATCGTGGTTTGGTGTTGAACAAGTTGTGGGTTTGGGGGAATCACTCTCTTTCTGCAAAACCCTGGATAGTCTCTTTCAACCCCCTTACTGAATCACTTTATGTGCGTCCTATGTGGGTTCGTCTCCCCAATCTCCCACTTCATTTTTGGGAGATTTCTTGCTTTGAGGCCATTGGAAACTCTATCGGTCATTTCTTGAAGGTGGATGAGGCTACAACTGCATTGGGTCACTCTACGTTCGCTCACATTTTGATAGACATGGATATCTCCACTTTATTGTTGGGGACATAGTGCTCATGGTTGGGGATAGGCCTTGGACTCAATCGTTGGATTATGAGGGCCTCCCCTTTCAATGTCGGTGTAGCTTCTCTACTAGACTTCTGGCTATAAATTGTTCTCTTTTGCATCGTAAACATGCTACCACTTGGTGCTCTCTCGGATTCTACCTCTGAGGACTCCTGACAAGATGACGATGAGGATGAAGCTCTTGCTATAAATTTGGATGATGCTCTTGCTACAAATCTAATTTGGGAGATACCCCTATTGTAAACCATGTGACACCACTCCTACTCCTACTCCTACGAGTGTGGCCTCCTCTAGCCATGTGGACTATTCTTTGCCTTTTGATCCTGCTCTGATCCAAGCTTCAGCTAACAATGTACAGATTTCACAACACTTTGGTCATTGTGCTGACAAATGTCCAAATGGAGTTTCATTAGTTGCCCCCGTTGTGGTGGGGATCATATGGACAACATCACCTGGACAATTATCCAATGGCGCAAGAAAAATAGTTCTCCAAACTCACACTCGTCTCCACAAGTGGTGATTGAGCGGCACTCTTGTTCTTGAAAAGAGCTACTAACCTTTGTGCTAGTGTATTGTTTGTTTTGTATTTTATTTTTGGCAGCACATGTGACCTACCATGGCTTAGATTAGACCCTGCTGTCCACGAACTGCTCATTGATCTATCATATCTTTCTTTTTTTTCTTTAAGATAAAACAGCACTTTTAAATCCTTTTAAATCGGACCCTCCTTTTTATTATTTTATATCACATTTTCTTGTTATAAATACATTTGGATATTCAAGTGTCCGTATGTATTATCATCTACCATACCATGCGTAGTCTTTAAACAAACATAAGACAAAACCTGAACAATAAAAGCAATGGTACATGCAGATTATTTGTGGCAATGTAAAGCAATGTGTATAATTTATGAATAAGATGCAACGTATTGAAAAAACAAAAACCTTTTCTATAACAGACTTTGCTATGTACAGTAATCCAAATAAAAACCTGTGTTCTAGTAAAACTTGAATCAATTTATTTAGGTTTCAGTCCAAGGTAATATTGAAATATCTAAAAGACTAATACTAAAGAGGCATTTAAATGCTACGTAGGTTGAAATTATTTGATGCCAATATTGAGTATACTTCATAGTTCAGACAATGTATAGAGAAATTGGCATATTATTGTATTTTGTAAAATTAAATAGACAATTTTAAATATGCACACATGAGTTTCTGGATTTGATTGTGTGAGATTTTTAATCATCAATGTTTTGGATCACACTCAGTGATCCATCATCAGAAATAGATGATGGATCACTGAGTGTGATCCGAAACGTTGATGATAAAAAATCTCACACAATCGAATCCAGAAACTCATGTGTGCATCATAATGAATTGTGGAAATCTGATCTTGTTAACTTCAAATATAACATTTCATATAAAAATTAACTATAGTAAACACACAAGGTTGTCAAAAAAATAATAAAAGTAAATACATTAGATTGTCAGGGCACGAAAATAACTGAAACCTTTCACTACAAACCTTCAATCAAAATGGTTTCGGAAGTACACATATTTTTGACAAGTTACAAAATCAATATCGTAAGTCACAATAGCTAATGGTATTAATATACACGTTTCAACTTTATAAAATAAGGAGTGTCAGGATCTGGGTAAACATGAAAGCCGGAAACTAATCACGAAGAAGCATGAAACAGAAAAGTAGAAACGATACAAGCATCTTTGTCACAGTTGGAAAAAGTCATTTCTTCTAAATTTTCAGCTTCCAATTCTCATCTTCCATGAACTTTCTCCAATAAGAGTAACAGGATATGGGTAAACATTAAAGTTGAAATATTAAAACCTAATCATGAAGAAAGCATGAAAATTAGAAACTATACAAGTATCTTTGTCACAGATGGCAAAAAATATTTATTTTACATTTCCAGCTTCCAATTCTCATCTCTATTTCTTTTCTTTAAAATCAATCTGCATATTTGAATTTTATTTATTTTTGAACTAGACCCTCCTTTTTTATTTTATATTACATTTTCCTGTTATTAATACATTTGGACATTTAAGTGTCCAATGTCCAATTGTCTTATAATCTACTATAATGTGAGTAGCCTTAGCAAACACGATTAAAGCAAAACAATAGAAAGTAATGGTACATGCAGATTATTTGTGGATATAACTATTATAAAGCAATATGCAATAAGCAATGTATTGAAAACACTATCTTTTCTAATAACAAACTTTGCTATGTACAGCAATCCAACTAAAAACTTGTGTTTAAGTAAATATTTGAATCAATTTATTTTGGTTTCTGTTCAAAGGAAATATGAAATTGTCTAAAACTAAATAGAGTTAAATGCTAATTAGGATGAAATAATAAAGTTCCAATATACTCCAGATGATACATAAAAATATTAGCATATAACTGTATTTTGTAAAATTTTGTAAAATTCAATAGACAACTTCAAAAGTAGAATTTTCATGTAAGACTTAACTAGAGTAAATACACACGAAATTATCAGAAAACTAACTATTTAATATACGAGATTGTTAGGCCAGGAAAACATTTGAAACCTAAACTAGAAACCTTGTCAGAAAATCAACTAGCATAAATATACAAGATTGCTAGACCAGTAAAATATTTAACCGTTCACTACAAGCCTTCTAAAGCTCAAACAAAAAGATTTCAAAGTACACCTGTTTTTGACCCATTGTAAAACCACTATCATAGGTCATGACTCACCATAGCTAATGATGTTAATATGCATATTTCTAGCTTTCTACAATAAAGAGTAGCAGGATCTGAATAAACATGAAATTTGAAAACTAACCACCAAGAAAGCATGAAAATTAGAAACCGTTCGAGTATCTTTGTACCAGTTGGAAAAAGCCCCATTCTTCTAAATTTCCAGCTTCCAATTCTCATCTTCCATGAACTTCAACAAATAAGAGCTTGATTTCCACTGTTCAGATTGAAGTTGAAGATGCCTGTATTGTTGCCACCATAGCATGAAGCTACTTTGTTCCAAGAACACCTCAGCAGAGATACTGCGATCTCTGATCATGCTCCACACATAATCTTCAAACTTTCCAAGGCTCTCTTTTAGTTGAGCATTTATGACATTATGTTGCTCTTTTTCTTGCTGGAGATTTCTTAGGGCTTTACAAGCCTCTTCTACATGAGCCCAAAAACAAGAGTCCTGAGTCAAGGATGCAAACTTTGTGCGAGGTTTCTTATTCCTTCCAATGCGAGTTTGTTCTTTTTCATTCATCCATTTTTCTAGGACTATGTGACGGTGTGGTCTAGTCCCCTGTGACAGATAGCTGTCATTACCCTTCTGTTTGCCATAGTAGTCTGCAATGTCCAGAGGCTCCACAAGTCTTCTGTATGCTGTGCCAGCATTGATCCATTTATTTTGAAATTGGATGTCAAAGGGCAATTCATGCTTCTCCACCATCTCAACAATCGAATCCCAGAATGATTCCAGAGATATTCGAAGCATTTCTATTCTGAATTTCTTCTGGTCGTTTTGAGTTTTGAAATAATCATAATAGCCGATGCCTTTGACCTTACAAAGCCCCATAAACCACTCCAACTCTGCCATGGCACTTTGGTTCTTGCTCAATGTGGCATTTAGTTCTTCAATGTTCATCTCAAAAGTACCTTTCTTCTCTTCCACCTTTTTGAGGGCAAGAAATGCATGATCATTCTGCTCAAAAATCAAGTCATCATCAATGTTAAGTATCCAGAAAAAGGAGACACCTTGAGCCAAGGAAGTGCTGAAAACCAAGCAGAATCTTGTCAAATTAAAGGCAACTGATGACAATTAATAAAATAAAATATAATAGAGATCAGCAATAGAGCAAGTCTTAATTACAAGCTGTCAGTCTATGTGTGGCATATCCCTTTGTATCCGTTTCTGAGTTGTTGTTGTGGTCTCACAGTTATTAAGTTCCCACCCTCAGAAGAATGATTAGCAGGAGAGGAGTTTGGCAAGCAGGTCATCGCCAAAACCAAGTTACCGAATAAATTATCCCTTGAAATAAAGGGTAAAATTTCAAACAACCACCCCTGCAAATGTTAAGGAAAGGAAGCTGGTGCATATTCATTTCTCTTAGTACTTCCTCTGCTCTATCTAGTCAACCTTATCAGAATTCCAACAAGAAAAGCATGATGATAAAATACTCACAGTTCATGAGCTCTGTATATTTTTCTGATTGGAAAAATTAAACTTACAGAATTCAATGTGTGGGGTTCTATCATTCACACCCTTTATATACTGAGATCAGGAGGTTCCAGAATCTCATGGATCCCTTTGTTGTCATGTGGTCCTACCTATCCCCCATCCCTTTTCTCTCTCATTTTCCATCCCCCTCCCCCACCCGCTTTTGATTATTATTAACCTGATTATCATTATTTATTATTATTGTCTATAATTAACTTCTCTTCTAAGTAATAATTTTAGTATTTACCTTAATTTGGATCTTCAACCTTTCCCTTCTATTATTTTAACCTTCCTTTTTCTCCTTACATTATTAGTTAGATTATAACTACCCTCAACCCACACTCCCTGAAACATAAAACCCACTTTCTGGACAACTTGTACATTATGAAGGCTGGGCTGGTTTCTGAAATCTTCACTTTTATCATCCTAATGATGGATTACAAAGTATGATCCACAAATACTCACAAAATTTACTCCAAGAAACTTGCACACAGAAACACAGAGAGACTGCAGTCCAAACTCTCGTAAGACTCAACAAGACAACCAATTACCTCGCAAGTTGCTAATATTTAATACATATATTAAACTTTGAATATTTTGAGTATGTTTTGCAGTTCCTGAGCAATGTGACTATCATCTGTACACAAAATAAGTAGAAATAATGAAATTACCTGAGCCTCAATACCCATTGCTTTCAATTGCAGCGCTATCCCCATTTCATATGATGAGTCTGAAATGGCATTTGTGATTCCTATTGTGATTGCATTAAGTAGGTGTTCAGTGATACACTCCAGCATGTTGCCATAATCAGTGTGCTCTGAAATACAGACACTTGCAATTTCATCAGAAGTCTTTCCTTCGTTGCACTGCATGGTAATATGCAGCATTTTCAAGACAGCTTCAGGGTCTCCAATACAAACCGCGCCAAGGGTTGAACAGAAGATGTAAGTACCAATGGGTCTATACATGCTTCGAAGACCAGATTCTTCAGTGTAATTGCTTGCTATTGCAGATGTGTGTTGCAGAACATTTTTATAAAGAGTTTTGCAAGCCTCTTGATCGGGTGGACATGATACTTCCATTGAAGCTTTGCCCATTATGCTGCTCCAGTGAGGCAAAATCACACTCAAAGGCTGGGCAATCGATTCAAATGGTGCAAGAAGCATCCGAGGAACAATATCATACTTGGAGACCACATTTAAAAAAAATCCCGACCAATCTTCCCGGCCAATCGCTTCCCCAAGACTAGCATCTCCAACAAGAGGCGAACCAAAAGTAATGCAAAAAGGAGATATTTGTCTGATCCTCTTTTCCAGAAACCAGATCGTCGCCAAGGTTGCCACAGCACCTCCCAGGGAATGACCCACAAAGACAACAGCTTGTTCCCTTTTTAAGCTCATAAAACTGTTCATCTGGGACAGACAATTATACTGGGTTATATCTTATATTGTACATCAGATTTAAGAACACCAATGATTGATTTCTAATTAAATTGTAATTAAAAACCATTGTTTTCTTTTCTACCATATGAGAAATTGCTTTCTAAACATACACAACTTGTAATTGCAAAATTGTAAGCATCACAAACAAAAGTCAAAAATATTAACCAATAAGACAGGTATGGATGATTGTAAAATATCATTTATAATCATAAAGCTTTGTGTAGTATTTGGAGCAACATGGCATATATCATCAGTTTTTATTGTTACTATTTTCAAAATGACAAGTGCTGCTTCTTTGGTTACCAGCTTTGATAAGACATGAGTTTCAGTTCTCAAATAACATATTTCTTGAATGTGAAGAAAAGATGATATGTCTGGAACCTTTTCTTCTATGGCTCTAAACTAGGTCAAAACAGTTTGTGGAGAGATTTACTTGAGGATTGTTGCCCCTGTTCTTAATACCCCAAATTTTAGAACTTATATCAGAATTGCCTGTTGTTTTATTCTTAGATGTGAACCCCTCAAATATTACTAATAGAAAAATCAGTTGGTCAATCAGAATTGTCATGCAGTTATAACCACTAGTCATCCGCTCTACATCTTACATGATCTGTCAAATCCGTGCTGTGAGTCAGCTTTCAGCTGTTTCATGCAGGCTATTTGTGCCAAATTCAAGCATATGCTTCAGACTGAAACAATGTTCTTCAACCATGACTTGACCCGAAAGCAATCCTGTGACTCATCAAAAATCCGTGAGAACAATGAGTTTTGAAATCCATGCAAAATGATGCAAAACCCTTTTATAGGGATGTTAATGGCACTATTTCAGACAATGTGGCCAGTTTTAGAGCATTTTTAGAGTCCAAACGCCTTCAGGGTTGCAAGATATTGAAGCTTCTTTTTTGGCCAGGCTATATGCAGAAACAATTAAATTGGAAATTCTGCAAAGGTTGAGGTAGAGTGGTTTTGCCAGAAGGTTGTTAGCATCATTATTAACATTGTCACTAATGTTTGTGAAGACAAACTTATCCAGTCAAAAATTACACCACTTGCCTTTTCAACTTGTCTCGGGAATTTACAAACGAGTTCTGTAAATGCTTGACGAATTTTATGACAAGCATATAACAGGTAATCTGGGAATTTTCTCGTATCAATTCAATTCAGTTGGCTTTTCACAGGATTCTTGTAAGTATTGTCATTGATAAGATGTGCCACCATAGATTTTTCAAGGAATTATGAGATTATGAACATTATTACTTCAATCAGATTTATTGTGAATGTTGTCATAATCGTCTCGCCAGTCATAATTATAATAATGACCAAAGTGCTCTAAAGTATAGATCTGATAATAATGGCTAACAATACAAAGACATCCAAAAGTGGTGTTTATAATCATGGTCATCCTAACAATTGTTTCACGATGCAGGGCCAATGATGAAGATATAAAAAGATAGTGCTTATTTTCTTATGGTTCGACAAATCGATTTGAATGATTTTAAATGCATTAACAAAGAGGATTTTGTGGTGTTCTCGCATGATTCCAAACACTAAGCAATGGTAAGATGAACATTTATCGTTTTTGATAACGCCGTCCAGTTTAATCACTCACCTCAACATGTCAAGTTAGTAGTGAATACAAAGACACACATCGGCTGTGATTTGCAGCATAATCAAAGTGAATTAATATTAGTTTATTCTTACATGCCTTGGCCCGCCCTATGAAGCCAGTTTGAAAACTAAATTTGCATGCGAAATGTTGAAGTAAAGGAAAGACGTGATGTGTATCAACCATTTTATCGAGGTTAAGAACTCGTGCATTAGTGCAGATATAAAGTCGGCAACCAAGTATGTTGTGCTGAAAAGGAAATAAGAATGGGGTGTCGGCCTTTTATTCTCACTTCACAACCTTCTCATCCACACCGAAGAAGAGTTGGCAAGTCATCCCATATTGCCGATCAAGGAGAATAAAGAAGGTTTCAGTGGTTACAATTTATTTGTCAACTTGTGTTTCAATGCCTATTTCAAAGTTAATAACTCCCTAGACAAAAATAGTATTAAGGCCGTATCAACACTTTGCTTCTAAATAACAACATTATATCAAATGTCGATTAAGACTTTGATCAGCACTTCTTTGCTAATTGGTAACACATTCATTATTGCCGATCTGGAGCTAACAAGTTGTTCAACACCGCAGAAGACAGATATAATTCCTTATCTGTATCCATCTAATAGTTACCAACTGTCCTTGGTATACCGAAAAAAACAAAGTCTAAGCTTCTATGACAAGTCGAATAATGCGAAGTGGTTGAAAACTGTTACGGTTAATCAACAAGCAAGCTCTTTGTACACAAAATATCAGAGACAAAGATGAGGTGATAGAAACATTTGAAACATGCTCTTGTAACATGCAGCAAAGGACTTAAAAATATACCTGGCCATGGTGAGATCAAAGGCTGTAAAATGATACGTGTTTTTCGTGTGGGAAACAGATGACATCAACAGATACAGGAGATCTATGTAAAGTTGGAGAAATTGGCTTAGCAAATGAAGGAAGCAAGGTGTTTTCAGATTCAAGAAAATTGCTTAAACAGCCACCATAGTGAAAATTAGCATTTGCATTCTAGTTTGCAGTTACAAGTGCCCTGCTAGACATGCATGCAAACATGGATGACATGGAATGTAATGTTTGCAGAATCTGTGCAAAACGCATTTGATGAAAAGGGTTTAGAAACTCTCAAGCAAATGGTCAAATCAAAAACTGAAGGAATTGGGTGCAAGGACTGGTTATATGCTCAAAAGATCAGAAGACTGAGTTAGAAGGAAAATGATTGAAACAACAGCTATTAGGCCATCAAGCAAAGGAGATTCTTCGAGGAAGAAAAGTGATGATGAAGGAAGTACTTCTTCCACTCCTCAAGTCTCCACTCTGATTCCCAGTTCGCAGCAGAATAGTCAAGGGAGCGGCAATGAGGAAGATCCATCCAAGAGGAGTAGCTTCAAGCGCACGTGTGGAGATGATCCAAAGCCAAAAAAAGAGAGATCAAAAAATCAAAGAAATGTCATTGGCACATTGAGGAAGAAGTTGGAGCAAAGGATTCAATAGAATCTAAAGGTGACCTCAAGGGTGATGAGCGAATTCCAACAATGTCCCCTTGCATTCTCATCATATCTCCTATACATGAGGTACCTAATACCCCTCCTATTAGAGAGCTTCCACCTTCAACAAATACAAGTGCATCTCCAGAGAATATTTTTGAGCCACCTATTTGTCATCCATGTTTATCACATTATCCATCAGCTACTGATATTCCAAAATCTTCACAGGGTCTTACATCAACCAGGTTATGAAAAAGTGTGCTGAACTCTTGAAGAAGGAGGTTGCCGAGATAGTTGTTTTTGACTTCGATTCGGTTGCCAGCTTGCTTCAGAGATAAATGAAGCTATCAAGGCAGATTTTGATATCACCAAGGTGGACCTTGGCCCTTCAACTCAAAAGGACAACATTCAAAATTTCCAAATGTTGGCTGCCAAACCAGTACAAAGAACAGAAAATGAAAAGCATGCTAAAGACCAGTTGAAGCATCAAGTGCAAACTCTAACTTCATATCTTAAGTCTATTGTAGACACAACTACTTTTCCTAAAGATGCAATCCATTCTTCAGGAGCTCCTGTTCCTAAGGGAAATATTAAGAAAGAAGTCCTACAGAGTGTCCGTAAGTATCAATCATATGGAAAAAGGTGACAGAAAAATGGGCCAAGCAGATCAAAATAGATGCATAAAATCACATTGGGAAAGCCAAAGAGATTTACGATGAAACAGGAGTGAGGAAAGGAGCAATTGAAAAAGAGCTCAGGTGTTGGGAAAGAATAATCAGTTTGGCAGGGAATTTTGAAATATCTTATGGAAATGACGAAAATGTACCCTAATGTCCTACTTGTCAACAAGATCTTTTTGACTGTAGAAGAGAGTCAATCCAATTCTTGGTTCTAGATTGTAGAATGGAAACTGGTAATCATCAGTTAGATCTCAGCAAAACAAGAAAAACTATTGGCAATTTGTGAGCAAGTAAAGACTAAGATTCAGAATGATCTCCTTTCAAGTTTCAATCAACCCAAATGCATTATTAAGGGACAAAGTTCAAACTATCGGAAAGAACTTTGAAGACATGATTTATAAAGAATCATTGAACAAGCAAACTTTTAGTTCAGAAACAATGAAGAGATTTGAGTGGCATGTCCATAGCTCTAGATGCATGTGGTAGCCGTATGCCCAATTTTCATTATGAATTGGGTGGCACTCAGAAGAGCTAAACTTTTTGGAGGTTAAGGATGACAGATGTCCTCATTCCCAAGAACAAACTCCTTACTCCCACTGTCATGCTATTAAGAGCATTCAAAACAAAATCTCCTCTTCATTCGAACCAGGCCACAACAAAAGGGACTTCTTCAGAAAGAGCCGGAGATGATACAAATAGAGGAAAAGGAGTGACTCGGTGAAATCAAGTTGCCCACCTACTTTCTCAAGTCATAAATCATATATTAATTTTCAAGTCAATATTGATGTCATGTGACTTATGTCACCACTTTCTACGCAAAGTTAGAAAATAGACTTTAATTTCAAGAAAATAGGGCAAAGCTTAACTGGAATAAAGTTTGATTTATTTCCTTAAATTTGTAAGAAGGTGGTTACAAAGTAGTTATGAGCATTGAGAACCAAGCTTATATAGATAGAGCTTTGGCTATTGTAAAATGGGCTTTTCATTTTCACAAAAAATTGTATAAGCGATTTTGAATGGTACAATTCAACAAAGTAATAGAAAATAATTTTGGATGTGTATTCAATTTGTTGTCTAAATGACATCATTAATTTGTCGTATGTCTTGTAAACCATAATCTTTGCTATCCCAAGTATTGTTTGTGAAAGCAAACTAATTGCTTAAAATCATTTTTATACTAAAGCACATCTATTTTTTGGTAACTTGATTTCGGTGTGCTGATATTTAGAGTATGTGCTTACTCATCATGAATTTCTTGTGTAAAGTCTGATATTTATGGTAAATCTTGTTTATTTTTGTAAAATAGCATTTGTGTATCTGAAATTTGGGGTTTCTTTGAATCTTTCTGTTATTTTTGTTAAATTTTGAACCAGAATATAAATAATAAAGCAATAGACAGAAACTTAAACACAAAATCAACAGGAGCACAAAATCTTATCCTAGGAAAAGCCTCCACTTGAGGGTGAAAAACCCAGCCCCAAAAAAGATAGATCCTTTATTATTGTATTCTCAGAGAAAATACAATCTTGTCAAGCTTATAATTATTAAGACTTAACAGTTAAAAGAATAAGCCTTATTCACAAATACTTCTCACTCTGAGAATTCCTTACAAACATAAATTGATCATACAGCGATCAAACACAAAATGATTATCCATCATATATATAATACACATAATAGAAGATATTTACTTATCCTTCAATGGTCAACCGCTAAGGTCACAGAACATATATATGAAATCTCAATTACAAAACAATGCAACTATCACTGTTACATCTCTGACCTCCCGAGAATAGCCTCGTATATTACAGAAAACATAATCATACAATCCTCTGTTGAAGCTCAACGTCGCCCAGAAAAAGACTAAAACAATGGTAGTAAAAGAGACATCATACTGGACACAATAAAACCACCATACAGAATTACTGTAATAATCTCCCACAGAACGAAGATGCAGTAGTCAACAACTATTTTTAATCTGCCTTCAATGAATTAACCATAACACCATAGGACTGTCAAGTTTCTCCCGGAAGATCAAAGGACCACCGTTACAAAGCTCAAAGCACCTCCTCATTGAGCCGACAATTACTACCATGAACCAACAGCACCTTCAATACATAAACCAATGACATAACCTGACAGCATGTCCACACAGTGCCAAGTCAGCACACTCACGATGCCAAGTCACACCACATGCGATTCTCCTCTATGCTCTTCAATCATGAAGAATAGATGCAGCTCAAACACAAAAGGAACAGCTGGATAATAATAAAGGCACTGCACGAACAGTTTATGAAACACTAACTCAATGCACCATTCAATTCAAGAGCCGCTCAACGGCAATATGAAAACAACTACAGCTCGCGCCTGGCAGAGTCTTAGAAGAAGCAATACACGGTAAATTCAAACCCAAATAGTCTTCTACCGATGAACACAAAGGGACGCACGTTACAAAGCAATGAACCGACGATCATTCAAGAGTCGGGCATTTCGCGCCACCTCATACACTATGCCATGTCACCTCAAATTCACCGAGCACAAGGTAACACCTGTAACCGCACGAGGAAGAGGGGTCGATGACAGAAATCCACGATAGAAGCATATAACTCAACATCCAGCACATTAACACCATATGCGGAGACGGTTATAGAAAGTAGTCGATACACCTTCAGAAAACTACAAAGCTTCTTGTAATGACCAAGAGATATACACAATCTGAAAGTATGAAGGCAGCTCCCGATAGCTCAAAACAGAGAAGTCAAATATGTAGAGAATATAAACACAAATGATCAAACCAAGAAAAGATGACTTCAGTCCAGCAAGTGAAAATACTCTGAGAAACCCTAGCTGATCATAGAGGTGAGAATGATCTCTTACACAGCTACAAAACACTAACAATTTTTTTCTTTCCTTTTAGTAGTTTCCAGTGGAAAGTACTACTAAAATCCAAATTATTCAGACGCAGAGGAAGATTGCAATTTCATAGCAATCTTTCAAACTGTTGGAGCATTTTGTCATTCTCTGTTGACATAAATCTTTTAAGTGACATATCCATTTACCAACAAGGATAAAGACAACAATACCATAACACAAGTCCAGTGGTTTTAGGTGATATTAGAATACCTGAAAAATTTTGTGAGAAGGTTGGTTAGCTTAAACATTCATATTTCATAAGAATAATTTATAAATGAGTACCAGCCCTAATATATATGTGTAGAATTAAAAAGATGTTAGTCTAAATTCTAACCATTTAGATATCCTACAAATCATAGATGTCAAGTCAAAGAAAATTAGATTTGGTATAATATAAGATTTGCTAGTAGAAAAGAGAAATCGGAGGGTATTGTGGTGTGGCTAAATTTTGAGAGTACCTCCAAAGGTAACCCTGGCCCAAAGAGTGCTAGGTATGTTCAATAAGATGCTGAGGACAAGTTCTTGAAGGGAGTTCACAGAATCTGGATTACAAAACAAGCGATGAAGCTAAGAGGGACGCTCTTGTTGCTGGGTTGTGTTAGCTTGTGGTGACTGATCAGGAAAGTACTATCCAAGAAACTACTGTACACTTTTCATTCTTCGTGGGGTTCAGGGTTAACTCGTCAAGCGTTTTTGAGTTGACACGTCAAACATTTCCCTAGGTTGACTCATCAAGCCTTTTCTTAGGTTGACTCGTCAAGTATTTTAGGGTTAACTTGTTAACCGACATAAGCCTTGTTATATTGGCTTGGGGTTAGGGATTTCATTATGATGTATGATTTTAGTACTTGCGGCAGAATTGAGCTGTAAGGGATTACGGATTGTAATCAGGTTGTAATCACTGGATAATAAAATATTGGACTCGTTGTTGGTGGACGTAGCCCAGGGATTGGGTGAACCATGTTAAATCTTTGTCTTGTGTTCTCTTCTGTGTGGTTTATTGTTTTCTGATATTGGTTATATTTGCATGTAATTGTTATTTTTGCCTTGTTAATCCTAACAGGTTGCTGATGGTTTATTTAGCTGGTTTCCGTAGAATCGTTGTGGAAGGAGACTCAAAGATTTGCATTAATGCCCCCAAAAATGTAATGTCCCCACTTTAGCATTTGTCCAACTGTGTGACCGTTAACCTATTTTTGCATGGTCCCGGAGGCTAACGAAGAGGTCAGTGGGATCCTGAGATGTTTTGGCCTAGTCATTTCTAGTTTGGGCCAGAACAGAGTTGATTTACATGGTTTCGGGCAAACTTACTATTTTTAGTAAGTCAGCAGGGTGTGGGCGATGTCAGAGTTAGTGATTGGATTTGATGCTCCTCGATGAGAGCTTTCCGACGAGCTATCACTCATATTATTCCGAGCCCAATTACTATTTTAATTTAATACCTGAAATTTATTAAAGTAACATTTAAATTAAATGTTAAAATAATAAAGTGTTACTTTAATATTATTCTTGTTGGGTTGTGTGTTTGAGAAGGGAAGCCCAAGGGAGACATAAGGTGTTATTTTATTTTATTTTATTTCAAAACAATTTATCCCACATTGCTTGTGAAAAGTGGATCGACCCTATGAAGTGGAAATAAAAGGAGAACTTGTGGCCCTTGTTCAGCATGTTGAATATGAGAACAAATTGGTGTGTGAGTTGCAAATCCGTTCTTGGCATTAGAGGACGTCTATCCTCTCTTGTGACATTCTAGACATCATTCCCTTGGGGTTTGGCCTTTGGCATCCATTGCTATCAACTTCATTATCAGGCAGTTTGATTGCATTTCCAGCTACAGGCAAGGTTGATGTTTTGCTCATATCTTCTTCACTACTTGTCCTATGCTTATGCCACTTTGAGGGGATGATTTTATGAAGATATTGAACCAGCTGAAGACAAATTAATACTATAGCAGCACTGTAGCGCAGCACTATTCACATTACTGTAGCGCGGCACTATTCATGTTACTGTAGCACGGACACTATTCATGTTACTGTAGCGCATACACTATTCACGTCACTGTAGCACGGTTACTATTCACGCCACTGTAGCAGCTGGATTAAAAATACTTGTTGGAGCATAATGCCAATAATGTTGGAGTAATTAGTGAGTTGATAAATCTGCCATGTATTTGATTTTATTAATTCTAAAAATAACATCTTATCAACAGCAGTTCAATGTCCACTTCGCATATTATTGTAGTTTCTTTCTTGTTTATGTTGTATGATTCCAATTCCATGCAAAAAATGCAACAAACAAATAAACATTTCATTTCTGGAGTTATAAGGGGTTTAAAACATTAAACGGAGAAATAAGAAGTTGGATGCAAATTGTTTGACATAATTCCTATCAGCAGTTGGTTTAGTTTTGGGGCATTCGGGGGTGCCCATTACATTGGTATTAGAACTATAAGTCCTGCCATCCTGTGGAGGTCTTATAGGGAATTTGGAACAGCCGGATAGAGGGAAAAGTGTTTGACGAAATGTCAAAACACTAAAATCAGAAATTAAAAAAACAGGCTAAGCATTTATGTTTGAGCATGCGACAAGGGCCTTATAATCTCCACAATACTAGAGTAAGACAAAATAGGATTTCGGACTTGCAGAGCGAACAGTCTAGTTCATCCGTGCAGGTGGACATAGAATCCAATCATACAAACACAGAGGAGATATTCTTTGATCAGGACAACAATATGGGTGACCGAGATGACAAGAATACAGGATTAGGCGGAGGCAAGAATACTGGTCCAGATCAGGGGGAGGTAATGTTCATATAGTTACTGGATACATTAGAGCAAGGGCAGCGTATGCAATAGGAGCAGAACAGGCGAATGGACATGATGTTGCAGCTTATGGCTAGACAGATGGGCGTCAATATTAATCCAGGTGATGCCAACAATGGAAACAATAACAATGGGGGAAACGATAACAATAGGGGCAATGATAATAATGGAAGCCGAGGCAACAACAATGGTCCTGAGAATAACATTAATGGTAATAATGGACATGGAAACAATGGGAATGAGGCTGATAACTTTAGACGCGTTGCACGCCTAGCTCGAACAGCGAGCTCAAGACCTCTTCTACCCACCTTCCCACCAGAGATCTGGTTCAACCAGTAAACGAACCACAGATTACCGAGTTACAGGATCAGTTCAAGAGGGATTGGGAGGCTAGTGGACTGGAGTTTCAGGCGGATATTTCCCTCAGAGATTATATGGACTTGAGGATGAGACACATGCCTAGAGTAGGAGGGAGGAATCAAAACTTTGAGCTGAGAAAGAAAGTTGGAAAACTTTCTTTACCTTATTATGATGCTTTAGGGAAGATGACTGCACGAGCTTGGGTGCAGAAGGTAGATACATATAGCTGAATCCTATGCCTAAGGAGGAGGCTATCAAGTATGCGGCTATTCATTTGGATGGCCCAGCGCATGAGTGGTGGCACCATGGCATGGTAACCTTAGGGCATAATCAGATCACATCTTACGAGGAGTTCACTAAGAGGCTTATTGAGAGATTTGATACCAAGGATCCCGAGTTACAGTTTAAGGAGTTGGCACAGCTCAAGCAGTGGGGATCAGTTGAGACATATATCAGTGAATTTCAAAGGTTAGCTGTGTTGGTCACAGATATTTCAGAGAGGAGATTAGTAGTGTTGTTTATGGACGGACTCTCAGATCCCTTGAGGGGTTGGATCAAGGGGCATGACCCAGCTACATTACAGGAGGCCACTAAGAAGGCTCGTGACTTAGCACCTTCTTCTTTTAGAAGCAAATTTCAGCCTAGGGATTCACATACAATGAAGGATAAAGAGAAGACATTTTCACAGGGATCCTCAGCCAAAAAGGGATAATAAGTTGGATAATGACACCCTGAATGAGTTGAGGAGGAAGAAGCTATGTTTTCATTGCAGAGAGCCTTGGGACTTATCTCATTAGTGTTCTCTCAAGGCTAAGCCAAATCAAATGGAGTATTTTTCAGCAGAGGAGTCACAGTCAGAGAGGGAGGATCAGCACTCTAATTCAGATGAGAGTAGCACTACAAAGGAGAGCAGCATTCCTGAGGGTGAGAAGTCATTGGCACGATTAACGGGGGCTCAGAAGGCAATCACATTTAAGGTCAGTGGTACTATCCAGGGGCAAAAAGTGATCTCACTCATTGACACTAGGGCTACACATAATTTCATAGATGCACGATTGGTAACCAAGAGAGGTTTACAGACTGAGGAGCATGTTGGGTTTAGAGTCATGGTGGCTAACGGTGACAAATTATTATGCACTCGGAAGATATCTAATCTTCACATAAGATTTGGAGATGGCTATGAGTTGGAGGATGAGTTCTATGTAGTAGACATGGGAGATTATGATGTCATCCTCGGCATGACATGGATGGCCTCGCTGGTTGAGTTCACACTCAACCAAGCAAAATTGGAGATGAGGTTCCAGCATGAGGGCAGAACTGTTGTACTTAGAGGACTTTCAAATGGGAGCTGCAAAGTAATCTCCTTGAGGAGAATGCAAAGGCTTTTTCGGCATGATGACATAGAGTGGGCGGCAGAATGTTTCACTATGCCAACCTCATGGGAGCCACAGGTGAAGAGTCACCCACTAGATATCCACGAGATACTTGACAAGCACACTAAAGTTTTTGGCGAGATTCCACATGGGGTTCCTCCTAACAGAGGGATAGAGCATGTTATTGAGCTTGAGGAGGGAGCCAAACCAGTTATGATTACTCCCTATCGTCATCCTAAGAAACACAAGGATGAGATAGAGAAGGTGATTAAGGATTTGTTGGAGATGGTGCATATCAGGCCTAGTAAGAGCCCCTTTGCTTCAGCAGTAGTGTTGGTAAAGAAGAAGGATGGGACGATGCGCATGTGCATCGATTACAAGGCATTAAATAAGACCATTAAGAACAGATATCCCATCCCGCAGATAGATGAGCTGATTGATGAGCTGCATGGTGCATGCTTCTTTACAAAGATTGATTTGCGGTCAGGTTATCATCAGATCAAGATGAGGGTGGAGGGCATTGAGAAGACAGCCTTTTGGTGTCACTATGGCCACTTCGAGTTTTTGGTTATGCCATTTGGGCTAACCAATGCCCCAGCCACTTTCCAAAGTTGCATGAATCAGGTATTCGGGGGGCAGCTTAGGAGATTTGTCCTGATTTTCTTTGATGACATTTTGGTCTTCAGTAAGACTTGGGAGGAGCATTTACAACATCTAGAGATGGTGTTGTCCATTTGGAGAAAGAGTCACTATATGCGAAGGAATCTAAGTGTGAGTTTGGGTTGACTGAGTTACGATACCTTGGGCATATCATCAGCGCAGATGGAGTTTGGGTAGATCCCGAAAAAGTTAGAGCTATTTTTGACTGGCCTACTCCTACGAACCTCACACAACTTAAGGGGTTCTTCGGTCTCTGCAGGTTCTATAGGAGATTTGTTAAGGGATTTTCACAGACTGCTGCACTCTTGACAGACCTTCCCAGGAAAGGGGCCTTCGTATGGACAGGGGCAGCTCAGAGATGCTTCGATCATTTCAAGCAGGTGATGTCATCATGTCCAGTATTAGCTCTACCGGATTTCACGAAGCCATTTGAGTTTCATTGTGATGCATCAGGTGATGGGATTGGGGCAGTCTTGATGCAGGAGAAGCATCCCATTGCTTTTGAGAGTAGGAAGCTCCATGGAGTGGAGAGGAGCTATTCCATCTATGACCAGGAGATGTTGGCCATTATGCATGCATTGGCCAAGTTTAGGTCCTACCTGGTTGGAGGGAAGTTTGTTATCAAGACTGATCACAACAGCGTCAAATACTTCATGAGCTAGCGTGACTTGAATGATAGACAACAAAAGTGGATTACAAAGTTGCAAGCTTATGACTTTGACATTGCATTTGTCAAAAGTAAGAAGAATGTGGTGGCAGATGCTTTATCCAGGAGACCTCATATTTGTGCTCTGGCTGAGATTACAGGAGATTGGAGAAATAAGATTATAGCAGAGTATGCAAGGGACACTTGGGCTTCTGGGGTGATTGCAGGCACCATACAGGATGATCGTTATGTGGTGATGGACGGATTGATCAAGTTCCAGGATAGGATATGTTTGATTCCTTCATCACAGTTTAGGGAGGTAATACTGAAGACATTTCATGACGCACCTACAGCTGGACATCCAGGGGTCTTTAAGACCTATAGGCAGATCCGTGATAGGTTCACATGGAGAGGGCTCAAAGATGATGTTCAGAGGCATGTCTGGGAGTATGCAGTTTGTCAGCAGAATAAGGGAGAGCACACATATCCTGAGGGTTGTTACAGCCTTTGCCCATTCCGGATAGGAAATGGGAAAGTATTTCCATGGACTTCATCACCAGGTTACCACGAGTACAGGGGAGAGATTGCATCTATGTGGTAGTTGACCGGTTGAAGAAGTTTGCTCACTTCTTTGCTATTTCGTCCACCTACACAGCGGCACAAGTGGCCGATCTTTTCTTCGGAGAGATATTCAGGTTACATGGGCTACCTAGTTTCATTGTCAGTGACCGGGATAGTAAATTTATGAGTGCTTTTTGGCAAGAATTGTTTGGGTTGTGTGGCACAAATCTTACACCTAGCACTAGTTATCATCCGCAGACAGATGGGCAGACGAAGATTGTCAATAAATGGGAGGAAAGATATCTAAGGAGCTATGTGACTACACAGCAGAGAGCTTGGGTCAGATGGCTGCATATGGGAGAGTATTGTTATAACACCACTTATCATATGTCCATCAAGATGACTCCATTCTTGGCACTGTATGGTTATGAAGCACCTAGCTTCATGGATCTGGTTTTGGGGGACAGCAGAGTGCCCAAAGCCAAAGACTTCTTGCAGGATAGTCAAGATATCTTGAGGGTGCTCAAGGAAAATATACAGCAGGCCCAGAATCAGCAGAAATTGTATGCTGATCAGCACCAAATAGAGCGCAGCTTTGAGGTTGGGGATATGGTTTACTTGAGGCTACAGCCATACAGACAGTCATTGCTCAAGAAGATGGGAGCAGAGAAGTTGAAGCCTAGATTTTATGGTCCCTACAGAGTGATTCGCAGGGTGGGCGAGGTTGCCTACGAGATTGAGCTTCCATACGGTAGTCGGTTGCATAATGTGTTTCATGTGTCGAGGCTTAAGAAAGCCATTGGTTAGAGAGTTGTGCCTTTTGCAGATTTGCCACCATTAGATAAGGAGGGGAAGCTCGTATTGGTTCCTGAGGCTATTCTGGACACCAGGGAGAGGACTTTGCGGAACAAGGTGGTTAAAGAATTTTTAGTTAGATGGAGAGACTTGCCAGAGGAGGATGCTACTTGGGAGAGTGAGCAGGTGTTACAGCAGACAGGACTGAGATTGCTTGAGGACAAGCAATTTCAAGGGGGGTGGACTGTAATGTCCCCACTTTAGCATTTGTCCAACTGTGTAACCGTTAGCCTATTTCTGCATGGTCCCGGAGGCTAACGATGAGGTCAGTGGGATCTTGAGATGTTTTGGCCTAGTCATTCTAGTTTGGGCTAGAACAAAGTTGATTTACATGGTTTTGGGCAAACTTACTATTTTTAGTAAGTCAGCAGGGCGTGGGCGATGTCAGAGTTAGTGATTGGATTTGATGCTCCTTGATGAGAGCTTTCTAACGAGCTATCACTCATATTATTCCGAGCCCAATTACTATTTTAATTTAATACCTGAAGTTTATTGAAGTAACATTTAAATTAAATGTTAAAATAATAAAGTGTTACTTTAATATTATTCTTGTTGGGTTGTGTGTTTGAGAAGGGAAGCCCAAGGGAGACATAAGGTGTTATTTTATTTTATTTTATTTCAAAACAATTTATCCCACATTGCTTGTGAAAAGTGGGTCGACCCTATGAAGTGGAAATAAGAGGAGAGCTTGTGGCCCTTGTTCAGCATGTTGAATATGAGAAGAAATTGGTCTGTGAGTTGCAGATCCGTTCTTGGCATTAGAGGACATCTATCCTCTCTTGTGACATTCTAGACGTCATTCCCTTGGGGTTTGGCCTTTGGAATCCATTGCTATCAGCTTCATTATCAGGCAGTTTGGTTGCATTTCCAACTACAGGCAAGGTTGATGTTTTGCTCATATCTTCTTCACTACTTGTCTTATGCTTATGCCACTTTGAGGGGATGATTTTATGAAGATATTGAACCAGCTGAAGACAAATTAATACTGTAGCGCAGCACTATTCACGTTACTGTAGCGCAGCACTATTCATGTTACTGTAGCGCGGATACTATTCATGTCACTGTAGCGCGGTTACTATTCATGCCACTATAGCAGCTGGATTAAAAATACTTGTTGGAGCATAATGTCAATAATGCTGGAGTAATTAGTCAGTCGATAAATCTGCCATGTATTTGATTTTATTAATTCTGAAAATAACATATTATCAGCAGCAATTCAATGTCCACTTTGCATATTATTGTAGTTTCTTTCTTCTTTATGTTGTATGATTCAAATTCCATGCAAAAAATGCAACAAACAAATAAACATTTCATTTCCGGAGTTATAAGGAGTTTAAAACATTAAACAGAAAAATAAGAAGTTGGATGCAAATTGTTTGACATAATTCCTATCAGCAGTTGGTTTAGTTTTGGGGCATTCGGGGGTGCCCATTACAAAGAAGTAAATTTGTACAAAATAGACATTATGTTCAATACAGGAGGAAATATTATATGGTTCAAAAAAATTAAAATCATATTCTTTGACAAAACACGGCATTGACATGATTGATGTTTCTTCCTTGGAAAGTTGTCTCTTGTCAACTTGGGATGGCTTACTTAGGCTTGTGGACAAGGATCATCCCCCTTGAGTGTATGATGTTCCCCTTTTTATTCAATTGCTTTCTATATTCGCAGAACTAATATTTTTTGAAGGGCAGCTTTGGAAGTAAATGTCTTCCACCTGTATATCTCTTGCGAGATTGTGTGCCCTCAGGTGCTTGTGTTATATGATGACCATTGGAAGGTGGTGCCTTGACTTTTCTCATTTAGTAGCATGCTGTTGGGTTCTTCTAGCAATTGGGATTCTTGTTGCTATTTGCATTGAAGAGTGAGACATGCTACTAAGGAATACATCACTATGTGTAGTGTTTAGATGAATTGGGGTCGAAGTAAAAGATCCTCTTCGTAACTTGCTCCATAGGGATGGTCCTAAACCATCATGATGATTTTCAATTGTTTGAGCTCCTACATTCTTAATGTGGTGCAGACAATCCTTGTGCTAGATGGGATAAATAATAATAGTAAGTTGAGGACTAGCTTCAATCCAAACATATTTTAAGAAGAAACTAGGGATGTCAAGGTACAATGTTGAGGTCCATGAGTATCAAAGAGTTATTCATTCATTCGCTAGATGACTCTTTCGAAGGACCAATTATGAGGAACAAGCTTTCTCCAACCTCAAAATGTTGCAACAACCTTCAAAATCAAGGCCTCAATGAGAGTCAAAAGTTTACCCCTCAACTTGGAAGGACTATAACATTTCATGCAAGATTTGCATTTTGGTTATAAAACTTTGCAAAGGCTGGAGAAGGTTGTTAGTGCCTAGATTTGCAAGCTCCAAATTTCCAAAGTGGTTGAGTCCCAACCCCTTTAATTGTCCCTCGGGCTTGTTATCCCCGTCATAGATAACTGATATGAGATGTTTCCTACTAGGTCTCCCTTGGTCAAAGCTTGCATAGGTATTGTTCCCTTCATTCTCCATGTGCCTATCATGTGTAAGCAATTGCAAAAATCAAAAAAAAAATGTGGGATATCGTTGTGTCATTTCTCTTTGTTTGTTAGGCTTTCACCTTTTGAGGATTCTCTTACCTAAGTTCCATTTCATTTCCTCGTAGAAACCATAATCCTTTGTGTTAGGTCCTTTATTGTGTCAATGTTTCAAGCCTTTGCTTCCCTGGGTACCATTTCCTTGGCACGCCCGATTCCTAAACTTTGACTTCCCCATCCTTGTGTTCCATTTTCTTTAGACATCAAAATTTGGCTTTCCCCTTCCCTAGGTACCCCATATGCTTTCATCTTACTCCCTAAAACCCCAAACATTTACTCATGTTCCTCCTTTCGTCAAATTTTCCCTTCCTCAAGTACCTTTTACCTATTCCCCCAAATCTCCAGAACCCCACCTCCTCCTGTTTTACCTTTGACATCAAATTTTGTATGCTTACCCTTATCTAAGTACCCAACAAACCTTACTTTGAATCCCCAATCCCTAATTCCTCCTATTCCCCATTGGACCCAAGCTAGTGAGTGAAAGTTAGACTTCAGCACCATTTCCCCTATGTCAAGTCCTCCCCACACCCTTGTTAGAACTACAACTGATAGACTACTTGGAGAACAAAATAGGAGAATGTGAAGATGATCACCGAGCTATTGAGGTATACGTGAGACATTAAATCAGTTGTTATATTGTCATTGATGTCAACTAGTTTTGACTTTACTTATCATGATAGTTACAAACATCAAAAAAAGGTGATATTGGTGAAAGAAATGAGATATTAGCATGAAGATGAGATGTATGAGTAAGTTATGAATAAAGTATTCATTGGGCAACTTATTGATGAGTCTTTGACAGTATGACAGTGATTTAATTGACTTACATGATTCTACTAAGTGTTGAAGATCAAGAGTATACAAGTTACTTTGGTCGGTATATGAAGAACTTAGTGTACACTGAGTAGATGTAGTGTACACCGAGTGCGGTATTAACCAAGCAGGAAGAAACTGACATATTACAATATTCACCAAGCAGAAGAAATAAGGAACATGTGATTGCCGACATGAGATGATGAGTTGGACGAATCTAAAAGATTCCAAAGATAAAGACAAAGTTTGTTATGAAGATCTACGGCTAGAAAAATTCAAGGATGATCGGATGATGAAGATTCAAAACGATTTAAGGCACAAGTTCCGAGGAAGGTTAAAGAGGCAAAACCAACAATGGAGATTAAGAGGCAAAATCTATGGCTGAAATGAAAACGGTTTACATGTCTATATAAGAAGACAAGAAATTCGAAAAGAGGTATGAGAAGATCGCATCCCTATGCAAATTGTTGGTGCATACATGCGAAGCTGGTCAAACAAGTTGAAGTAAGAACCAAGTGATTCTGCAGACCAAACCGAGTAACAGAAGGAGATAACCGAACAGAACAAAATTAGACGAAGGAGAATGAAGAGATTATGATGACCAGAATGATATTGAGCTTAGCATAGATCTGAATACGAGCAAAAGAAGTTGCATTTGAATTAGGTCATACACTGTTGCTTTCTAACCATTGCTACAGTCAAAATCTCTTAACCTAGTGAGACTTCACTGTCTTTTTCTATTTACATTCTATGAATGTTACTTGTTTTCTTGTTGACCCAAGTGAATGTATGGTCACAGAGAACTGTTAGTGATAAATCCTCTAACAAGGTCACACCTTACAGTGTGTTTGTAACCTTTAACAGGGTAGGCTCTTAACCGAACTCACTTCAGAAGAGTGAAAATATTTTGGGTTACCAGTCCCAGGTGGTTTTTCCCTTAACAAGGTTTCCACGTTAAAAATCAAGTGTTAAATGTGTATGTGATGTTTTGATATTTTAATTTACACATTACAGTAACTGGTTAGATCGGTATATGTTAACTACTAGTTGGTTTACATTATTTGACAGCCGGTTAATTAATCAACAAGTCACACACAAGTTATTCCCAAGCTGTTTAGTTTGTTTGTTCAAATTGGTATTATACATCAAAGAAGAATTTGGGACTGAAGGATAACTGATCACAACTGATTCACCCCCCCTCTCAGTTATCTAATAATTGGTATCACAGCACAAGTACTTAAAGGAAAAAATTTGAAGGACTTAAGTTAAAGATCTAAAGATGTAAAAAAGAGAGGTACCGAAGCTGAACAAGGATAATTTCTCAACATGGCAAAGCAAAATGAAACTATATCTATCAGGCATTGGGGATTTTGCACTATACTATTTGGCAAATCAATTCATAGCACCTACAAATCCTTTAACTGTCACACAGATGAAAGAAAGACGAGCATAACACAATGATGATTGAGATTGCTTCTTCTCTATCAGACGTTGAATTTGAAAATATTAAGAATTGTACAACTGCAAAATAAATGTGGGACAAACTAACACTAGTCCATGGTGGAGATCAAAATGTGCTCAGGGAAAAGGCAGAAAGCTTAGGAGGAAAATTTGATGAGATGAAGATGAAAGAGGGTGAAAACATAACTCAGTACAGCAACCAAGTCAAGGAAGTGGTGAATGTTATCCGAGGAGTAGGTGGAATTATTGAAGAAGAAACTATGGTAAGCAAAATTCTCAGAACACTATTGCCTGCCTATGTTATTAGAGTCTCTACAATACATGAAATGAGAGTCGTACCTGGTAATGATGTTTCACTTGATAGTCTAATCAGTAGATTGACTGCATCTGAACTTAACAACTTTGATAATAGTGTTGTACCTAAGATAGAATCTGCATTTGTGTCATCTTTAAATACTGGAAGATCAAATAACAGACATGGAAGTGATTATGAAGCTGAAGAAGATGAGCTTGAAGAACTTGAAGCATTAATAGCCAGAAGACTACCAAAAGGTAAAGGAAAATACAGAGGTAAACTACCCTTGGTATGTTTCAAATATAAAGAGATTGGTCATATTGCTACTAGATGTCGTCACAAGAATGATAATGAGAGAACAAGTGAAAGATCAAATGAAAGAAAGAATGATAGAAGAGAATACCGAGATCACAGAGGCAATCGACAGCAAGGAAACAGGGAAAACCGAGACTACAAAGATAAGGAAAAAAGGCATGCTACCTAGTTGGAGAAGATAATGATATTGAGACTAAAACTGATGAAGAAGAAGTGGTGTTTGTTGCAATGAAGGAAGATTTTGAAGAAGAAAGGTATGTAGAAAAGGCAAAAATGATACTTGGATTATTGATAGTGGTTGCACACATCATATGACTGGTGACGATGATAAGTTTGAAATTCTTGAACATTATAATGGAGGATTTGTAAAAATGGGAAATGATACACCTTGTCAAGTGAAAGGTAAAGGATCAATATTGTTAAACAATAAGATCAGATGTGAAAATGTTTATTGGGTGAAAGGACTTAGCTATAATCTGTTGAATGTAGCACAGTTGAATAATACAAGTCATCGAGTTGCATTTGAGAATAGAAGAGCAAAGATCTATGATGATGCTGGAAGACTGATCGGTACTAGTGAACAATCAAGAGGTAACCTATTTTATTTGGATAATGCTGAAACTTCATGTTTAATGGCTAAGAATGATGATGTTTGGTTATGGCACAAGAGGTTATGTCATGTGAATTTTGACAACATGGTAAAGATCAGTAAAAAAAGGAAAGTTAGAGGTTTACCGAGTATATCTAAGCCTGACCAAGTGATGTGCAAACAATGTCAAATGGGTAAAATGTCAAAGTCTAGTTTCAAAAGCAAAAATTATTCATCTAATGCAATTCTGGATTTAGTTCATACTGACTTATGTGGTCCAATGAGAATTCAGAGCTATTATGGAGATAGATATTTTATCTTATTTGTTCAGGACTTCTCTAGAATGATGTCAGTTATGTTTCTAAAAGAAAAATCAGATGCTTTCCAAATGTTTAAGTGGTACAAAGCAAGAGTAGAGAAAGAAAATGGTAAGCAATTGAAATGCTTGAGATCTGACCGAGGACGTGAATTCATTTCTGATGAATTTATTAACTTTTGTAATGAGCATGGAATCAAGAGACAAGTATCTACACCGAGTACACCACAACATAATGGAATTGCTGAAAGAAGGAACAGGTCAATCGTTGATTGCGCAAAAACATTGCTAATTGAAAAGGAGGTTGCACAAATTTATTGGAGAGAAACTATCGATACTGTTGTTTTTACATTGAACCAAGTACAATTGAAGAAAGAGTCAAACAAGACACCTTATGAGTTATGGTATGGTTATACACCTAATGTAAGCCATTTTAGAATATTTGAAAGTAGATGTTACATTCTGAAAGATGATAGAAATGGAAAATTTGATTCTAAAGGAGATGAAGGCATATTTCTAGGATACTCTACTAAAAGTAAGGCATATAAATGTTTGAACAAGACTACTAACAAGATGATTGAAAGTGCAAATGTGAGAGTTGATGAGTTTGCTGAGAAAAATGATGAACAAAAGCAAGAAGGAACCAGGAGACTATAGAAGATTTGTTTACATAGAAAGTGAAGATCCTGACACTTTACCCGAGCAACAGCCTGGTGTCACCAAGCGATAGAATACTGCTACCGAGCAACAACCCTTACAGACCGAGCAACAGCAAATAGTTACCGAGGAAAATGATGATCATGCACCGAGTGGAGAAAACATTGAAGAACAAAGAACTGAGCCTGTACTAGCAAAATATGTGAGAAGACACCATCCACAGGATCAGATAATTGGTGACAAAGAAGCAGGAATGATGACAAGAAGTAAGTTGCGGAACAATAAATGTTTGGTTTGTGAATTTGAACCTTGAACTGTTAAGGATGCATTGGCAAATGGATTGGATTAAAGCAATGAATGAAGAGATCGAACAAATATAGAAAAACAAGACATGGACATTAGTACCGAGGCCTAAAGACAAAAATGTGATCGGCACCAAATGGATTTTCAGAAACAAATTGAATGAGAATGGAGATGTTACAAGAAACAAGGCAAGATTAGTCTGCAAAAGTTATGCACGAGAAAAAGGAATTGACTATGGAGAAACTTTTGCACCTGTTGCTAGACTAGAAGGAGTGAAAATTCTACTTGCATATGTTGCTTATAAAGGTTTCGAGGTATATCAAATGGATGTCAAGTCTGCATTTCTGAATGGAATACTTCAAAAAGAGGTATACATTGAACAACTTGAAGGTTTTATAGATCCAACTCAGAAGAACATGATTTGTAAGCTGCACAAGGCATTTTATGGACTGAAACAAGCACCGAGAGCATGGTATGAAAGATTGCACTCTTATTTAATAAAAATTGGATTTGTTAGAACAAGTGATAACAGTAATCTATATTTGAAAGGTGAATCTGATGATAAAATCCTTATTGCTGAAATATTTGTTGATGATATCATATTTGGAGGTCATGATACCTTATGTAAATCTTTTGCTAATGAAATAAGAAAGGAGTTTGAAATGTCAATGTTTGGAGAGATCAAATTCTTTCTTGGTTTACAAATTCAACAACTAAAGGAAGGTATCTACATCAAACAATCAAAATACATTAAAGAAATATTGAAGACATTCGGTATGGAAGACTCAAAGCCAGTCAGTACACCTATGGTAACCGGATGCAAGCTAACCAAGGATGACAAGTCAACAAAGGTAAATCAAACCTTATACAGATATAGGATTGGCAAACTGATGAATGTTGTGCATAGTAGACCAGATATTGCACATGTTGTTGGCATTGTAACTAGATTTTCTATTAATCCTAAAGGGACACATATGACTACTGTAAAAAAAAATCTTGATATATCTAAATAACACTAAGAACTATGGACTGTGGTATAAGAAAGAAGGCAATTTTGAACTTAAAGTCTATACAGATGCTGATTGGACAAAAAATATTGATGATAAAAAGAGTACTACTTGAGGAGCTTTCTTCTTAAGTGAAAGATTAGTAACATGGATAAGCAAGAAACAAAGTTGCATTTCTCAGTCCACTACCGAAGCTGAATATGTAGTTGTTGCTGCCAACTGCTCTAATATTGCATGGATAAAGCAATTGTTGGAAGGTATGAATGAAGAAGTAACTGATCCAATGACAATCTATCGTGACAACATAAGTGCTATCAACATTTCAAAGAATCCAATGATGCATGCAAAGACAAAGCACATATTCGTTAAATATCATTAATTAAGAGAGCAAGTTCAGGAGAAACAGATCAAATTGGAATATGTGAAGTCACAAGAACAACTTGCAGATATATTCACAAAACCCTTACCGAAGGATACATTTGAGTACTTAAGATGTAGACTAGGGGTCCTTCCCCTATCTAATAGTCACTAAGGTGATATAGGGCTGCATCAATCTATTCTTTATCAGAAGATCTAATTATGTTGATGCAAGATGTTCACACTTTGAGATTCCTAAGGTTGTGAAGAAGATGGAAGACAAGGTACAAGAATCTGAAAAGGAACAACAAAGATACTTATTTGGCTACTAAAGAGCTTTTTTTTGACATTGTTGTCAAAGGGGGAGATGATTATGCAAGAACTAGCAATCGCACCTATGTGTGCAATGGGTACGCCGAAGAGATGTGGAAGTTCAATTCTAGGGAAAATGTTGCTTCTTTTGTTGCATACTTTAATGAAGCACATGAGATCAAACGGTTGGCTATAAAATACATTGTTGAACTCTCTCTCTCTCTCTCTCTCTCTATATATATATATATATATATATATATATCACTTCCTCTCTATATATCAAGCTATCTCCCCCTCTCGCTCCCTTTCTCCATCTCTATTTGTTGATATCTACTTCCCTCTATCAATGTATTTCTCTATTTCTCCCACTCTCCCTCTCACTCTATATATCCTTATATCTCTATATCTCTATCACTCTATCTCACCATTGATATCTCTCTCTATCTCTCCCTCCCTATTCTTGTATCTCTCTCTCTCTCTCTCTCTCTCTCTCTCTCTCTCTCTCTCTCTCCATCTCTACCTCTATCTTCATTCCATCTCTACTACTCTATATATGTATCTATATTTCTCTCTATAGCTCTCTTGCACTCCTCTCTATATCCCTATCCCTATCTCTCCCCCCCTCTCTCCAGGAAATGTCTAAACAGTAAACTAAAACATATATCTTACCAAGGGGGACACTTCATTTTTTTTTCTAGACTCTCCTCTCATATTATTACGTTTTAGTTGGCTATTTAGCCACTACCCCCCCCCCCCCCCTTTCTCTCTCTCTCTCTCTTCATCTTTCTTTTATGTATAGGTCGAATAAGTTATTAATTTATGTAATTTAAAAATAGTTTGAATTATATATCCCTTTCCATCTCTCACTCTCTTCCTATCTATGGCTATCTCCTTATCTCTCTCTTTCCCTTTCTATATCTACCTCTTTCTATTACTATATCATAAACAATTTAAATAACAAATCATAAAATTAGATCTATGTTATTTTTAAAAAAATCTGTAAATTAATTATAAATATATTAATCAAATAATTATATATCTTTTATTTATATACTATTATTTTTAATATTAATTATTTAAGAAAAAATTAATATAATTATATAAAAAAAAATTAATATCTAATATTTAAAACCCACCTAAACTCTCAAAATTAAAATAATAAGTTTTAAACTTTACAAAAAAATCAAGACTTGTCTACTGTAGAAATGATGCGTAGAACTATTGTTATAGCCAAAACCATAAAATAAAAATATACCTTTAACACAACGGACGCTCCCCTCATCAAATGCTTTATACACACATTGAAGATCAAGAAGCTGGGTATATTTTCATTTCATACAACTTTCCTTACAATTTTTTTATTGATTTGTTTCACATATACTGGTGAAATGTGGCTTACTTATTCCTCCAAATTTAGGTTACTAATGACTCAGCTCCAACTCGTCTTGAGATAGACGTGTTTTGAGTGTCACACCACCTGTCTTAAATCACACCTTACTTAAAAATTGGTGAATGAAGAAGGATCGATCTCGCTGTCATTACCAAATTGTGTGATAGAAATAAAATTGTCCTTCCTTTTTATCTTGGATCTACCCAAAGCTTCTCTAGTCTGCAAGCAATGGCATTCCTTAATCGCAGCCAGTGCTAATAGAAGAGCGCTCACACATTCCCTTCACAAATGCAAACCCTCGCTATTTATTTTGAAAAAGAAATTGTAATGAACTTTTTCCCCTAATGCTTTGTATCTGCGCTAGTGGTTTTTTAAGTTCCCATTATAAATTGAAGGAATTCATTCTATTCAATGGACAATGGACAATAAGTATTTGTGTATCTGTAAGGTTTTTGTAGAGATGGCATTGTCTACAACAGTTAGGTCTCTTTTATCATCTATTACATTACATTTTAAGCTTTATTTCAATATCTAAAAACCATTAGAAGTTACCAATTTTCTATTGCTTGGCTTAGATTTCAAGGATGTTTAGATTTGGTTATTCAGGGAAAAAATCATACATATGAAGAACTCTTTTTTTTCAAGGAAATGCCAAAATGCAACTACTATTTGAGAACAATTCAAGAATATATTTCAAATAAACTCAGCATATCTTAAATGTCTAAATAAATGTAGATCAATGTCAAGGTTTTGAAGACATTCATCCGACTAATCCAAATGTTTAGCAACAGGGGAAGTAGTCAGTTGTGGACTGGATAGGGGATTGGAACAAACCCATGTAAAGGAGAAGAGAAACAATGAAAGAAGGGGATGGGGAAAGTTCTTTTCTTTTTATAGTGTGTGGACTGATTCTATTGGAGATAGGAGCGAAGATTTCCAAGTTGGAGTACATTGTTCCGCCAAAAAATAATCTAAGTGGATGATTCCCAAATCACTTGGAAATTGCTCGAGGCTTTCTATGCTTGAATTGGCATGGAATGAATTGAGTAGTGTGATCGCTGAGGAATTGGGTAATCTTCATTGTCCGGCCAACCTCAATCTATTTTGTAATCATTTCATGGGCGGAAGTGGAAGTGCAAATACTGTTCCAATATTGAATGCACTTACCAATTTCTCCCTTTTAGAAAGGTTTAATTTGTCAGATAATCATCTTGAAGGTAGACTGCCTCCTTCGTTGGGTCTGCTTTCTCAAATTCACTGTGTTTTCTCATTAGAGAGCAATGTCATAAGAGGCAACATTCCTCAATAGATCGACAATCTCATTGGACTCACAAAATTGTATTTGGGTAGCAGTTCTGGACAGAACCATTCCTTCTGTGATTGCAAACCATACCAATTCAGGGGTGTTAAATCTTGCTAGTAACCAAGTGGAGGGATATTTCCACTAATTACCACGTTTTATCATCCTCCATTACCATGCCAGTGAGTGCTCTAGAGCAAGGCAAGTTATTTCACAGTCGAATAAATATGAATCAATTAGATACTGACATGTTCATAACAACCGCACTGGTAGTAGATATGTATGCCATGACAGTGAGAATGGAGCTGAAAAGGGCCTCAAGTATCCTCTTTAGAATGGTCGGCAAAGGGATCCATCTTGGAAGACCTTTTCAACAAACAGTTGCCATGTTCCCTTGTTTCAGAGACTTGAATGGTAGCTTGGTAGCCCCTAAAACCCCGCATGTTGGTGTTCGTCATGTGATAAGTAAATGAATGGTTACTCTCGTTCAAAGCGATGAGCTCTTCTACCCCAAAAGAATCGATGCCTTCCTAATTTGATGCCATGTGCGTATAAAGGGAGTCAAAGTACGTAATGCGTAAGTCTGAGCAACGGAGATGGTGTATTTGCCTCAAAAACTGTGTGAGAAAGGGCTACGTACAGTGAGCGAGGGAAAATCAATTTCCTACACATAAAGGGAAGGCTCTTCAAGTTATATATCAGAGGCTAGACCAACTTTGGAATGGTAAGAGACATATAACTTCGTAGAAAACACTTCTTAATGAAATTCAAGCAAAAGGTCACGAAAAAAACTTGTCAGATGTACGCAAGTAACAGTGATGACAGGAAAAAAAAGTGCGATGGATGCGAAAGACGAAAACAATAAAATCGGCAAGAAAAAAGCACGAAAAATCTAACGGCCACAGAAGCTTGAATCGTCTTGCACAATCCTGTAGCAGCTCTGAGTGTTAAGCAGCCAACATGACATATGAAAATGATGTGGCAAATGAAATTTGAGAGGTACAATAGTTTATTAAATGACAAGCGTACAAATGTGACAGTCTATTAAATGACAAGCGTACAAATGTGGCTTGAAGAAAAATGGCTAGGAAATCTAACGGCTAGCTAGCCTTCAATGGTAGTCATTCTTTCTACAGGATTTCCCACAGTTGGATACAAATTTTAGCTTCCTTACTTTCATATGGAAACGCCTTCGGCATAAATATTCAGTTAGGAAAGAAGCTAACCAAAAGGAAGAGAATATGCATTGAATAGAAAAGAACAAGAACAATTATACAGTGAAGAGACAGATTACTACAAAAGAGACAGATGATATTGTGTAGTGACTAAACATATTAAAAGCATAAGCTAAGGGAGAGCTAACCGAGTCACAGGATAAAGACTGAGTTGTAGACACTTAAGATTTGTTTGGTATTCAATGGTATATTTCATATTGTGTTGCCATCAATGCCAAAGGGAAAGATTCTTAGAACTACAACTGATAGACTACTTGGAGAACAAAATGGGAGAATGTGAAGATGATCACCGAGCTACTGAGGTATATGTGAGACATTAGATCAGTTGTTATATTGTCATTGATGTCAACTAGTTTTGACTTTACTTATCATGATAGTTGCAAACATCTGAAGAAGGAAGTATTGGGGAAGGAAATGAGATATTAGTATGAATATGAGATGTATGAGTAAGTTATGAATAAGATATTCATTGGGCAATTTATTGATGAGTCTATGACAGTATGATAGTGATTTGATTGACTTACATGATTCTACTAAGTGTTGAAGATCAAGAGTATACAAGTTACTTTGGTCGGTATATGAAGAACTTAGTGTACACCGAGAAGATGTAGCGTACACCGAGTGCGGTATTAACTGAGCAGGAAGAAACCAACATATCACGGTATTGACCGAGCAGGAGAAATAAGGAGGAACGTGTGATTGTCGACATGAGATGATCAGCTGGACAAATCTAAAAGATTCCAAGGATAAAGACAAAGTTTGTTATGAAGATCTATGGCTAGAAAAATTCAAGGATGATTGGATGAAGATTGAAAACGATTTAAGGCACAAGTTCCAAGGAAGGTTAAAGAGGCAAAACCAACAATGGAGATTAAGAGGCAAAATCTATGGCTGAAATGAAAACGGTTTACATGTCTATATAAGGAGACAAGAAATTCGAAAAGAGGTATGATAAGATTGCATCCCTATGCAAATTGTTGGTGCATACATGAGAAGCTAGTCAGACAGGTTGAAGTAAGAACCAAGTGATTCTGCAACAAACTGAGTAACAGAAGGAGATAACCAAGCAGAACAAGGTAAGAGCAAGGAGAATGAAGAGATTATGATAACCAAAATGATATTGAGCTTAGCATAGATCTGAATACAAGCAAAAGAAGTTGCATTTGAATCAGGTCATACACTGTTGCTTTTTAACCATTGCTACAGTCAAAATCTCTTAACCAAGTGAGACTAAATCGTCTTTTTCTATTTACATTCTATGAATGTTACTTGTTTTCTTGTTGACCCAAGTGAATGTATTGTCACAGAGAACTGTTAGTGATGAATCCTCTAACAAGGTCACACCTTACAATGTGTTTGTAACCTTTAACAAGGTAAGCTCTTAACCGAGCTCACTTCAAAAGAGTGAAAGTATTTTGGGTTACCGGTCCCAGGTGGTTTTTCCCTTAACAAGGTTTCCACATTAAAAATCAAGTGTTAAATGTGTATGTGATGTTTTGATAATTTACTTTACACATTATAGTAACTGGTTAGCGGTATATGTTAACTACTAGTTGGTTTACATTATCTGACAGTCGGTTAATTAATCAGCAAGTCACACACAAGTTATTACCGAGTTGTTTAGTTTGTTTGTTCAAATTGGTATTATACATCAAAGAGGAATTTGGGACTGTAGGATAAATGATTCACCACCCCCCCCCTCCCCTCTTAGTTATCTAACAACCCCAATCCCACTATTTTCCCCCTTTTCCCAACTCCCTGATGCCTTTCCCTTTCCCGAACCTAACTTCCTCTCAACCCCTAACACCCAATTAAACTTTCTTCATCTACTTTGCCCTCCAAGAGAACCTTGTACTTCTACTTTTGGTCTCTATTCACTATTTCCTTCTACCTCTCACAGCTTGTTTCACTCACTCATTTAGTCCATCAAATTTGTGAACTTCCCCCTTCACTTCCAAACCTCATTCCAAGGCTCCTCTTGAACCCAAAAACTCATTGATTCATCATTTCACTCCTCTAAACCCTCAAGCTATAGTTTTATCTATCTCCACGTCTCACCCATCACTCCATTGACACCAAATTTGACATTGCAGCTACCTATTTAACATTTCTCACTTAGAGATCCAATACATCTATTCAACCTACTAGGAACATTTCACAAAGAGATCGAATTGAGGCTTGCAAGGGTAACCGTGCCGCCATAAATGTGTTCTCTAGGGCTCCTACTACCCAAATTGACCCACAATGGAAATTTATTGTTCATTATGATTGTACCCTAGACTTGGGCACTTCCCACACATAATGTCCTCAATTTGGGTGATTCCAACATCACCCCTAAATATCCATGAATTGTTTGCACCAAATCTGAAGATCTCTAAATACCAACTTGTTTCTACTTTCAAATGATTAGTCTCTAAGCTATTTTTTTTTAGCAAGAAAGGTTTACAAGTGATTCCAAGGTATCAAACACTACTGATCTGAGTTGCAAGCCAAAGAATGCATCTAGTAAAGAGTAAGAACTCTTTGCAATGCACAATTCCAAGCAATGGTATGTCTCCATGATTGTTTATAATGATCCAAGAGAATGTGTAGTCAAGGTTTTTCTCTTGCCACCTTTGTTGACATAAATACGATGAGTGTTTAATGGTGTGCAACAACACCTAATGCATTACAAATGCTTTGTGACAATCACTCGTTTATTCCCTCTTGGTCACTATAGTTATGGTTCCAAATTATTAAGTACATTTATAACATGGATGTAATCTTTGATTGTCATGTACATAAGATTTGCCACTTCTTTCATCTTTGTTGTTCATGACTTTGCTGCCCAATCAAGTAGACACCAATCCACATTGCTGAAGAATCAAACAACTTCCATTAAAACACTCCCTGTCCTATTTAGTTGTAGGGGTGGAGTAGAAAGTAGATTAAAGTGTCTATTGTTTATGATTTAATGCTATGTTCCCAGTTTGTCTGGGTGACCTCAAGCCCCAGCATGGTCCAAATCAGGTTCGAGGTCCAGGTCCAATCCTCAAGGTCCTCCCCACAGCTTGTAAGTTCAACTCAATGAACCTAGGAGAATTTCACCACCAAATGCGTCATCCAACAAATCTGGGTGTTTTTTTATTTTATTTTTTTTACTTTTTCTTGCCAGGTATCCATCTATAGCAATGGTAAATAGATTGTTAAAACAATGGCATCAACAAATAATCATGTTGCTATGATAGAAAGAAAATAGGTCTAACATAAAGCATAAACCCTTGCATATTCAATTCTCAACCTCTAATTGTATCAAATTTATAACAATGCATGAATCGTGTTTATCCCTGCTAAGGATAGTGGATTGTGTTTTCAAGAGTATCAAACAACTACCTTCAACACTCTATAAGTGTGTAGGACCAATGATCTATAGATAACAATGAGTAAGGGTTAGAACCATGTTAAAACCACCTTAGGGCCAGTTCATTACCTGTAAGAATACTTTAAGCCTTATCCAAATTCTTGGCACACTTCAAGGTCCTATAAACTCAAAAATAGGAATTCTTAATATGCATAGCGACCTTGTGATAAGACAACAAATAAAAATAGTTCATAGGGAAGCTATCATGAAAGTGATAGAAAACTTCAAATGACAGTGGTACCAAAAGAGAGATCATAGTGTTCTATCAAAAATATCTCATGTATCACAGTGTTTTATGAAGAGCCATGGATATGATAGTCATCAAGTTGTTATCTATGAAATGTCATTCAAAGTCTATTGAGACTACAATCTATAGAGCTCATAATAACAAATGATTGTCATGTTAGGTAAAGCCAAGTCAAATGAGAGGAAGATAGTCATCTACTATGGATGGTGTTGATGATATTTTAGATGACCCATATGATAGTTGATCAATGATGGCTGATTGTTGACACTTGACATTATTATTTTTCAACTTTAAAGTTTAATATATATCATAGCATTTGTGTTGACTAATATTTGACTATTAATATGGTGGTGTGTTTTACTTTTGCTATGTTAATTGACTATTAATATGGTGGTGTGTTTTACTTTTGCTATGTTATTTGACTATTAATATGGCGGTGCATTTTGAGCTTAATTACTGCTGCAAATATGTATATATTTCTGATTTTTATATGTTTTTGTATTGACAAATCGAAAACAAACCCAACCCCCAAATAAATTTTGACCAAACCCATGAACCAACCTAAACCCGAATGCAGCCCAAAACCTTAGCTATAATGTTTACAAACCAAGGAACAAGTCTCAAGAAAACCCCAAGCTGTTAAATCGTCAAAGAATCATATCCAACATTGTTGCACCTTGCAACTGTGTATGAAACATTAAATAAAATCATCTAAAGTGTGCAAAGTCTTATCACTTTTTAGGACCATTTTGGACACCTTCACAAAAAACCCTGCTCATGTGGCATCACAATTGACCATGTGGACTTGAAATTTTGTTTTTAAGTAGGGGGCTTGACAAGTAAACTGCTGTAAAAAATTGAGAGTAATTTGAAATCTCCACATAGGATTTTGAGAAGAGTGATGTTAGTGTGAGCATGTACTGGCTCCTCTCCCCTATATACAGCTAGTTTGTCTTTGACCTAATGACAATAATTGAAGTACAGTGTACATTGAATTTAGGTGTTGATCATTGGTGTCATGTTAATTTTTAGTTGATATGTAAACCTATAAAAGATCCCTCTCAGGTTTAAGCAGAGCACAAGAGCAACAGAGATCACCCACTCTCATCGTTAGCCTTTAACCCTACAATCTATTGATAAACCCCCTTTATTTGCCTTCTTAATGGCAAATCCCTGACCTTGAAGGTAAGAAATGTGGTTTTGGAACCTAACAAGGGGTGCAGAGTTAACTAAAAGTGTGCAATTTGAGGGGCTGAAAGAGTCAGTTGGGCAGGTGCTTGTTTAGGTAGTGGCTATTTCTAGCAAGGGAGTTTCAAATAGAATCAATGACCACTGGCGTTCAGTATCGAGTGTTACTGGTGTAGTTCGGTGGGGAGTATTGCAGAACCTTTGAAGCAGGGCCCTTGTAGAATCTTATGTTAGTGTTTGGCTGCTAGTTTTTTGGTATTTCATAGTGTTTTAGGCTCGCTGTTGTGCTCGGTTTGGTCTAGCTGTGCCTGAAGGGCTATTCGTGCTGGTTTTTGATGGTTTGTCTAGTTTTATTGTTATACGTATTGTTACAATATTTCTTCACTTGCGTTCTGCCTGTTCCGCCCGGTTTGGGTCGTTCATACAGGCTTACAGTATTAAATGGAGCTTGTTATTATGGTTGTGCTTAGGGCTGGGGTCCCTTAATAGAACCCCAAAAAACATAAACTAAAAAATAAACAGAGATTCTACAAGACCGACAAATGAACGAGAATAATGGGTATATTACCTGGTCGTTGAAATCTGAACTTTCAAGGATACGTAGGAATAGCCTGAGAGCTCCCTTGTGAACAAGAGATGGCTGGTCATCATTGCTCTTCAGGCTGTGAGAAAAGACCGTATTCTCATCCTGTATCTTGCACTCTCCATACTTGCTATCTTTGACAATTAAATCTTCTGTAAACAGTGAAGGGAAGGTAACATATACCACACCTTCGTCCTCCTTCACAACAAAAGTATCAACATGATTTATAGAAGCTCTGAGAATCTCTTCCCAAGCCTTGTGCAAAATTCCGCATGAAGCAACAAAAGTTGCAAGTTCCTGACCAGTAGTGAACCTGGAACAACAATTCAACAATTAGCACCATGGGGGAAGCATGGAAGTCAGTGGCTAAAACTTCAGAAAAGGAAGCCCTAATTTGAATGTTATTGAAATTACCCAACAAAAAACCTAGTTTTAGCTTACACTAAGCTCATCTCAGATGCTAAGAAGCAGATAAATTTCTTTGAGTCTAATTAAAAACAGACAGCAGAAGTATATATTGTGTCTTACAATAATCACCCAATACTTACGCTGGAACACGGTTGGACAAATCTTCATCCATAACTTGCAATCTGCAGCTTAATTTCCGTTTCAATGAAAGTGGGTATCTGCGTTTCAATGAAAGTGGGTATCTGTGTTTCAAATTGAAGAGACCTTATAGAGCAACAGAGTGTACCAGGAGGAAGGATTCTTGCAGCTTCTGGGCAACGTAAATTACAAGGTAACAGGAAACAACGTGCGAGGAAGGTGTCTTGCAACATCCGTGCAAGGTGAAATTACAAAAGGAAAGAGGAAGGAACTTGTGAATGTCACGTTAATCCCGATGTACCTGCCAGATAAGATCGCACATACCTAGCAATTGATAAGTCAGCTTTTTTCCAGGAAAGAGAAACTGGTGAATGCACATATTGCACATTAACAAAGTTTGACCTTTGTTTAACCGCCAATGTAATAAATTGAAATTGAAAACCACATATGGCACCTACAGACATCATAAGTGCTTTGACATGACTTTTTTTATATTTAATAATAAATTAAAAATATTATATTCTAATTTTTAATTGAATTATTAAATATCAAGAATTTTTCTTATCTAAGTACTTTTAATCTCTGAATACATAGATCATAGGAAGATTGGTATGGCGGGAAAGGGAAAGCTATTTTGAAACTTAATGAAAAATTATACATTAGTGACTAAAGTGAAGAAGAAGAAGAGGAATTTGAGTCTATATATATGAAAAAGTAACAACATTTTTTCGAACGAAATGTTTATTAGAAAAGATTGGTCGATGAAATCTAAATAAAAAGTTAAGTCTTGATATACCCAAGATCTTGGATAGAAAGTGATATATTAGTAGGTAAATTAATCATTTGTCTTGTCTAAGTACTTTTAATGTTTGAATACATAGATTACATAAGGAGGGACAAAATATTAACTTGGAGTTTTTGAAATCAAAGTTTACTTTTGTGCACTTTTTTGAAAAAATTGAAATATTAGTTTACTTGTTATCTTAATAATTTCTACATGTGATTTAGTTTTTTAATTTGTCTTTTTAAGAGATGTCATGAGTATCGAAATCTTTTGTTAGGTAATTCAAATTTGAGTTTTGTTTTTTTAGTTTCTATCATAAGGAGGTGTACTTGTATAATTTAAGGTGCTAAAATGTAATTATTCTGACTAATAAGAATTTGAGAATTTTTTAAGTCTTAAAGTGTATTATAAAGTTTGTAATTTTTGACATATTTTTAAAATCAGAGAAAGGCTATTTATTTGAGTTCCCATTGGCTGCGACAAAAAAAGAGCAAGGAGAAAAATCAATTTTTGAAATAGAAATTGCATGAAAATTTTTAAACATCTATTGTTGTGAATCATTTTTGGCACGAGTATCTTTGAATGTAAGTTTGTCCACATTAAATGTCCATTAATCTAATAGATTGTTAGTCGTCATCTTCTCGCTCCTTATGTTTGTTTTGTCACAATGCAAAGAGAGCATTTAAGTCTCCATGTGTCACCTACGTTTTTTTCATTCTCAGCTTTGTATGAATGTTTGAAGGTTTTTGGAAGGGTTTGTTTACCTTTGTGTTTCGTTGGTTATGCAATGTTTCATTTATGTTTTCATTGTTGAGGTTTGTCTTGAGACACATGGAGTTTTTGAGACTTTACAAGCTTGAAATCTTATGTTTACAAGTACATTTTAAGAAGAATAATTTGAAGGTCTTTGTCATCGAAAGCTGAAATAGTTGTGGTTTTTTTTCCTCTATTATTCATAGGTAATTTTTTTGTTCAAACAGTTATTTGTCCTTTCTCTTGTGCATTTCTAAGTAGGAAAGTTTAAACTATCATAATTTAAGTCGCATCTAGAAGGAATAGGTTTAAGATCTATAACATTGAGAGCTAAAATAAAAAAGTTTTTACATAACTTATGTGGTTTTTTTCAAATGTTTAAATTTTTCAATATATTTTGTTTTGCAAGGGTTTGTTTGCTCAAAAGAATGGTATAAAGTTATATATCATTTAAAGCTAAAAAGGTTGTGGTTTTGGAGAGGAAAGTAGCACATAGTAGTTATGTGGATTTATTTGTTGAATGTGAAAGGAAATATCGTGCCAAATATTTTTTTTCCCTTCAAATTGTAAGCCAGGTGCATTGGGGCTTTTTTTTGTCCCTCATTTGGTAGAGTTCTTGTCTTGCTTTGATTCTTCAACTTCAATTTATGCAAAAAAAAATTATCTTGCTCATTGAATTCCTGGATTTTGTTTCATTTTTGTTAATAAAAAATGAATCTCCATTCATTTTTGAATTTAGGTTAAATACATGGGCTAGTCACTGAAATTGTATGTTTTGGGTGAATTTTTTTAAAAACGAGCTTCAATAGTTGCAACCACTCTTTAAGGTTGTGAGAGTCAGATCTTAATACTGATTTTTTTAGGGTTTTGTGAAGCTTAGATTCATGTTTTCCATATTTTATTTTTTATTGGTTGCAATTATATTCAAAACTTTTAATATTTTGTCTTTTGAGTACATTTTACATTAATGATTTTCATATGTAAAACAATGAGAATTGCCTATTATATTTGATTAAATTAACTTGATTTTCTTTAATGATTTCCAAATGCAGGAGTTCTTGAAAGCATCTCATTGCATCTTTGAACAGATACAAAATAAGCATAGATTTATGCTTAGAGTCTCTATATACCCCAAATTGTAAAGTTATGCAGGAAATTCAAGGACTAGAAGAACTTAATTTTCCTTTGTAATAGAGTCTAATTGAAAATCATTAGGAGTTTATTGGTTGATGGACCATGATTTAAATTGAAAAACAGATGGATATGTGCTAGTTTTAAACATTTAAATTAACTTATTGCTAAGTAGAACTTTAGAAAAGAATCTGAGAAGTTTTTGTTCTTGATTTCTATTGCTTGCAAGCTTAAATTATTGTCTATTTGGTTACATATCAAATCTAATCATGATGTATTATTCAAAAATTTTGCGTTAAGTTTGATTTGTTTGTATTTTCATGACTTTTCTACTTATTGTATGGTGTACCTTTCATTTTGGACATCTTTTAGGTTCTAAAAAGGCACATTCTGTTAGCATTAAATTATATACTAAGTTGTGAAATCTATTTTCTTTTACCAAGAACAAAATAGGAAGTTATTAGTTTTAATCTCAAAGAATGGCTTATACAAGAAAGACTAGAATGAATTGAACAATGATTTTTCCCTCTTCAAATTGAAGGAAATTTGCATGTCTTTCATTGAGATGCTCTCCCTCCCCCACTTCCATAAGGATATGAACGTTGAAGTGAAGAGGCACATTGACCTCTGTTCCACGATATTTTGGGGCAGGGACAGGGGATATATATATATATATATATATATATATATATATATATATATATATATATATATATATATATATATATATATATATATATATATATATATATATATATATATATATATATATATATATATATATATATATATATATATATATATATATATATATATATATATATATATATATACATATATATATATATATATATATATATGTATATATGTATATATATATATATATATGTATATATGTATATATATATATATATATGTATATATGTATATATATATATATATATATATATATATATATATATATATATGTATATATATATATATATATATATATATGTATATATATATATATATATATATATATATATATATATATATATAGAGAGAGAGAGAGAGAGAGAGAGAGATGATAACAAGACAATATGTAAATAAATCATGAGTTATAGCAATAGTATAACAACATAAATGATTGTAGCAGTAGTATAAATCATGAGTAGTGGTATAACAACATTATAAGAATAGTCGTAAACATAAAAACTATGGTCTATCAATATGAGTGTCCAAATCAAACTATCTCAAACATGTATCCAAAAGTCTCAAACATCGAAATATAACAGGCTACAAGCACAGCCTACGAAACTAAGCTTCATTCTGGCCTATGAAATATGAATTCAAACCTTGTGACATAGGTAAGAAATAATATGTTTTCATTTTGATCTCTTTTTTTATCATTTTTGGTTTAAGAAGGCAAATGCATGCCCTTTGGCCCCCCGTGTTGCTGCTTTGGCAAAAAGAATTTTTAAAAAGGGTTTTTTTGTTTTTGTTTTTAAAAGCCCAAAATCATCCCAAGGTGTAGGGGATAGCAAGCCATCTCAGAGATGGCTAGTCGTTCCCATATGTCTGGGGACATTTCTTGGCATTTTTTATGTTTTTTGGCAATTGGGGATGGTTGGAGGACATGTCCTTAAGTCCCCCTGTCACCCAAATGGGGAGGGGTTGTCTCCAAATGTTTGGGGATGTTTCTTGGCATTTTTTATAATTTTTGGTAATTGAGGATTGCTGGGGGACATTTCCTTTGTCCCCCCGTCAGTGAAATGGGGATGGGGATGGGGATTGGGGAAGCATTCGTGTAACATATACATTGACACATTTAGATTACAACTAATCTATCGTGGGTGGCATTAAATCTAGATACAACTTTCAAGTGGAACTATTTTATGAATTTGGCAATATCTTTGACTAGTTACATCTATTTGTTTGTTTTTAGTCATTTCTCTCCTCTTTTACATTGATATATTCAATTATAAGTATATAAATTGCTTTACCTAGGAGCAACTTTTGTGGTGATGGTGTCTTTTGAGATTAGGATGCACTGCAAGAAATCTTAGAAACCTTGAAGAGGCACATACATATTTAATTACAATTAATCTATCCACAATTTGATCATGGGAGGCATTCAGTTTGGATATAACTTTCAAGTGGAATTATTTTGTCATTTAGTTTGGTAGAATCTTTGAAAACTTAGATCTATTAGTTTGTTTTCAAAGTCATCTTTCTCCTCTTTCATAATAATTTACATGTAGATAAATTATTTCACCTTGTGGAGAAGGAAAAAATGCACTAACCTAGAGACCGGTTAAAATCTCAAGGGATGAACCCTTCCTTGTGCCACCTCACTTCTAGCACGCAAAGCTAGGAGGATCAAAAGTGGATTTTGTTGTAGAGAGGTTTAACTAATCTAAAGTGTTTAATGCGAATAGATTACAAATAATTAAAGTGATTGATATGCTCGAATAGATGAGAACATAAATAACTTAAGCAAATTAACAAATAAAAACATTTAGACTATTGAAATCAAAAGAGCTAATTATGAAAAACAAACACCAAACTCTGCAAGCTTGCTACCATGGACGTTGGTGCAGGTTGTAGACGACAACATAGGTACAAGATGACAATGCAAGATGTTTGTGTTGTGTAAAGACAAAGTACATATACAATGACTGAAAGCAAACAAAACTAATAGAAACTAAGTAAATAGATTGAATGGAAAAGAATAACAAAGACTACTATTATACTATGAGTATAAAGATAAATGAAGGAGACTCAAAGTGCAACACTAAATTTGATGTTTGATGGAGTTGATGTGTTGAACTTGCGCCTCTACAAACCCTACACACACATAAACAAAGAAAAGGTTGTTTGGAGACCCACTTCAATCAAATCCCTGCTTTAGTGTTTCCTCCTCCACAGCAACCGAATAGACACGAAATCGGTGATAGATAACTAGAAATGAAAAGATATACAATGATAAGATGCCAAGAAAATGATAGAAATAGTATGATAAGCTCAAAAGACACAAAATCAATAGAGTGAACTCCCCTCAACACCACAAGGTGAGAACTAGATAGGTGGGCGAAGATGAGAGCTTCCAAGGCCAAGAGCTTGTCCAGAAACCTATATGGAAAGCTTGTAGATAGTGTGGATGAGTAGAATAGAGCTCAAAAGTGGTGGGTGAGATTTCTGAAAATGTCCAAGAAGACCCAATGAAGGCCCAAAATGAAATAATAATAACCAAATTGGGATCCCTGTGTTAGTGATCGACAAATTTAGACGTTAAATTTTGTAGGGTGGTAGTTCGTAACACCTCAATGACACTACACATCTATAGATGTGTGGATGAGTGTGTGTTGCATGAATGTCTCCATAGTGCACTCACATCTCATGCTTGATAGGTTGCATGGCCAAGATTTCAAAGAGGATGATGAGAGGGCGTGCAGAGTGATGCATACGAATTACATGGATTTTTCATTCTTAGGCTAAAGTGAGGGTAATGCTAAATGCTAATTTACACAAGGGTGCAAATTTAATCCATTACATTTTGCATCCACTTTAGTGAGCATATCATATCACAAAAAGAGATGTGAGCTAAAGTAAGAAATAACTTACTTGACTTACCTGCGGGGATTTCGTTACACTGGGTTGCCCCTAGCTAGGAAACCTTGAATTGTCATTGAGATGCATCCAACACACAAGCTAAAGTCATGTATGCTAGATGATGAAGATAACTTGTGGACCCAAGACCATTTGTGGTACACCAATATGGGTGACAAGTTGTGTTATGCAGATAGCCATATGATATGGTGATTTAGATGGTGCACCAACATGCATAGCGAATGCTAGATAGGCATGTGATAGGAAGGCTTTAGATAGTGCACTGATGTGCATAGCGAATGCTAGATAGATATGTGATATGGTAGTTTTAGATCATGTCAGTATGCATAGTGTTAAGCTAGATAGGCGTATGATAGGGCAAGATGAGACACAAAGATAGTGGATTGGCTCCCACAAAGGAAGACACTAAGATCACTGCCAACCATGGCTCAGATCTGAAGAAGATCACATAAAGACAAAGGAAAACAAAAATTTGGGTCAACATGGAAGGAGTGCCTAAATGCCCCTGACACGTTGCATCATCCCCAAATGTTGAAAATCAAAGACATTACAAATAGAAGGTACACAATTGAAAACCTCTTGTTTCTAGGTACCAACAAAGTGCAAGGGTCCTCCGAGAGGGAACAACATTAAAAGACAAGCATTGGGGAACACAAACAAACACACTTTATTCTAAAGATGTAGAAGTGGACACTACCCTTACAGATTGTCCATTAGAAAATCATGGTCCTCCCAATCTTGATCATATGGTGAGGGAGGTCGAGATTGCAATGGCAGACCCAGGAACGCCACCAGTAGTAAGAGCCAAGGATCAAGAAACCTCGACATTATCATCCAACAACTCAATTGTGGTGAGAGAGAGGGATCATGCAAAGATCGTTGTCAACATCATAATATCCTCCAATGAGTCAAAATGCAAGCCTCGTAGCTTATAGGGGACCCATGAGGAGGTGTAGATGAATAAGATTCCTCGTCGACCTCTACAAAAGTGGCACATACAAATTTGGGCAAAGTCAAAGCTTGCTCCAATACGAGGACAAAAAAAAAAGAGGATTTTCTAGAGTAGGTTTACAACACCTAAACTTCGGGACATGGCCTTGCTTAAACTTTCTCTTGAAAGATGGAGGAGAAAACCTTCAATCAACTATAGCAACCTTCAATACATTAGGGAAGCTAGTAACAGCCTTGAGATGGGGCAGATGCAAGCTAGGTGGACATTATTGCATTGGATACTACTTGAGTGTGCAACATATTCACCAGTTTAGGGAACAATGATATATTTGCCAGAGTGGTGATCAAAGGTTGCTCTTGCAAAGGGGAGATGGACACCTAGACTTATTTGGTGTGAGGCTTGATGGTTACTCCCAGTGCAGGGGGAAGCGTGACAAAGGTGGTCATAGTTGTAATTGAAGTAGTGAAGACATGCTCTTTGTCCTTGCAGCGACCTCATGTGCCAAAGCCCTCTCCCATCTATGACACTTATGCTCACTCACAACCTGGTTCAGATGTAGATGCGGGCCCAACTAAAAAGCCAGTGAGGGTACAATGTCATCCTTCTCAATGGGGGTGGTCATTGATTCTGTCATCGGAAAAGGAGATAGCCCCACCGATGGAGTAGGAGGTGGAGATGATGTAGGTACTGCTAGTTTAGTCACAAGTGCTCTTCTTCTTTTTGTCCTATGAGTAGCGGGAAAAATGGAGGATGCCCTTGAAGGATGAGGAGCGGGTGCTAAAGGAGACAAAGTGGTATTAGGGGACCTCTTACCCTTGCAATAAATGGCAGGGTGAGGTATGTCTGAAATACTGGGAATGGGAAAAGGTTGACACACCTTGAGCTTCAACATCATTTGTATCTTTCCTTTATCCACATTAGATGTGGATGCAAGAATATAAGGTATTGATGGAGGCTACAATGTACAAGGCAGGTGGGGAGGCTTCCTATAGGGCACACACTTTCCTTGAGCCCCTAATGAAGAAGGGACATAAGACAAAGCAAGTTGAGCCTCATGAGAGGGATGAGCAGGGGAAGGTGCTATAGATTTTAGATTCAATTCCCCGACTTTATACTTCTGATAAGAAAGGAACATTATAACTTGTCGAGGACATAGGGGCACTATTACAATAGGCCAAAAATGGTCAAGAGAGAAGTCCCCATGGGACACTGAATGATGATATCTAGTATCCTGGAGAGTATGAATGGTCCCCTCGTGAGGAAACTTCAAACATTATGGATGACAGATGGGGTGGGTCCCATAGAGGTTAACCAGGGGATACCTAGTTTGACGTTAAAGAGGTTCGATTCAAGAATCAACATGAATGTCAAGAAAACCACTTTGGGTCCCATATAGACCATCAAAGTGGTGGAGCTCAAAAGGGGAAGAGACAACCTCTCATGCGTTCTAATGGTGGCGGGGCACTCGTTAGAGGTTCCCCAATTTAAGTCATTGACAAAGAGGACCTCTATGATTACATCCACCCAATAAGGTCAACCAAGGCACCTCTACCAGAGATGCCATTGATCAAGGCCGGGACATAAAGGGAGAAGGCTCTCCAGTGTACAGTTTGTCTAGAGGGGTGAATGCGATAGTTATCTCGAGCAACCTCTGGGAAAGTTGGTGTTATTATTATAAGGCACTAAGAGGGGGGGGGATGAATCAGTGCATCCACAAATTTGAAACTTTTAACAATTATCTTCCATAATAACCAACATAAAAATGCTAATATAACAATGAAATAAAGCATTCACACATAATGAACACAAGACACAATATTTTTTCCCATGGAAACCCTTGTTAGAGGTAGAAAACCACATGTGGGGATGATGTCCTAAAATTTCACTAGTGCAGTGATAAAATCTGCCATGTTAGGAGCAATTACAATAAACCCTTCTGAGGTTATACCCGGTTAAGAGTACTTATAGCTCGATTAAGAACTACAACAATCCTATTAAAGACTACATTGTCAAGGGATAAAACTCCTTCTAAGAGTTAACCTTGTTAGAGGATTTATACTTCATATTTAATTAAAGATCTTGCTCACCTTGTTAGAAGTGACCTTGTTAAAGGATTTAGCTTGTCAATCTATTAGAATAAACAAGTAAATAATGATCTGATGTTTGCATTCAATGCATGATAGATCCAATTTATTCTCGATCAATTGCATTGCTCTAAACACTTTATTACCTATGTACTATCTTCAACAATCTCTGTTAGTCACCACATACCATCGCAACAACACACTTAATGATTTTCTTAACTATTTATATACTTGTTCTAGGTTGGTGCTAGAACCCTAAACATTTTACAAATCGGCCCTCAAATCCAACTTAACATATGAGCGAGCATGCTAAAATCAAAACTCAACATCCTTGATGTCAGCCCAAAACATCAAATCTCAAAAACATGTCGGCCAACCACTTACATTTGACTGCAACACCGATCTAACCAACTGTACTAATCGGTACTCTGTTCTAATTGTCTATGTCACTTCAATCCTTAATAACTTAGTCAAATCTTCAAACTAATTGATGCGATCATAGAAGTAGTCAAATATACCTCTATAGATAATGTCTGTACGATCACACGCCTTAACTCAATCTCCAACTCCATATCCAATTGTCTGAATTTTGCATACTATCCTCTTACCAATTGGCCGAGCACTTAGTTTCTTCTCCATTTAATCCTTCAATACCATCAGTAAATCTGATCTCTTGACATCAATAGAATGTGTTTCCAATACACTCATGTGATCAAAACACATATCACCTTCATTAAATGCCAACAATCTCCCCCTTTGGCATTGATGGAAACACTTAGAAAAATTTGTTGCTAAGTGCCAACAATACATTTCCCCCTTAGAATTACAAATATGCATGTATCCTAAAGATCTTAGCCAACTACTACTACTACTCCCCCTTTGACAACAATGACAAATGTGTTACAAGATATTCAAAAAGAAATTTTTTATTAATCAAGAGTAGCATAGCACAATTTACAATCTACTGAGAATCTCATGAAAATTAGTCTTCAACACTTGCCAATCACTGACCCATGACTTGTGCAGAGTCTCCACAATAAGTATATGTCCATGAAGCAAAAATGTTGAGTCCTCTAATCCTTCAATTGTGTTCAGTAGGCGAGGTGGTAAGGCTTTATCAACTTCCTTCAGACTTTGTTGTAGAATGTCTAATTTAGGAATCAAAATACTCTGTAATTCCATCAAATTGCCAAGTCTCTTATTCTATTCATCCCTGTAGTTTTTTAATTTCTAATTTATTTTTCCTACCTCTCCAAATGATGTAGCAATCATATGAATGTGATCAAAATTTAATGACAAAACATTCAGCTATTGTTAAGCTTCACCCTTTTTCTTTTCAAGATCTTGCATAAAATGAGAAAATTCACAAACAATATTCAGTGTATTGCCTCCTTCAAGTAATGCTTCATTGATCTGGTTCACAACCAATGTAAGAGTGTTCCTATCTTGGCAAATGATTTGTGATAATTTCTCTGATCTTTTCTTGTCAAAGATCTTTTCTGCTCTTTCTATTGCAACATCCTCTAAATTTTTTATCTCCTCACCGATAGCTATGATTAACTGTCCTAATTGGTCAATTAGACTAGCCTTCTCATCATACTCTACATTCGACATCAAGTCAGAAAATATGTCTCTCGCTTTCATTATGGCTTATGCCTCTTGCTTGAGCTTATCTTTCTTGGCCTTAGTCTTGATCACCCTAGCAAAATTGATCATTTCCACTGGGCTCATTGTGCTTAGGTCAACTTGTCCCTTGACCAGTATATCATCATGATCATGATCATCAACTTTCATCTTTGACAACAAGGAAGGTGGTGTCTTTTCTTGTTATTTTTCTTGTAGTTACTTCCTCTTGTTTTATTTGCACAACATTATCCATATCCTCATTTTCTTCTTCTTGATCTTCCTGCTGATCATTTGTAGGAACATTGTCTTGTTCACCTTTGGTCATAGCTCAATCGGTACCCATGTTTACTGGTTCTTCTTCCTTTTTCTCCTTAGGTTCATCTTGGGTATCCATAGGCTCATCCTATACCTCCATAGTTGGGATAACACCTCAATAATCTATTTCATTTATGAGTTCCTCAAGTGTAACCTTCGCTCCATAAATAGTAAATCCTTCATTAGTTTGAGTAACCATTGGATCATCTTCTTGTTCTTTTACCAGTTCCTCTTCAATCATACTTGAGTGTTTCATCAATATATCCTTAGTTTCATCTTGAACTTCAAGATACTCACCACATAAGAGACTTGTTAATCTCTTCTTTGTTTTGAAGAGTGGTTTTGAATCTACGTGTATCTTCTAACATTTCTGGTTGAAGTTGCAGTAGAACATACTGAATCAACTCCTTATCATGTCTAATAGCGGTATGCCACCTAGCATCAAGTTTATTATACAATGAAGTAGGTATTTGTCCTTGTAACTACATCAAAGTTAGGCTAAACGTGTTCATGTTGTACACTACAATGTCTTCAATTTGTTCTTGGTCCTCCTTCCCAAATTTATCAAAAAACTTGTTAACTCCAACTATTACATGCCACTTTCTCACTTCATTGAAAATCTTATCAATAGAAATAAACAATTTTAAATCTAATTCAGACTTAACCGACTTAGTGGTGGGGGAACCTACCACTTTATATTTCTTACCTTGAGCCTTGAGTTCCTTCTCTTCTTCTAACTCTATTCCTTCAGCTTCTTCATATCCTTTTTGTATCTCTTATCTTTTTCTTTCTTTCTCTTTCCAACAACTTTTGCAGCAGTAGCCTCCTTGGCTCTTGTACGCTCAGATTGTGTCTTCTTGACTGGACTTCTAACTGAAATCTTCACTGAAGTTGTTTTCTCCTTTATTGCAATAACACTTTGTGTTTTCCGATTGGTTGAGGCACTATCAATTGCACTGACAATTTTAACATCTTCATTGTTTGTTATTCCTGAAATACTAGCTTTCTCAATTTGTTCATTTGAAAAGCCTTTCTGAATCATAAAATGTTTTACTTCCTTTCTCACTATCTTCTCAATAACCAATTTCATCAAGTCATTTTGCACTTGGAGTGACTTCTCTTCAAATGTCCCAAACCTTGGAGTCTTTGGATCTACTAGTTGAGCTAACAGGTTCTTTGCATACATAATCAGAATATCTCCATCCACTTCATAACCCATAGGCATCACCCATGAGGTCCTTGGCTCAACTGCTTCCATTCGAAAAGTGTCAGTATCAACCATAAAGAAAACAATGTCCTTGTACTTATCAATAATTTCACAAGGTATCCTTTCTTTTTCATGCATCTTCTTCTAAAATTCCTTGAAATAACCCCAAATCTTGCTAGTAAAATCACTTCCTAAGATCTTGATCGTGTTGTTAATCTAAAAAAAGCTGGAGTACCTACTATCTATGCAACATCACTGATATCGGGCAACCAATTTTGGAAATAGAAGAATAAGCACATAATCACCTGACCATACTTGAATTTTTGTCTCTTGTCCTTCTTGATCTTCTCAAGATTCAATATCAACTGCTCTCTCATTGCCTCAGCCATATCGTAGTCAGTGTTTTCCTTAATCATCTTGTTTGCTATGTTTTAGCAATTTGCAGTTTCCAACTTAGCCCTCTACATTATCACATGTAATGGAAAAAAATTACACCCCGGTGTAATTTTCCATTTAGCATCACCCCTATCTTAGCCTAAGACTCAAATTTCCACCTCACCTATCCATGCTCATTCACCTTGCTTTGTCATCACTAGCTTTGAATCTTGACCACTTTGCCTAGATGAAACAAGACGTGTGCATATCACGGAGATGTCTGTGCGGTGCACACTTGTCTATGAATTTGTAGAGTGTAGAGTGTTGTTGAGGCATTACAAACTACCACCCTACAGAATGTAACGCTTGAATCTGCCACCCAATGAGGCCCATTTTCAAATTGGTTCAATATAATCCCATTTTTGTGGTTCATTGAGAGTCTTCTACATACTCCACAAATTCCTTCATGTATTCTAGGCATTTCACCATTGAATCTTGCCTTCGTATATTTCTTCTCATCATATTGGACAACTCGCAACTCCTTGGCATCAATCTTCATTATTGCTTAACCTTCACTTCATTGAGCTTGAGCTATGTGGTCTTGATGGGAGTTCACTCTTCTCATTTGTTTTGTGTCTTATTGAGCATATTGTATTATCTTTATCACATTCTTGTTATTTGGTGTTACATATTTTTCATCTTTAGTTATCTATCACCATCTTTGTGTCTATTTAGTTGTTGTGGAGGTTGAAACACAAAAGCAAGGACTTGACTGACGCAGGTCTCTTAATAGCCCCAACATTTTCCTCATTCAGGTGTGCAAGCTTGTAGAGATGCGAGCTTGGATCACTACCACTAGATAAAACATCAAATTGGGTGCTATCTTCTTTCCTTCCTTGTCCTTTTATAGTTTAATTGAACTTCATGTGTATTCAGTTATTTTTGTTTGGTTTATTAGCATTAGTCTATATATGGGCATTCTATTTTTTTTGTATTTTCCTTATTTTTTATGTCATCCTCCGTACTTTGTCCATACGAGACATACATGTTCTACCATGGTGTCTTGTACCTGTGCTAGCATCCCAAACTCACGTATGTTTGAGGTAGTGAGCTTACCAAGCTCAATGGTTGTTCTTTGTTATTAGCTCTTTCATCTTCCATAAGTGAAACATTTTAACCAGTTGGTATTTTTTTAACTATTTATGTTTTTTTGTGTGTAGTTTATTATTTGTTCAAAACTTATCTCATTTAAGCACTTTAATTATTCAAGAACTCTTTTCAATGCTCACTTTCTTGATCCCCTAGCTCTGTGTGCTAGTAGAAGTGACATGGTTGAAGGAGAGGTCCATCCCTTGAGGTTTTAATCAATCTCTAGGTCAGTATACTTTTTCCTTCTCCATATTTTAGTGAACCCGACATGAACTAGAAACTTTTATATTGAATCCTATTCCTATTTGAGTGACAGTCCCACTGCAAAGATGGTGACCATCACTCTGATTTTACCACCTACTTGGAGGGTGCCCAAAATGACTATCATATCCACCCCTCTAGATGATTCATACAATGGATAGCCTTCTCCCCTTTATGTCTCGACATCAATCAATGGCATCTTTTTTAGGGACATCTTGGTTGACCCTACTTGTTGCATCGATGTAATCACTAAGGAGGTCCTCTTTGTCAACAACCTAAACTAAGGTAAATATGATGAGTTTCCTACCACCATTAGAATGCATGATGGGATTTCTCTTCCCCCTTTGGGGTCCACCACTTTGAGGGTCTAGGTGGGACCCAAGGCAGTGTTCTCAACATTTTTTGAGATTCCTGAGTCAAATCTCTTTAGGGTCAAACTAGGTATTCCCTAGTTGATCTCCATGGGAGCTGTCCCTTTGGTAATTCATAAATGTCTGAAGCTTCCTCATGAGGGGACAATCTACACTATCTAGTACACTAGATATCATCATTTGGTGTCCCGTGGAGGCTTCTCCCTTTATCATTTTTTACCTACTTAGATAGGGCCTTTGCGCCCCCCAAAAGGATGTGACATTCCTCACCTACTATAAGTATACAGCTGGGGAACTCAATCTAAAATCAATAGCACCTTCCCCTACTCAACCTTCTCATGAGGATTAGTGTGCTTCCTCTTATGGCTCATCCTCGTTGGGATCTCAAGACAAGTGTGTGCCCCATGGAAAACATCCTCGCTTGTCTTGAGTCATGCAATTTCTAGTAGTACCTTCTATTCTTGCATCCACACCTAGTGTGGATAAGAGAAGGGCACCCATGTTGTCAAAGCTCAATATGCATCTGCCTTTTCCCATTCCCATCATTGCATATATACCTCACCCTACCATTTATAGCGAGGGTAAGAAGTATCCCAAGACCATGCCATCTCCCTTGGCACCTACTCCTCAACCTTTGAGGGTATCATATATTCCTCTTGTTTCCCATAGAGCAAAGAGAGGAAGGGTACCCATGCCTGAGATGGAAGTGTCTTTATTAGCTCCACCTCCTACTCTATTGGAAGGACCATCTCCTTTCTAGGTGATGACATTCATGACCTCCCCCATGGAGTAACTAGCTTGCACATGAGTGTAAGCATCATCCATAGGAGAGGGATTTGGAACATGAGGTCTCTACAAGGGCAGAGATTGAGTCTTTTGATCCTATGTTTGTTGTTGCTTTCATGTCCACCTCCAACCATGCTCCTACTTCCATTGCAGTTACGCCAACCTTCTGTTCTATGACCTCTTTTGTCATGCTTCCCCCTACACCAAGAGTAACCATTAGGCCTTGTGCCAAGTGGGTCCAGGTGTTTATCCCTCCTTCACATGAGCCACCTCTAATCACCACTTTTCCAAATGTACCACCATTTCCTACACCAGTGAGTATGTTGCACACTTAGGTGGTGTCTAGAGAAATGATGTCCACTTAGCCTGGACTTGCCCCATCTCAGGAGCACCATGTCATCTTCCTTTATGTCTTGAAGACTGATATAATGGATTAGAGGTCTTCACCTCCATCCTTTAAGAGAAAGTTAGAGTAGGGCCCTATCTTAGAATTTAGGCATTGTAAATCTTCTCTGAAAAATACCATTCCCATTTCGGTCCTCGCAATAGAGAAAGCTTTTACTTCTCTTGTGTTCATCTCCACCCCTTTTTTAGAGGTCAGAAGGGAGATTCTTCTTCATATGCACCTCCCCATGGATCTCCTACAAGATATGAGGCTTGCATTCTTGACTCATTTGATGATATTCTGGTGTTTATGGCTATATTTACATGATCCATCTCACTCACCACATTTGAGTTGAGGGAGGATAATGTTGAGGTTGCTTCATCCTTGGCTCTTGCTACTGGTGGGGTGCTTTGGACTCCCATTGTGGTCGTACCATTGCAAATATCAACCTCTCTCCCTATATGATCAAGATTGGGAAGATGATGGTGTACTAATGGACCACTTGTGAATGTAGTACCCATATGCACCCTAAAATGGTAGCCTAGACTTTGGGCCCCCATTCAGCAATTTATCAAATCCCTGAATCATTATTTTCAAAAATCAGCATTTTATCAATTATATCAATTTCCTTGATCAAATCCTATTTTATCATTTTTTATTATTTGCCTTGGGCTAACCATTTTATCTTAAGTCTTTATTTATTTAAAAAGAATATTTCCTCCCCTTTTAATAAATAAAAAGCCCCACCTTTTCCTCTTATCCTAAGTTGCACAAATAAAATATTATTCTTATTTTATAAAAAGAGAAAAAGTACTTTTTCTCTCATATGGACACAAAAGTCAACTCTTATTTTCTCATTGGAGGATACTTGTGCACATGGATTGCTCCTCTTTGATGCTCCACCGTTGATTAAGTCTTTTGCCTCTTAATCTCCATGGTCCATTCCTTCTCATTTCTTATAAAAAGAGAGCTCTCTTCCTCATTCTAGGTCATTCACTTTTATGCTAACTTTATGCTGTAGGAATTCTTGAAGACTTTGAAGCTTTTTGGAGATCATTGTTGCATCACATCTTGGCTTTCTTCATTGCTTCATAGTTTAGTTTTCATTCTTGCATAGTAGCTTCATATTTCATGCTTTCATAGCTTAGATTTCCTTTCATGCTTTAGAATAACTCATCTAGTTTAATGGGAAGGATTGTAACACTTACATTTTTCCTTTCATAGTTTAGTTTGTACTCTCATTTCCATAGCTTAGCTTGCATCTTTCATTTCTAGCTTGCATATTCATCTTAATCTAGCTTGCATTTGCATTTCCATTTGATTCTTGGGGATATTGGCATTCTTGCCCTTGTCTTCACTTGAATCTCTCATTGTGTGGTTGACTAGCAAGGTCATTAAGTTTATTAGCTCTAGCTGAGAGCAATTTTACAATCTCGCAACTCTATACATAGAGAGCTCTAGGTCGCTATTGAAGGTTTCCCTTTCATGTATTTCCTTTGATGTAATGACTTAGAGAAGTGCACTACTTTTGTGTGTACATTTTTGGCGCCCACCGTGGGGCATAGTAGATTAGCTTTGTCCCTTCTTTTTTTGCATTTTCGTCAAATTTTTAGCAAGTTTTGAGCTTAATTTTCGATCTCTGGTTTTTTTTTCTTAGAATATCATGTGATACTTCTAGAAATATCGCACGATAGTTCTCTATATGCGTGCGTGACACTTCACCTATCAGAAGTATCACCTAGCTATTGCAGAGAATATCGCCTAGTCTCGAGCGAAGTATCACCTGGTATAGGGAGAAGTATTGCCCATAAGTAACCTATCACCCCGGTATACTGAAAAGTATCATGCGATACTTTTGGTGTCTATACTATTGACTGTACCCGGTAGTGACTTGTCTTTCTAAATCTTTTGGGCCAAGTTTAGATTTAATTAGTTTGTTGGTTTAGTTCACTATGGTTAAGCAGAGTTTAGTTGCAAATTTCATTTGGATTTTGAGATTTTTCTAACCTTGTGGGCCTAACAAGTTGTGGTTGTAGGTACATTTGCTTGAAATATTTTGCCAAAAGAACACATGTCAAAGCTTCAAATGTACAAGGGCTACTAATAGTTTTTGTAGGGCTGCCCAAAGCATAAAAACCTAATCAAGTGCTTGTTTTTATTTTCATTTCAAGTGTGGTAATTACTAGTTGTTTCCTTTAGTAGGCACATAATATCTTATGGAAGAAATTTTGAGGTAGTAGGAGAAGTATGCTCTTCACCCTTGTGGTGAACCAGAAAATCTTGACCCATCTTAGGATTTTGGAAACAAGAGAGTAATTGAACTTTGCTTGGTGTGTTTGGGAGAAAGCTTTGAGATAAGGGAGTATGCTCTTCACCCTTGTGGTGAAACAAAATCCTTGAATCTCATAAGTTGATCCAATTTTTGTTTAGATTGTTAGAATCCTTTAGCGGGCCTGCTCTTGAGCAATCAAGAGGAACGACCCAAGTGGGGACAAGCTTATTGCCGGCTATTCTGACCCACTATAAACTCAAGTCTATCAAGGACACAAAACCTTGGTAGATGTAGTGCTTGTCTTTGCTTGATGTGAGTACTTATGGGATTGTGACCATGAGGAAAATATTCAGCAAGAATGCTTAAGGTACTCTTAAGGCTGCGAGGTCCATTACTTGCCACAAGGTAAGGAGTCCCTTTGGGGAGCAAGAATGGTACTACGAATGGAAACCCTTATTAAGAACCATAGTTAGAAGCCACCCTATTTTTTCGCTTAGCTTCTTGGTGCAAGGATTGATCCAAGTGGAATAACCCGGATCACCTCAAGATACTCACCATATGTATTCCTTTGGTTGTGTCATTGACACTTCCATGACAAAGCCAACATCTATTGTGGGTAACCACTTTGTGTGAGGTGAGGGGACATCAAGTTGTGGGCCAAGTTGATAAGTAATGAGCCTTGACTTTCTAGGATAGATATTGCTTGAAGTGTCTTCGATTGTGTAATACCAGTGTTAACATTCTTGAACATTCAAACAATTGGTAGTATTCCTAGGGTGCTTTTGTATTTTGATATCACAAGTGTTTGTCTTGGAAAGGTTGCTTTTGCCCTTGTTTCAAGTGTTTTGAGACATGTTTGATCCCTTACTATTTGCAAACCTGTCAAATTTCTTCTGATATTTTGATTGAGTTCGAAAACATCAACCTTCAGACAAACTAGCAACAGTATTGCCTACTTTGAGAAGAAATATCATGCGATAGTTCGTTCCTTCTGGACTATCGCCCGACTTACCTGGAGTCTATCACCTGGATATTGTGAGGTCTATCACCTGGTGAAAGGTGAAGTATCACCTTAGTAAGAAGTATCACTTGGTTAGCCTGGAAAGTGTCGCCTAAGAATTCTTTGATGTATACCTGGTTTCAGTCATTTTGCAGTTGCTTCTAGTTGGCTAGGTCTTTAGGAAGGTAACTTATCTTACCGCTGGAAGCCTGTCTTTACTCTGAATTTCTATTTTTAGCCCTCTAGGGGTAGTGTCATTTGATTTACCAAGTCACCTCGGGAAGAGTTGTCAAGGTAGAAGATTATTCCTATTGAGAAAGTACATCTCTAGAGTTGTTAGTAACATTCTTGGAGAATTTTAGTACTCGTTTTGTCCAAATCATTTCCATTCAAATTCAATTTTAATTATACAATTTGGATAAGTCCATCCTCCTAGTTCAAACATGCAAGGATATTGATCCTTTGATTTAAGCACCTCTTTGACAGTGTTGGTAACGCCTTTTGCAATTTCTATCTTACCATCTCTTTCTTTTGGACATTGGAGAACTTTGATTATCCTAGTTTGGTGTTGACACTTTGAGAGGTCACCTTATCATCAAGAATCCTTTTCTTTCATGTCAGTTACAACAAGGTACCAAGTGAATCAAGGGAAATGACACCCAGTTGCCTTTAATCAGTTACCCTTAGTTAAGACTCGTCAACAGCGAAAGGGAAAAGAGCCCATTTTTTACCAATCCCCTAAGAGTGAGTTTGAGGTTTGTTTTGACCCAAAGAGTAATCCTAGCGAATTGAGTACCTTTGTAGCACATTTTTCATCAAATATGGATATGAGTTATACCTTGACCAAACAACAAAGGGAAATAATAGACCAATCACTTGGTGATATTTTTCAGAGACATAGGAGAAACATGTCATTCGAAGATGGCAATCAACCTGACTCACCTCCTATTAATTTAAGATATCTAGATGCTCATCAACGAGCCAAAAGACATTATCCACAAGCTCATCAAGATACACGGTCACAACATGAGGACCAAAACAATGCATCTAGTGAAGCTCATGTCAATGCAGTGCATGCCAATGATTGGTACAAACATTCAAGACCAAGTTCCCCACTAAACACAACTTCAAGATATACAAGTGAGAGGCTAAAAGGAATTGAGTAGGAAAAACAAGCTGCAGAAAATGAACGAGCTGCAAAAGAAGAAAAACTTAGGCTCCTAGAAGAGGAACAACGAGCCTTGTTGGACATAGAGAGAAAAACATTCCAAGAGGAACAAGATAGGATATTGGCCCAACAACTCAACAATCAATTCAACAACAGGGGTACCAACAGTGGAACCAAATCTCCACCATCTACTCCCTCAGCAACTCCAAGAAGAAGAAGGAGGTCAAGGACCCCTTTAAGATCACCTAGTCCTAGAGGAAGAAGGACTTCTCGACATGCACATTATAGGAGACATACACCTCCTAGACTTTGAAGACAACCCTCCCAACGAGCTCATCATGGCTCTCAACATGGAGGAAGTAATGCCAACCTTGATACTATTGATTTCATGACAATGCAACAAGAACCACTATTCCAACAATATGTGGAGAAGTATGTTGAGCAAAATAAGGATCAATTCTTGGAAAGCTTGATCAACAAGGGTGCAAGGGTCCCATACAACTTTGATGTGGATAGAAAGATTAAGAAGCAAAACCCTTCAGCTGATGAGATGATTAAGCAGATGCAAAAGACTATGGAGAAAATGATGGCTCCAAAGAATACCTTCAACTTGGACTCCATATGTCCCAATCCCATTGACAAGAGTGTGGTTATGGTAGATTTTCCTAGAAAGGTTGAAATCCCCACATATGACAAATATGATGGTAGTGGTGACCCACATGACCATGTATGATAGTTCTATATCATGAGCTTTGAATTTCATTATGAGGACTCCTACCTTATGAGATTATTCCCGAGGAGCCTTAAAGGCCAAGCTATGGAGTGGTTTACTAACCTTACCCCTCCTGTTAAAACATTCAAAGAACTTGTCCAAAGGTTTGTGCAGCACTTTGCATATAATCTATCAAGGTTAGTCACCATGCTTGATTTGTGCAAGCTAAAACAAAATCAAGGGGAACCCTTTGTGACATTTTTACAAAGGTGGAGATGCTTATGCTCCAAATATTCTAGGACCATCCCTGAGGAAGAAAGGATTGATATAATTGTGAGCAATCTAGTGCCAGAATTAAGATATGAAGTTAGAAAAATGGTCTTTAATTCTTTTGACACAATGGTAGAAACTGCATGTCGCATCGAGGATGTTCTAAAAGAACAAGGTATTTCGGCCAAACAAAGTAACAACAACAATGGCTCAAACAATAACAACAACAATAAGGATAAGAAGAACTCATATTGGAACAAAATTAAGCAAGTAGTCAATGACGGAGTTGTTGACTCTCCACAACCTAAGGAACAAGGAGTTCTTAATCTATCTAATGTAGTTCAAGCTATGAAGCTGCAGACATCCTTAGATCATCAAGAGCACAAGCCCAAGTATCGAGATAAATCTAAGTCAGGAAAGAGGCAATTCACTAAGCTTGGAGACTCTTATGCAGATATTTTTAAGACCTTGATTGCTCATAATTTGGCACAACCTCAAGATTCTACAAAGTTTCGTATACTGGATCCTAAACCTTATTGGTGGAATGAGAAAGCTTACTGTGTATACCACAATGGGATTGGACATGACATTGAAAATTGTTTTAAACTTAAACATCTTGTTCAAGACCTTATTGAGACTGGGAAATTACAGGTTGATGGGTTGACCACAAATGTAGACCACAAGGCCTTTAAGGAGCCCTTGCCTAAATATGAGAAGGGGGAGCCTTCTAAAAATAAGAATGGCAAGGCCGCAATCAATTATACCTATACAGCTGCAGAAAATGTCATCAATATGCTGGAAGTTGTGGACAATGATGTCAACATGATGAGGGGGAAAGATCCCTATGGTTATGATGTAAACTCACCTCCCATATTTGATAAAGAACCTGTTGTTGTGCTTAGGGGTCCTCAATCTCGAAAGCCATCTCAGCCTCTCAATGCTGTTACTAGGAGACAATATCAAGGTCCTGTTGTCATTAGAGGTCCTAATTCTAGCAAATCCAAGCAACCAGTGTCCAAAAATGTCCCTTCCAAGTCTGCAGTTGGTCTTGATATGAGTTACAACCTTATTGATCAATTATAGCGAATGCCAGCACAGATTTCCATTTTTGAGCTCTTAGAATTATCTCCTAGACACAGGAGTGTCCTTGAGGATGCCTTGCGAGCCGCTAATGTTCCTAATGACATAGATGTCGATCAATTCCAGAACATGGTCAATCACCTTGCTAGCCCTCATTACCTCACATTTTTAGAAGAGGACGATAAAGCATTAAGTCATCTGCACAATTTGGCCCTTCATATCGAGGTCATGATCCATAAAACCTGTGTTAGGCGTGTGTTAATAGATGGGGGTGTTGGGCTTAATATTTGTTCTTTGAGTCTATTGAAAGTGTAGACACAAAAAATTGGCAAAAGGCTTAAATTAAATCAAAAGGTGCATCAAATCATCAAAATAGCACGAAAAATCAATAAATGGAACAAAGGCAATTCAAATCAAAGGAAAATTCAATTAAATGATTAAATGAAGCTTGAAAAGGGGAAAAACACTACAAAATTGATTAAATTCAATTAATGACATAGTTGTTGAAAGAAAAAATCAAAATGAACCTCTTACCCTTCATGGCTAAATTTAATTACTTTAATTAATTAATAAATCATAATTTCCCTCAACAAAGCAAATTGGAGACAAAATGGACACAAATCACTCACTTTTGTTGAAATGGTCCATCCTTTTGAAACCATTTAAATGATTGTCCCCTCCTTGTCCCCCCATTTATGGACAAAGCAAAGCCAATTGACCTTACCTAAGCATAACCATGATCAACTCACTCTACCCCCTACCCTTGGGAAAATCCTATAAGTAGAAAGCATTTTGAGGCATTAAGGATCCATTCCATATCTTTGAATTGCAGCAAAGCTCTTGCAATTTGCATCCACACCACTCACTTGTCAATTTTAATAGCTTAATTGCTTTGATCATAGTAGATTGTTCATCAAATAGAGCTAGAATTTGATTGAATAGATCTTAATTGCATATCATATAGCTTAATTCTCATCTTTAGAGTGTCACTAGTGAGGATCATAGCTGAGAGCCTCATTTACCACTTTATTTTAGAGATCCATGAGATGTTGATAGATTAATTGTGCATTGATTAGATTAGTTCTCACTCTAATTCTTGTTGTTCTTAGTTAATCTTGTAATTTCATGAAGGTGAATAATATCATCACACAGAAAGCTTCGAGATATTCTGAGAAAATAATTGACACTAGGAAGAAGATCACAATTAAAGCCTATGATGAAGCAGAGTGAAGCTCTAAGGGATTGGTTGTTCTTCCTGTTAGGATCGGTCCTGTGGAAAAGGACATTTTGTTTTAGATTGTTGATGCCAGACCTTTGGAATATAATAAATTGTTAGGTAGGCCATGGATTCATGACATGCAAGCAGTGCTGTCTACCTACCACCAATGTGTTAAGTTCCCTTACAATGGAGTTGAAGTATGCATACCAGGGGATAACACATTATCTGTTAATGCGATTTCAGCTGGCTCTCATGTCCCTTTGAATAAAGAGGCTGATAATTTTGATGTTGCTCTTGAGCAGTGTAAGGGTAAGTTTAAGTCCATAGACCTTGGCATGGGAGACTACCAAATGGATTCCTTCACAAAAATGCCAATCTCGCCTAGGTCTTATGGAAAACCTTCACTTGAGAGGAAACCTTCATCCTTAGCTATGACCTTATTTGGAAAGTTTGTAGAGTCCTCAGTACCTATTCATGAGGAGAAAGAGGAGGTAGTCATTAGAGATTGGATTTATAGAGAGGAAAAGTATCAACATAATGAGAATTTTGCGCCATCTCCTAAAACCTACGGGAGAGGGTATACTTTGGTTAAAAACATGGGCTACCCAGGTCATGGCCCTCTTAGTCACAGGTTAGATGCCAAGGCCGAACCACTCAACCATGCTCTTTTTGGTCATAGGACTAAGTCAACAGTTGGCATAGGCTTTGATCATGAAAAGAAGACAAGTGTCCCTATCCTAGCTGCGATGAATAGTGACAGTGACTCAGATTATACACCCAATCTTCAAAACCAGCAAGACATGATTGATGATTGGGTGCCTTCCACCAATCTCCTTTGGGGAGATTCAGATGATTCAGCAGCTGAAAATACAGACACCAGAGAAGGTGACACCCTTCACAATCTCAAAGCTTCTACATCAAGGCATCCCAAGCCTTCTTGGTGTAAACATCCCAAGAGATTTAGAAACAGATTCACATGAGTTCGAGTGGGACTCTCTTTCAGATGAAACAATTGATTTGGACATGGACGTTGTCCATACCTATAGTACTCAACCCGATGTGACCAACAAGCCTAGTGTAGGACTAGAGGATTGGAATCCTCGAATTGCCTTAGTGGATGACGCTTCGTTTGGTAGGACGAGTCCTAATTCGGGTATCTTAGAAGGAGACTTGACAGATCCTAACTGTGCGATCACCAGAGATAATGCCTTTTGTATCAATAATGTTGAACCAGTCATTGACCTACCCCTTGTAAACTGTCATTTGATTGATTGGTCACAACTTTGTCAAGAGCCTCAACTCCTCACTTTTTACAACGACTACGAGATAGCCTGCTACTTGAATGCTCTTGAACTCGCAGTCTCTTCCACCAGTGAACATACAATGAGTATGACAGAGCTGGATATTAAGTACCTCAGTCAAAAAACAAAAGAAATGAAACAAAAGAGAAATGGTTCTGATGGTGAAAACCACTTTGTGGCGGTGTCAGAACCCAAAATAGTAAAAATAAAAGACGTATCCAAAATTGAAAACCTCTTTGAGGTGCCTAAGGATGGGGTACTTAATAACCTACTGAGTTATTTCCAAGATAGATCATCAGTTCTTATTGAGCCTACTCAACCAGTAAATTTGAATACAAAAGAGGCTCCACAAGTGATACATCTAGCTCAGTCTCTGTCAGTGCAAGAAAAAGAGGCATACACAAAGTTCTTACAAAAGAAGAAAATCAATTTTTCTTGGACATATTCAGACATGCCAGGGCTTGACACTAATCTCATTATGCATCACTTATCTATAGCTCCAGGAATTAAACCAGTAAAATAGAAGTTGAGGAAAATACATCCTCACATAGCTCTCCTTGTTAAGGCTGAATTAGAAAAGCTCTTAGGAGCAGGATTTATTAGAGCTATCGACTATGCTGAGTGGATCTTAAATATTGTTCCAGTTTCAAAACATGATGGGTCCATTCGTGTATGCATAGACTTCAGAGATCTTAACAAAGCTTTCCCAAAGGATGACTTTCCACTCCCTAACATAGACATGATAGTGGATATGACTGTGGCCTATGAGATATACTCTTTAATGGATGGTTTTTTCGGTTATAACCAAATAAAAATCACTCCTGAGGATCAAGAAAAGACAGCCTTCACATGTGCATGGGGAACCTATTGTTGGAATGTCATGCCATTTGGATTAAAAAATGCAGGAGCCACATACCAAAGAGCTATGACCACAATATTTCATGATATGATGCTTAAAAACATGGAGGATTATGTGGATGATACCTTGGCCAAGTCTAAGCAAAGGGATACACACCTAGAAGATTTGGAAGTAATTCTAGATCAAATGGAGCAGTTTCAGTTAAGATTGAATCCGAAAAAGTGTGCATTTGGGGTTACCTCAGGTAAAATTCTAGGATTCATAATTTCAGCCAAAGGAATAGAGGTGGATCCCGAAAAGGTTCAAGCTATATTAGATATGCCGCCTCCTAAGAACATTAGTCAGATGAGAAGTCTTCAAGGATGACTCCAATCCATACGGAGGTTTATTTCATAGCTTGCAAATAGAGCACAACCATTCAAAAAGACATTGCATAAGGGAGCCACATGTGCTTGGAATGAGGATTGCCAAAAGAGCCTAGATCAAATAAAGTAATACTTGGCTAATCCTCCAATTTTAATGCCTCCTATCCCAGGAAAACCATTAATTTTGTACATCTCAACGATGGAATCTTCCTTGGGGGCATTGTTGGCTCAACTTGATGATACTGGGAAGGAAAGAGCCATCTACTACATTAGTTGTACTCTAGTATCTTATGAGATCAATTATAATAGTATTGAAAAGTCTTGTCTTGCGGTAGTGTTTGCTTCCCAAAAGTTGCGACACTACATGCTTGCCCATACTATACATCTTGTTGCAAAAATTGATCCTCTTAAGTATTTGCTTAGTAAGGCTACTCTCACGGGTAGACTTGCTAAGTGGATGATAGTTTTGTCAGAATTTGATATAGAGTACATTGAGCGTAAGGCTATAAAGGGGCAAGCTATTGCAGATCAACTTGATAATTTCCCAATCAAGGATAGCATGCCTATTCAAGTGGATTTCCCAGACGAGCATATCATGTACATGACCACGCGTACCTGGAAAATGTTCTTTGATGGTTCAAATATGCAAAATGGATCAGGAGCTGGAGTATTGTTTATTTCTCCTCATGGGTACAACATACCTAAGTCTTACAAACTTTTGTTTCCATGCACAAATAATATTGCAGAATATGAGGCTCTAACCAATGGACTGAAGATGGCTATAGAGTGGAATATAACAGAGTTACTTGTTTTTGGGGATTCACAATTAATTATCAACCAAGTAAATGAAGAATACCAAACTAAGGATGACAAGCTGATACCTTACAAAAAGATGGTTGATTCATTGCGACATTACTTCACATTTGTGACATTCCAACACATCCCTAGAGAAGAAAACAAGGTTGCAAATGCCATGGCTACACTAGCTTCACTCCTTCAATTGGAACAACATGAATCAAGATTTGAATTCCTGGTGGAAGAGCTACACCATCCCATCTTTGACTCCCCCGAAAGCCACGTCATTTATACCTTGGTTAGTCATGACTCATCCCGCTATGGTGCTATTTACTCATACCTCCATGATGGCATCATCCCTGATACATTTAACCATTCTAAAAGAAGAAACCTTGTCCATAATGCCTCTCGCCATACCCTTATCTCTAGTGATCTATATAGGAGGGGATTAGATGTGACACTTCTTAGGTGCTTGGAAAAGGATGAGTCTGACCGAGCATTAGTTGACATTCACGAGGGTATTTGTGGAGGACATTCTAATGGTCTTGACATGGCCCGAAGGTTGCTTAGGGTGGGGTATTATTGGCCCACAATGCAGATGGATGCTATAGATTTTGCCAAATCATGTGAAAAGTGTCAGAAACATGGAAACCTGATTCATGCTCTAAGTAGGGAGCTTATTCCTTCTATTTCTCATTGGCCATTTCAGCAATGGGCCTTTGATCTTGTTGGGCAGATTCATCCCAACTCATCAGGTGGACATAAATTCATTATTACTGCTACTGACTACTTTACCAAATGGGTAGAAGTCGTTCCACTGTCTGTTGCTTCAGGGAAGACAATTTCTTTATTCATCTTGAATCACATCATCTGTCAATTTGGGATACCTTCTAAGATAATCAATGACAATGGAGGTCAGTTCAAAAACAAGGACCTTACACACCTCTACAAGAAATTCAAGATCAAATAGCATTGGTCCTCCATTTACTTCCCACAGGGAAATGGACAAGCAGAGGCTTCTAATAAAACCATTCTCAAGATTCTCCATAGAACAGTTCACAAGAATGGTAGGGACTGGCACTTACAGATCAATCCAGCCTTATGGGCTTATAGAACAAGTATACGTACTCCCATAGGGGCTACTCCTTTTTCCCTCACTTATGGCGTTGAAGCAGTATTACCTTTAGAAGTAGAGATCCCTTCACTTAGAGTCTCTCTCAAAGGTTTGATAATAGATGACGATTATCGTGCCATGAGGTTACAAGACTTAGAACTTCTAGATGAGAAGTGCAAGGCCTCATTTGATCATATGAGAGTGTATCAGAAGTGTATGTCAAAGGCATTCAATAAGAAGGTTCACCCTAGAGAGTTTCAAGTAGGTGATCTTGTTTTGCGAGAGAATCCTAAGAATCAACAAAATAGAGAGAAAAAGGGTAAGTTCAAACCTAATTGGCTTGGCCCATATGTCATCAAAGCTGCTTTTGGGACAGGTGCTTACTTGTTATCTGATGAGGATGGAGAACAACTCCTTGATCCCATCAATGTTTTGCACCTCAAGAAGTTCTATCCATGATGCCTATTCAGTCTGGGGGCATCCTTTGTACATATTTTATGATCCTGAGAAAATACCAAAAAAAAAAATTCATATATGATGCTGAAAAAATCCTAAAAAGCATAAAATGTCCTAAAAAAAGAGCATCCTAGTGAAAACCTAGCAATAGGCACTTTGATGTCTCATTAAAAAAAAAAAAAGTCAAAAAATTCAAAAAAATAGAAAAAGTGCCTTGGTGAAAACCTGGAAACAGGCGCCTTGGTAGCAAAAATACAAAAAAAATAAATTCTCCAAGTGGTGAAAACCTGGAAACAGGCGCTACTTGAGGCCTTTGCACCCTTGTCTCTTAGCATGCGTCCTTGACACTTAGCCATTCTCCATCATGCCTTGACCTTATTTGACTTGGTCTGGAATTGGTCTTTATTTTTGTCTAGGGGGCATACCTGTTAGCATAGGTCCTTTAGGTGCGTTTGTCTCTTGGGGCATTTCACAAACAGGTGTTTTTCAACACCACCCCAAATAGTGTTTTTCAACACTACCCTAGCGTTGAGTGTTTCTCAACACTTATCAGATGTCTTACCCACCAGTCTAAGTATGATGCGATATCACTCATTAGAAGAATTGGATACTCAAAGTTTGACTCTATGACCAACACACACACTTAAACAATCAATTCAATTGCGATATGTTGACTTTATTTTTCTTTGTGTGCTGTCTATGAGGATTTCTTTGATGAGTGGTCTCTCCCTGAGAAGTTTTCGATGATGCATAGCTAGAAGACTGAGGGTATGAGAACATGTTTTATTTCTTTATCTGCTTGTGGGTATATTTCGTTGATCCTAACTGTCATGAGCATTTATGCTGGTCTTACTTGACACTAGGGATTAACAAGATATTATCCTTGACTATTTTTTTTATGCGAGTGCATGCTTATAGCTACCCTGACTTTCATGTGTCTTGATACAAGCATAATCTCGCCATAACAAACTTAGGTAATCTCACTGCACTAGTCATCTTGACCTACATGTCTTTGGTGCCTAGGTGGGATTCCCACATCTCTATTTGATATAGATCATATTCATATTCACATAGTCATACTAGTGTGTATTGTATGATCTTATGACGCTACCAATAACGCTCGATGATGATAATTAGATGTCTATAAGCGTTGTGACCTTGCAAGTCAACCACTTTTCATAGTAGCTTGCATTCCTAGGTTCATGTTAGATTAGTTTTGCATCTTGCATATGGAGAGAGCTCTCCTTCATCTTTTGTGGACTTGTCAGTCAACTGCACTCACCTTTCCTTTTCTCGATCATGTCTTTCACTCCTTGTCTTTCATATCACATCATTTTCACCCCTTTTATAATATTTTGACTTTTTGACCTAATTTTCAAAATACCTTAGAATTTCACAAAAATTGCACCCCTAGCTAATTTTGACATCCTGGATCCATTTTCAAACTCAAAATCAAAATCTGAGTTAATCTTGATAGTCAAAATCACATTTCAAAACTTTCACCTTCTTCTGCACAGTTGGTTGACTTTTTTGAGGCATGATCCTTCAATCTTCATTGGGGCATCTTCATTTCTTCACCCCCATCTCTTTCAAACTCCTAGTCTATCATTCATTTTCACTCGCTTCATCTCTCTGAGGTTTGACTTCATCTTTTCAGTCAAATTGGGGCATATCTTCAGTACTTGATGGTTATCCTATCATGTTTCATCTTCAATTATGATTTCTAGTGCTTTGATCAAGTTTATCTATTTGCTACTTCTCCTCTACCTGATTTTGATTTCGATTCCGAGGGGGCAGTACCTATCAACTTTAATCTTTGATTCAACTTTATCATTCAGTTTAGCTTGAGATTCTTATTTTGAGACTTGATTATCACTTAACAGCAACGGTGTTGATCTTGTCTTTTGATTCTTATCTCTTATTTTTCAAACTTGATTATCACTTAATAGCAATGGTGTTGGTCTTGTCTTTCAGCTGGTTTATTTTTGTCCTGGCGTGTTCCTAGAATGATCACACGTCTGGATTGTTTTGTGATCCCAAATTGATCTCACATTTTAATTCCATTCTTTAACTGCATGTGTTCCCAGAATGATCACACATTAGTCAAAGAGGGGCAAATGTATGCACCCTAAAATGGTCGCCTAGACTTTGGGCCCCCATTCAACAATTTATCAAATCCCTGAATCAATATTTTCAAAAATCAGCATTTTATCAATTATATCAATTTCCTTGATCAAATCCTATTTTATCATTTTCAATTATTTGCCTTGGGCTAACCATTTTATCCTAAGTCTTTATTTATTTAAAAGGAATATTTCTTCCCCTTTTAATAAATAAAAAGCTCCACCTTTTCCTCTTATCCTAAGTTGCACAAATAAAACATTATTCTTATTTTATAAAAAGAGAAAAAGTACTTTTTGTCTCATATGGACACAAAAGTCAACTCTTATTTTCTCATTGGAGGATACTTGTGCACATGGATTGCTCCTCTTTGATGCTCCACCGTTGATTAAGTCTTTTGCCTCTTAATCTCCATGGTCCATTCCTTCTCATTTCTTATAAAAGGAGAGCTCTCTTCCTCATTCTAGGTCATTCACTTTTATGCTAACTTTATGCTGTAGGAATTCTTGAAGACTTTGAAGCTTTTTGGAGATCATTGTTGCATCACATCTTGGCTTTCTTCATTGCTTCATAGTTTAGTTTTCATTCTTGCATAGTAGCTTCATATTTCATGCTTTCATAGCTTAGATTTCCTTTCATGCTTTAGAATAACTCATCTAGTTTAATGGGAAGGATTGTAACACTTGCATTTTTCCTTTCATAGTTTAGTTTGTACTTTCATTTCCATAGCTTAGCTTGCATCTTTCATTTCTAGCTTGCATATTCATCTTATCCTAGCTTGCATTTCCATTTCCATTTGATTCTTGGGGATATTGGCATTCTTGCCCTTGTCTTCACTTGAATCTCTCATTGTGTGGTTGACTAGCAAGGTCATTAAGTTTATTCGCTCTAGCTGAGAGCAATTTTACAATCTTGCAACTCCATACATAGAGAGCTCTAGGTCGCTATTGAAGGTTTCCCTTTCATGGATTTCCTTTGATGTAATGACTTAGAGAAGTGCACTAATTTTGTGTGTACAGTACCCGCTTCTACATCTTGAGATTAGAGAATATTTGCTTGTGTTCCCCAATGTTTGTATCCTAACATTGTTCCCTCCTGAAGGACCCTTATACTATGTTGGTACCTAGAAACAAGAGGTTTTATGTTGTGTACCTTCCTCTATTTTTAAAATCTTATCCTTCTATTTGTTGTGACTTTGATTTTTGATATTTGGAGACGATGCAAAGTGTTGGGACCATTTATGCACTCCTTCCATGTTGACCCAAATTATTATTTTCTATTTTATCATGTGTCATTCTTTAGATCTACGCCACAATTGGCAACATTGAAATATCCCCTAAGAGAATGTATATATTACTCTTCTAGGTTTTGGCACCAATCCATCAGACACCCATGTCTTTGTATAGATGTTTTGGGAATCAAGTGTCACCTATTAGGAAGTGATATTCTATGCCAACATCTCAAATATTGACATACCACAATTTATATTCTCTCCTTGGAATGTCTTATGCTCCCCTCTAAGAAATATAGTCCATTCCAAGGGGGGTTGTTATATTTGTATGTCTAGTTGTCTTTTATCTAACAATCATATTGTCTCTACATTATAGGTTTTTCTCACTAAATTTTCAAATTTGTATCTCAGTGTCTTCCTCTATGGGTAATCCACTATCTCGGTGTCAACCTTTGTGGCGGCCAATCCGCCATCTTAGTGTCTCAATCTTGTCCTATCATACTCCTATCTAGATTATGTTGTGCATACCAACATGATTTAAAGCCACTACATCACATGCCTATCTAGCATTCGCTATGCATGTCAGTGCACCAATCTTAAGCCTCCCTATCACATGCTTATCTATCATTCATTACACATGTTGGAGCACTTTTAAAATCACCCTATCATATGGTTGTTTGGCATAACACAACTTGCCACCCATATCGGCGTACCATAGATGGTCTTGAGTCACTAGATTGTCTTCATCATCTAGCATGCTCAATTGTAGCTTGCATGCTGGATGTGACTCATCAACAATTCAGGGCTTCCTAGCTGCGGGAAGCCCCATGTGAAAAAATCCTTGTTTCTCTTACTTTAGCTTGCATCTCTCTTCACATATGATATGCTCATTAAAGTGGGGGCAAAATGTAATGGCACAATTTTTCACCATGGTGTAATTTTCCATTTATCATCACCCCTACCTTAGCCTAAGATTCAAATTGTCATGTCATCTTTTCGCACTCATTTTCCTTAATTTTTCATCACCAGCTTCAAATATTGTCCATGTGTCCTAGATGACATAGGACATGTGCACGTTGCAAAGACATCCACACATAGCACACTCATTTATAAATCTACAAATGTGCAAAGCATCATTGAGATATTACAAACTGCCACCTTGCAGAATGTAACACCTGAATCTACCGCCCACTATGGCCCATTTTTGAATTAGTTCAATATAATCCCACTTGTGTGATCCATTGAGTCTCTTCTACACACTTCATAGATCTCTTCACACATTCCAGGCACTTCACCATTGAATCTTTCCTCCATAGATAACTTCTCATCACGTTGGACAACTTGCAACTCATTGGCATTAATCTCCATTGTTGATCAACCTCCACTCCATTGAGCTTGAGCTTTGTGGTCTTGAGGGAAGTTCACTCTTCTCATTTTTTGTGTGTCTTATTAAGAATGTTGTATTATCTTGATCACATTCTTGTTATTTTCTATTACATATTTGTCATCTTTGGTTATCTATCACTATTTTTGTGTCTATTTGGTTGTTAAGGAGGTGGAAACACCAAAGAAGGGAATTAATTGAGGAAAGTCTCCAAACAACCCCAACATTTCCCTTGTTTTTTTGTGTGCAAGCTTGTAGAGAGGTGAGTTCGGATCACTATCTCCATCAAACATCAAACCATATGCTATCTTCTTTATTTCCTTGCATTTTTATATTTTAATTGAACTCCATCTATATTTTTTTATTTGTGTTTAGTTTATTAGCATTAGCATGTACATGGTCATTTTGTTGTTTGTATTTTCCTTGTTTTCTATTCCATCCTTTGTACTCTATCTGTATGGGAGTTACACACACCACATTGGTGTCTTGTACCTATGTTGGCATCCTAAAGTAGTGTGTGTGTCTGAGGCAATAAGATTATGGAGCTCAATTGTTGTTCTTTTCTATTAGCTCTTTTGTCTGCCATAATCAACATATTTTAATTAGTTGGTATCTTTAAACTATTTACATTTAGTTACATGTGGTTTCTTAGTTGTTTAAAACTTATCACATTTAAGCACTTTAATTATTCAAGAACTCTTTCCAACACTCATTGTCTTGATTCCCTAGCTCTGTGTGCTATTAAAAGTGAGGTGGCACAAGGAAAGGTTCATCCCTTGAGATTTTAATCAATCTCTAGTTCGATCTACTTTTACCTTCTCCACATTACGAAGGATCATTGCACTCACTTAGCGCTTAAGTCCTACTTGATCCTATTGGGTTTTCTTTCTTCTGATTGTGCATTAAGAAAAGGTGGACTACCCCTATCTATTTATTTTCACCCATTTTCCTATTGCACACATCATAGTATTGCATCCATAGTTGAGGAAACCACAACTTGTTGAATGTGCAAGAAATCTAAGAGAGGGTGAATAAGTTGTCCACACATTATGACTTTTAAAACTTGTAATCAGTTCCCCAAACTTCTTTGAAACTTTTAATTACTGAAAGATATGAACATGAAAAGCACAACCATAAACACATGAAATACTAGATTTATGTGGAAAACCCTATAAAGGTAAAAATCGTAGAGAAGATTATTCTCCAATATATGGACACCAATTAAGGTGGATAACAAGAAAATCTCACTTCTAGAGACTCGGTGCCTGAAGAAATCTCACTATCAGGGGGCTCATTGCCTAGATGAAGAAAGATAAGAGAGAATAGATCAACCACTGATATACAACCGTAACAAAACTAAAATATCTATAGTCACCTTCAACTCACTACTTTCAGTAGCTAACACATTAAAGTTTACACTACTCTACACCACACGTCACACTCAACTTATGTGATCAGGGAGACAAATCCTTGTTCATAAATCACCATCGCACAAACATATACTGTACAAATTTTGCACAAATACATGCATATGCCACATGCCACACCAAAACCATAATGATTTATTGTTTATATATACCAATCCTCTATTTGTGAAGTCTCCCACTATTGCCCAGGCAAGGATGGAATAAGATTTGAATTAGGTCAGCACTAAACATTCTCACGGTGGGCAGGAATGAGAATTGGACCACCACAAGCCATATATGAGACCAAAAATAGTACTATACATGTTACATATCTTCTTGCATACACCAATACAAATAATTGTAGTGTAAACACCCAAGGTCGACCAAACCTAAAGTAGAAATACCATCAAACTTTGAAACCATGTCTCTGAAGCCCAAAATCTTGTGCCAACTAAAATGAATGAAACTAAGGATATTATCAACTCATTTCCAAAAACAACATCATAAACTATTACACAGATAAATGTGAAGCACACATTTTACAAATAGAATAATATCTACAATAGTCATACATAAACAAATACCAAATTTACTACACTACATTCTAAACCATAAAAACTTGAATACAACAACTCCAAACTATACTTAACAACATATCAAAATCTCACCATCAAATTTGTAACATAAATAATATGTGAAGCAAAATCCACATCATCACTGCACCAAAAATATCTTGAAATTAATGCAATAGTTTGTTGACATCAATGATAACCATGCCAAAATAACCATATTGAATCATTGTCTATCCAAACTCATTCATTATGTTGAATATTGCAACAATCTTCCCCTTTGACATTCGTGACAACAAATCAACAACAACAAAAACTTACACACCCCTTTTGGGACATCTTTCAAGCAGAGGTTCCCTCCCCCCCCCTTTGACATCAATGACATGCCGAAGATGCAAATCAATTATTCATTCTACTCAACCCCCCTTGAGATGTACACTTTAGCTCACAACAATTCTTATCTCCCCCTAAAAGGTTGTCACAATCATTATTCCACATCAAAGATATGCTTGAAGTTCATTGGACTAATGCATATTCGTACACATTTAGCTGTGATAAGGAGGGGTAGTCACCCCTATCTTCCACTAGAGATATTCAAAAGTATCCTTAGAGAGCACCTTTGCGAAAATATCAAAAATTTGTTCTTTTGTGGGTACATACTCAAGCTTTACTTCATTCTCTAAATTTTTTTATTTCTCAAAAAGTGGTACCAACTAGAAATGTGTTTCATCCTTGAATTTAGTATTAGAATCTTTGAAATGTTTATTGTACTAGTATTGTCACATAAGATAGAAATAGGATCATCAAGCATTACTCCAATATCTCTCAAAGTCCATTTTTGTTATTAGATTAAACAACCACATGTTCCAAAGATTATTTTGGGGGCTAAATCATCTTAGTAGACTAATATTCTATTCAAATGAGATGAAAGACATTGAATGTGATTAATCAATAGTATTTAAATGAGAATTTAAAATATTCACTCCAATACTCCATTCTCCAATATTTGTCAAACTCGATGGCCAAGAGCTCATGACAATGCTAAAAGGGAAAGAATTCAGGAGCAACAAGGCAACAACTAGAGGCCAATGTCTATCTAGCTGACAAAATACTTCTGATTAGACATTTATTTGTTATTTATAAATCAAATTTAAAAATATATCTTAGCTCATTTGTATTTTTAATTTAATTAATAAATAGCAAATAAATTGGCACTCTATTGGCTATGTAGCCATTTAGCAACTAGAGAGCCTCCAACAAAAGAAATAGTTACTTAAAGATTTTGCAAAATACGAAAATATAGTCAAGTGGATTATAAATATAAAATAACTAATATGATGTATGTATGTATGTGTGTGTGTGTGTGTATATTTGTTTACCTTGATATATTATAGAAATTAAATGTTTACCTTGATATATTATAGAAATTAAATCAATGCTACCATTAATATTATCCACCTTAGCACTCTCCATGACCCGATAAAGAGTCATCACCATTAAAGACTTGGCAATAGCAACATATCTCGGAGAAGGGGGAGAACTAAACCCAAGCTATGATTGTACTTCAAGTTTCTACAAAGAGCCACCATGCTTTTTTAGATATGAAGTTTAATCTAAATCATTATATCATTATATGATTTATGCTTGGTCATTTTATTGTTAACCGTGATAAATAAGCATATTTCCATCAAGTAGACTTTTTGGAATAATTTAGTTGTCCTACATTGCAACTAACAACAATATGTTCAACCAAAAAACCTTCTAAATGGAATATTTAGATAGTCAAAAATTTGATCCTCTACCTTCAACTATACTTGATCCAATAATCCTTCAAATAAAATATCAATCTCAAACTAGATTCTTGTTAATGTAGAATAGAGCAAATCATCAATTTCCAGGTCTAAAGACAAAAACCTACTCAAAGCGTTGCTAATATTATAAAACAAAGAACAAACTAAAATTAAATGAAAAACTCATATATAACTAAAAATGATTCTACCATTAGATCAAAAGCTAAAAAACAAAGCTTAACCAACAAAATATGTTTATCAAACCAAAAAAAAACTCTTTTCCAAATAAAATATTCATCTTAAAAGTATATTTAAACATAAGGATAGATTTCAATTGAATCGTTAATGATAGCGTTTCATTTTTTAAGATCCAGACATTCAAATTAACTAAACTTGACCATATTTGAAATTACAAATCAAGTCTAACTTAAACTATTTGCTTTTCTATACGCACTTCTTGTCCTGTCACTTGACGAAGATTTGAACAATAATCAGTGCCTAATCTCCACATCTGCATATTACAATTTATTTCTATGTCAATCATTTTTCAAAAGGGATTCGAATAGATTTCGACTCAATAAAAATTTACATCTATTAAAAATAATAATTATTATATGATATAGAATTCAACATTCTTAACCAAACTTCTTATGTAGATTTCAGTGTAGAAGTAAAAGGCTCTAAAACTATAAAGACCCTATTTCAATCTTACTTTAGACAAATAAGCACCAAAAATGAAAAACTTACAAAAGTTGAAAAATAAAACTATAGTCTACCAACATAAAGACTATTCCAAATTAATCTAATCCATTATCAAAATAAGAAATTACAATAATATGAAAATATTGTCGAACAACCTCAAGTACAATAATTGGAAATTGACCATAATGTCGAGAGTACATGATTAATCCATAAAAAATACGAGGAAAATAAATACATATAAGATATTGACCATCCTATCATGCATCGTACAACATAGGTATACAATACAAAAGGTACATGACCAAAAGGTCAAAATGGTACATGATATCAACATATATGCCATCAAACTATCCATCGTCCATATGCATGCTCTGGTCTCCTATGCCATCAAAAATATGTCCATCTGCAAATCTCGAGACAGAAATGTGATCCAAGCGATTTTTCCACCCAACCACGGAGTGGTTACCTCCTCTGGGGCTCATCCTGAAATGAAGAGCATGCTGACCCTGCTTGAGTAACCTATCTACTCAACACTGATGGATCAGAAAGGAATCTGGTACAAGCTGTGAACTAACTATTTTTCATACATAAAAGTAGAATTGACACATATATGACAGAGAGAAATGAAAATAACCAATACAAAATCAATCATGTATTTCCATAGCTTAGGCTTAACCATTTATTAACTAGATTTCTACTAGCAAGTAAAAGAAAAATATATTTACCCTTCTCTGTTCACCCACATTCAACACCCTTTCCCATGATATTATTCCTTAAAAGGAGATTAAAAAAATACATAAAAATGAAAGCATGTTACCAAAACGATCTCCGTTTACTAATCTACCTCTACAACGATATAATTCACAATAAAAATTTTGAATAATAAAGATATATGTAGTTTTGATAAAAGTTTAGTAATAATGTTTTATCCTAAGGTGATCACCACTGCAAACCTTGAATGTTTTCAATCATAACCTAAAAACCCAGAATATTTTCTATCACTACAGAAAACCCAAAATGTTTTCGGTCACTCCATTACATATAAACTTATTTCCCTAAAAATTGCAATAATTTTTTCTAGTCATTTCAAGGTCAATCTGGTATAAGGTTACATAAACTCATACTTCAACATCTTACTAGCAATAATTAAATTACTGAACATATAAAAGTGTTGCCACAACAAAGAAGAAATCACATGATTGAATACATAATCTAAAATTTTCATTCATTTAAATAATGTCGCAGCATGTTATTAAACTATTAGTTTCCCCAACTCTGTGCGTTACTTCTTCCCTCCAAAACGGGCATTCATGCCATTGACTAAGGTATGAAATGCTAAGTTAAGTTTAAGTTAACTGGTTAAGCTTTCTTCCGCATAGGTACCAGTAGATTCTCTTAAAAAGATTAAAAGTTATCAATTTATTTAGTTATCTAGAGAATTAAATTAAATTAAAATATTTATATTTTTGGTTTAATCTATATTTTCTTTACTAAAAATTTAGGGAAAAGACTACACTTAATCGAGATTGACAATTTTTTTTTAATTCATCCATTCTAACATAAAAAGAAAATCAAACTAAATTCTTTACTCTTTGGGCAACTGTCAATTTACTCAAGCATTCAACTTTTATGAGATAGAGAGAAAACTCATTAAATCTAAAAACAATTAAGTATGTGGTGTGTGCTTGTGACCAATTATTCCAATCACACCCTTGCCCAAGAGATATATTTCTCTACCTCAATCACATCTCCATCTTCGTGTCGTGTCAATTAGCTTACACTCGATTGCTCATCAATAAATTAGTCCCATTAAATCCATAATTAAAAGAAACATAATAATAACTATGTCTAAAACATTTATTCCATAGAACTTAGATCTATACACACTCAACCAAATCAACACAAGTCAAAAAGTTGCTTAAAAAAATCCTAAATACTAAGAAAACTGGATCGAATTATAACAAAAACATATGTCAATAAAACGCTATGATTGCTGAAACAGCATAACAAATTCTATATTTTTAAAAAATATAAACTATACTAAAATATCAATTCTTAAAAGCCAAATATATGATGCAACACAGGAGTTGGCCTATGCGACTCGTGGGGACAAAAGAGTACCAAAAAAATTCTAATATTGTATTCTGGTATTCCAAGAAACCAGTTTTACTATCCAAAGAGTAAGAAAGAAGAAACCCCATTTCCTTCTTAAACCACCTCTACAAAATCCCTGCTAACTTAAAACTCGAAGACAGCACTTTGCTTTGCTTTGTAGCCAAGAATGTTTCTCACCTGCACCCACTAACCAACCGTATAAACAAACAATCCCACTAACCCACCATGATTATCTCATCAGAAACGAACCGACTGTTCCTCCCTTTACCATGGATTCAAATTCTGATCAGACAATTTTAACATTCAATTTACTGTTTTTCTGGTTTCTTGTGTCTGCAAGTATCACAGATGGTGCAGGGTGCAAGACCCAGTTCAGTTTAAATGGGATGGGAGAAAAATCTTACCAAAAATGTGTGGATTTGCAAGCTCAAGGAGCCTCCATTGCTTGGACATTCTTTCCTCACAACAAGACTCTGGACATTGTTTTCAGTGGTCACATGATATCCTCCTCAGGATGGATAGGATGGGGAATCAATCCTGTGGCTCCCAATACAATGGTGGGAACAAGCACCTTAATTGCCTTCAGGGGCCCCTCTGGATCAGGCCTTGTTCTGCCTTATTATTTGGACAATGCTGTCAAAACCCAACAGGCTGCCCTTGTTCCAAACCAGACAATTACAGATTTTAGTGTGCTTAAAAGCTCTGTATTTTTCAGCTCATCCTCTTCATCTGCAACCATCTTTGCCACCCTCAAACTGGGATCTAACCCTACTTCTCTTAACCATGTTTGGAACAGGGGAATGTCTGTTCAGGGTTATTCACCAGGTATTCATGGGACTAGTGTTGAAGATCTCAAATGCACAACGACTGTTCAAATCGTATCTGGGTCTGTGAGAGCTACACCAGGTATCAATAACATGCTTTCTATTAGAATACAATTTTTTTTGGGATAAATCTGTGTTTATTTAATCACCTTTCGAATCACATCTAGCTTTTCATTATTGTCTGAGTAGAAGATAAAGATTAAGGTATCAGTAGTTTTTTATTCTTTCAGATTAGACCATTTAGATTTTTATTTATTTTTTCAATATTTTGGATCGAGTTTTATGATCTTAGATCTATCTTTTTTTCTCTTGCTATCTATATTAATGGTAGGTCATAAAATTTGATCTGAAGTGTTTGATAACAAAAATTCTATATGGCCTAATTTAGAAGGAAACTAGTGAAATGATTATATACTGTGGAAACTTCATGAATTTGAAGATTAAGGTACATAATGATTTCAGTAGTTTTTCTTCTTCTGGATTAGACCATGCAGATTTTTTGTTAGCAACATTTCGAATCAAATTCTATGATCAATCATTCTCTTCTCTTGCTATCTGTCCTGATGATGGATCATAGAGTTTGATCCAAAACTTTGGCAACAAAAAATCTACATGGTTTAATTCAGAAGAAAACTACTGAAATGATTATGTACTGTGGAAACTTATGATGTTGGAGATTAAGGTACATAATGATTTCAGTAGTTTTTCTTCTTCTGAATTAGACCATGTAGATTTTTTGTTGCCAACATTTTGGACCAAACTCTATGATCCATCATTCTCTTTGCAATGATGGATCATAGAGTTTGGTCCAAAACATTGGCAACAAAAAATCTACATGGTCTAATTCAGAAGAACAACAACTACTGAAATCATTATAGACTATAGAAACTTCGTGAATTTGAAGATTAAAATAATTTTTATTATATTATATTTATTTCCCCTTGAATATAGAGGCTTAATTTTGTTCTTTTTTCCTCTGTTATGGTTGCAGATAATACAATTTCTACAGCCCAAAAACTGAGGATCATTCATGGGATTCTTAACAGTATTTCATGGGGATTTCTCCTCTTCCTTGGAGTCATAACTGCTCGTTATCTTGGGCAATTTGAAACCCTAAATCCTGCTTGGTTTTACATTCATGTAGGACTGCAAATGACAGGATATGGTATTGGAGTAGCAGGATGGGCCATTGGCATAAGGCTAGGCAAAATGTCCCAAGGAGTTTCACATGATTTCCATCGCAATCTTGGGATTGTCATATTCACATTGGGCACTCTGCAAATATTTGCTCTGCTCTTCCGTCCAAAGAAGACCCACAAGTTCAGGAAGTATTGGAAATCATACCACCATTTTGTTGGGTATGCCTGTCTTATCATAAGTATTGTGAATGTGTTTGAGGGGATTAATCTCATGGGCTTGTCAACTGTTAAGCTGCTCTATAGCTTGGCCATTTCATCTCTCATTGGGCTCTGTGTTGCATTAGAAGTGAACAGTTGGATCATGTTTTTTAAGAGCAAGAGAGAAGAGGAGGATGCCAAAATGAGGATGCAGTCTTCACATGGATTGAGGAAGCTTTGAATCCACGGCTGGGTTTTTGTAAATAGAAAACTTGGTGGAGTGATTCAACCATGACAAGCTCCACAAATAACCATCATTATGTGTTACTGTAATATCCTAATTTTGCACTTCCCTAGTCATCACAAATAAAACCTTATAAATTTAGAGTTTATTACCTTAAAGAATGTGATCTTCAGCCTATAAGCACAAATTTTGTGATTTGAATTAATTGGAGCTTCAAGTTACAACTTTGAGTCAAATGTTTATATCAACTAAAAACTAATATAATTATATAATCAACACTTCATCATTCTTAACTTCACTTCTTTTCTAAATTACAATCTAGAAGTGAAAGGCTCTAAAATGTATGTATGCTCGTTTGGTTGTTGGAATTAATCTGGAATTGGAAAATAGGAAATGGTGAATTGGTATGGACCAATTCTAATTTTGGTCCAAAATGAGCATTCAACCAATTCTCCTCAGAACCTGGAATTAGAATTGAGGCATGGAATTGGAATTAGGAATTTAATTTTGAGAAGGGAAACCAATTCCCATTTTCCAATGCCAGGTTAATTCCAGTGAGTTGGAATTGGAAGAAATGACCAAACTGTGTATGGAGAAAATTTTGAACGAAGACAATTTAATTGTTGGACACTAAAAGAAAAATACAGGGATTGTATTTTTAATTGCAGGAGTGTCATAGACTGTATAGCAATTATGGAAGTACCCACCAACAGTACATGCTTGAAATCTCAGAATCTGAACCAAACAAGTGTGATGTTGATTTCCTCCTTTGGCCTAGGAAGACATTGGTACTAGTTGGAGAATTTTGTGAATTGCTGAATGTTTTAAAAATGATCACTATTATAATTTTTCTTCTACACTATTTTCTACTATCAAAAGATTAATAATTTTTTTTCATCATTTTTTTAATATAAATCTGTATCTTGTAAGTTCTTATTTATTTCTATATTGAGCATAATAATTAATTTTTTTAAACAGATCGATATTTTTATTTGCAAATTAGATAGGGAAGAAATTTAATTGAAATTGATTTTTAAAGGTTTAAATAATAATTTAGAGATCAATTCAAATATAAGATTTCTTTTAATCTCTTGCCAGACTTGTTGGAGGATATTGTATAACAATGTCAACTAGAGTTCAAAGTGCAGTCTTCAAGAAACAAAATGCAAAAGTCATGACATTACAAGGTCATGTGAGAGGCATTATGGAAAATCAATAATAGTTAAGGCAACAACAAGAAAATAAGAAAGCAAATAAGTAAAATAGAAGAACAAACTTCCATCAGTTGAATTCTTAAAAGACTTTAAAAAATGGAATTGGTAATATTCAGGATTATTTTAAAGGTGAAGATTTTTTAAGTGAATCTAGCATAGAAAAAAATGAAAAGAATGTGAATCTATTTTAAGGTTGAAATACCACTAGAGATTAATAATTTAGACAAATTCATGTGAAGTACTGGGTACATGGCCTATTTTAGTATACATTAAATAAATTGAACATCTTACATGCTTAAATATGATAGATCATACTCTTGTATGGTGGGAAGCAAATAGCAAATTATCAAAAAGAGAAAAAGGCAAGAGCTATAAATGAGAAGAATTCATAGAATTAATATTCGATTTTTATCCCATAGAACAAAGTTAATCAATAAAATTGAATGCAAACTAAATCCACCAAGGATGCTATTTTTTAATGTATGGTCAAAAGAAAAAAGAGAGAAGGACAAGAGGAGATCTAAGACTCAAGAGAGATCAAGTCTCATGGTAAGTCCAAGATAAAATGTTAACTATGGTAAGAAAGGCCACATTAATAAGGAATACAAGGAAAAAAACAAAAAAAGAATGAGTCGGATGATGATTCAAATTTTGGAGCTTCTCAAGATGAATCAAATGTATTTGTTGCAACTCTTGCACACATGCAAGAATGCATAATTGATTGGTGTCTCTTTCCACATGATCCCCATAGGGCACCTATAATAAAGGGACTTATCTCAGTTAAGCCTACAACTTTGGTATCTTATCAACTACACCTATAAGATTAGTACTTACAACAAAGGATTTGCCAACACAAAAACTTGTAGCAAAGGGCAATGCGATGTGGTATCCTAAATATGTTCTCGTCTTAGAGAGCAAGCTACTAGCCAAGAAGATTATATTGTGGCTAGGAGCATGAGTTATCTAGGTGAAAAGGGCCTGATGACCTTGAAAAATATAAATCTTCTAGACGGATTAGTCGATTTCTTTCTTGAAATTGACTTTTGTGAACATTATATTAATGGTAAATATTATCAAATTTAATAGCACTCAAGCTCACATCAAGGAGTTTTAAATCTTATTCATAGTGATATGTTTGATCTTGCAGATATGTCTTTATTGGCAAAATTCTTGTATTGTGCTTATTTTATCAATGACTTCTCCTAGGGCACCTAAGTCTAATTTTTAGGCACAGATTCAAACCATTTAGTTAGTTCAAGGAGTTCAAGGCTCCTATGAAAAAGAAACAAGTAGTGACAACATAAGGAAAATAACAATAGTTCAACCTACACGTTGAAATAAGATATAATAATTTAAAAATTCATACATAATATGGCAACCAATGGTCGCATCCATAATGTCATCAAAGAAGGCACAATTAAGATAATGGTTACAACAAGTAGTCGACCTACACGTCAAGATTCGATTTACATCATAAATTAAAATAATACAAGGAAGCAAATAAGGGATGTCGACATGCATGTCTGACATCAAGTACACTACATATATCCAAGAGTACATCAATTACATACAAAGCCACGAAGGGTGTTCAATATAAATGAAAATAGTATGTCGTTGAATCTCTGTCCATCTGCATGTCCCTATCTCCTAAGTCATCGAACATGTGTCCATCCACTATCTTGAGACAGGAGTGTGGCTCATGCGCTTTTTTTGCCCAACCACAAAGTGGTTAGCTCCCTTAGAGTTCTTCCTGACACGAAGAATGCGTCAACCCTGCTCGAGAAGCCTAGCAACCCGGAACTGGTGGATCGGATGGATCTAGTGCAGCCGTGTAACATATCTCCAAACACATATGCCTAATGTAGAACTAAACACAAATGTAACAAGGAGATGAAACAAAACCATGTATAGAGAAGACATATGCAATAAATAACTTAGCCAAACAATTAAACCAGACTTCTATTAGTAGATAGAAGAAAAGTACAACTTTTTCTAAATTACCCTTCCCTGATTGCCTACATTCAGCACCCTTCCAACTACTATTTTCCTCGCAAAAAAGAAATAAAACACATCAGGAAGAACATATAAAGTGCAAAGAAAGTAAAACTCTTCCTATCAGTGTCTCAAATGTTCACGCATTCAGGCAATAAGTTAAAAGCAATCATACAATTACACTCTCTCTCATTTCTCCAATGTTACACTATTCATTTAGTTAGAATCAATCTGAATATCATTATCTTATAACTTTTTCAATAGTATTACGCCCTTCCAAGCAAAAGATTCAGCTTCAAGCCATACAATGATCACAGGTAAGATTCATATACAACATCTAGGAATTTACTCTATTGTTTAGTCAACCAATGTGTAAACTGCAATAATATTTTCCATACATACATCTTGTCTACAATTATCATTTATGACCACTCAAACTCCACACAGTAATGAGTATATGCAAATCTCCTTACGAAATCTAACAGAAAGACTATAAACTTTATTCAGTAATCATCCATGAATAAATACCACTCTAAGTTGTAAACAATCATCTTGATTATGAATTCTAGTCAATGATCATCCATCGAAGAAAAAATAACACTGCCGGGCAGTCATTTCATATTTGACACAATAATTAACAATAATTAATGGCTTTGGATAAACTTCAGATAGAATGCACCAAAAAAAAAGTCAGATTTTTTTTTAAATTTGTAAAAATACAGTGATTTTTTTGTGGTTTTCGACCACAAAATGTGTAGATCATGAAGAATAAATGTTGAAACCAAAATCTGTTGTATTTTTCCTTTTTGAAATGTAATCAACAGTACATTCTGTCTGGAACTTAGTTGTAGCATCTTTTTCTCAGCTGCCAGAATCTACGACGGTTACAAAGAACAAAGAAACACTATTCCCATAGCTTATAAGACTTTCGAAAGAGATTAACAAGAATTTTTGGGTTTTCCCAAAAACGGTCAGTAAATTTCTAGCCACCAAATGCAACCCAAGAACTGTACCGTTTAAGTTTTTACAGAGTTTTTGTTCTCGTTTTGTTTTCTTGAAAAACGAAGAAAATTTCAAAACTTTTAAGCATTGCCGAATATGGAGTGAGAGCTTCAGGCCACTCTACTTCCAAAAACCGTTTCCTTCGATTGATAAACCATTTTCTTTGATAAATAGATAGATAAAAATTTAATGTCTACGAGGTTAAAAATAGCATATAGAACAGCAAGACAACTTAAGCCGACTTCAGTAATTGGTTCTTTTCTTTCATTAAGTAACAAAATAAAGAATTCAAAACATACACTTACCATATTGGACACAATGGTATACTTTTGGATTCTTTATTTTATTTATTTTTGCTAGGAATTAAAACATAGTACTCTTCCAAGAGGTATTTTCAATTATTGAGTCACGAGTGCATATAGTAACAATTACTAACATGATAATTATTTTATAGAATAACGATGCACAAGTATACTAATTTAATCAATAATTTCATTATTCTTGCTTAGTACCAATTAATCACCTAGAGATAAAGTTGGAATAAAAACACATTCATCTAATTTTGAATAAAATCATCCACATAGTCATATCGAGGTTAAGGTTAGAGACAAAAGAATTCATTGAGTCAATCATAATATGCAACTAAGTGGTGTGTGTAGGCTAGATTATTTGTATCCACCACTGTTGAGGAGCTAGCCTCCTCTACATCAACCACACCCCCGCCTTCGATTTGCAAAACTTCAGACACTTGACACCATATCAAAGTCAGTGTCTGTATAAAATAATAATCCAATGTAAATTTAATCATATTTTATTCTATTTACATCATACTTTGATTAATTATGTATATAACATCATCATAAGTCATCAAAATACGCATCATCGCAACTCATGTCATCATGAAACATAACATCATCATAAATGACTAACATCATAACAACATGTCATAATAATTATATATGTAAATAAAACAATGCTTTCTTATAGTCGAGCATGTAAAGATAAATACTGATTAAAAGTCCAATCAATACAACTAAGAAGCATCTTGACAGAAGTCTAAACATAACGACTAAAACACATCGACATCAATCTAAGTCTAATCGACTAAGTCAATACAGTCAAAATATCGCAAAAGTCTTGAAAGATAGGAGTGTCATAGGTCGAGTCGTGACACCCACTATCTCTTTCTCCCCTTTGTATGTTAGTTCATGGTTTGCATTTGGTCTTCCAGATGGTCGATGTCTTTCCTACTTCCCTTTTGCTTTGTTTTGCAATTATTTTTTTAGCGCATTACAATCTTGTCATTCTTTTCATCAATTCATCTTTTCAAAATATCCCTTTACCATCTTAGGTGTTGCCTCTTCAAATTCATATTGTTCTTTTCTTGGATGCTAAATCATGTGGAATTTGGAATTACACCTATCATTTGGATTTTCTTAGAAGTTTCTAAAGCCTTTTCAATAATTCTACTCTATACACATCATACAATCATGGATTTCCATGAGATCACATTTTGTTACAACATTTTATCAATCAAACCATGTGGCATGTTTATCCTTCCGTCTACAAGGGAAATTTTAACTACAATATAGGACAAAGTTCTATATCCTTTTATGCTCTCATGGATGTTTATACTCTATTCCAAAGCTTCGATTCTCATACAACTAGGTGGACATTGAAAATAGTTGTGAAGTCCAATTTTGCATCTATAAATTGCATTTCCAAGGCAATTAATTTAGAAACCATATCAAACATTCTTCTTATACTTCTATGTTTGTCACACTATTGCTTTATTTATGATTTTATCATCATCTTGGTGGAATCATGGAGATAATGAAGACTGACATAGAAATGTCGATCTCAAACCAAAACTAAAGATAACATGTCTACATTTTTTTTTTGTCGATCTTGATTTCCATTCACCCAAGATGCTCTTGCATCAAGTAGAAACATCAAGGTCTTAAGAATATAAAATATTAGAGAATATTGTCCAGGTTTGAGAATTTTGAAGAGAATTGTATTGGATGGCTTAAGACAACTCTATTCACCCATCAACGAAACATAGTTACAAAGAGGATAAACAAGTTGTTGATGGATTGGGTTGTAGTATGCTTACGGTACCAGCTGAAATGGGATTTTAACCAAGCAACTTGTTTTGTTCAAGACGTGTGCATGTCGTGGAGAAATTGTGTGTGTGTCATGAAGACGAATTGTGGATGAGAATCTATAGGCTGAAAGGGGATGTTGGGATGTTACGCCTACTATTTTGGGATGTTACGCCTGGATAGTCCACTGACACGGGGAATCCATTGGTCATGTTTAAACTTTGTTATTTTCTTCATTTTCGCCTCTCTTACCACATTTGCATTCATTCAAATCACTCTTAGCATTTTAGCCACCCTCTTGAGCTCTTTATCAATCGTCGTTGATAGTTTTCCATCTTTTTGCTCTTCTCTTCGTTGCTATAACATTCTCCTTCATGCACACAAGCTCGTATCTTGGGATTCTTCTACCTTCATTTGTAAGGTTTCTCTCCTCTTCTTCCTTGCTTAAATTAGCTACTCTTCTTCTTTATTTGTATTTTTTTATCTACATTTAGTGAACTTATGTTCCTATTAGCTTGGTCATTGTTCTTGTACATTTTTTGTTGTTATCTTTGTGCCTTATTCAAATGGGATGCACGTACCTCACGTTGGCATCCAAGACAATGAGTTGGCTTATTACATCAGGCAGTCTTCTCCAACAACCTTCATTTCTAGTTGCTAAAATATTTTATCAGTTCATAGTATAACTTAGTTATCTTTGTTTGTTTACCTTGCATTCACACTTAAGTTTGAACCTTGGTTGATTAATTGATCTTCCTAGCTCAACTAGAGCACTAGTTAAGTGAGGTGGCTCAAGGGTTGACTCACTCCTTGGGATTTCATCAATTTCAAAGGTGTTGAATTCTCTTCTCCATAGCTTGATTAGAGCTATATTTTTATCATGATTACTAACATTGATGAGTCTCAAATTGTGATTGAGGTAATGGAGATGGATAATAGTTAGTTCTAGAAGTTGGCCACAGATGACGAAATGGATACTATGAAGAAGAATGACACTAGGGGCTTGGTTTAGTTGTCAAAGGGGAGGAAATATATTGGTTGCAAATGTATTTTCTTAACTAAATTTGGTTTAGATGGTATTGTTGAGAAACACAAGGTTAGATTGGTTGAGATGGAATATTTCAAGTTGAGAGAATTTGTTATTGTAAGATTTTGTCTTTAATTTCTAATTTGATATCCATTTGGTTCTTATTATTTATCGTAGTAACTTGTGATCTTGAAGTCAAGCATATTGGATGTAAAGAAACTTTCTTACATGCTTTGGAGGAAGAAATAATTTGCATAATACAACTTAAGCATTGTGTGGTAAAAGATAAGGAGGCATTGGTCTGTAGATTTGAGAAATATTTGAATGGCCTCAAAATATTCATATATTTTGAGGTTGGAATTTGTAAGTTCCAAATTATTTATACACACACACACACAAATATATATATATATATATATATATATATATATATATATATATATATATATATATATATATATATATATATATATATATATATATATATATATATATATATATATATATATATATATATATATATATATATATATATATATATATATATATATATATATATAACATACAAAAAAAGCACTGAATGTTTGGTAGTCTAGCACCAAGATCTGAGGGCAGAATACATGACTTGTTGCAAAGTAATGCCCCTAAGTATGCAAATAAAGTGTGAGGTAATTTTGCATCAGGATCTATGGTGGAGTATGTGTATAAGAAAGTTGCAAAAGGAGCTGTGTAGAGAATTCAGGAAACTTTTTTTGAGTGTGTAAACAAATCGCCAAACATGAGGCAGTTTACACTAGGATGGTAAGATTTTTTTAGTGTGTAAAAAAATCACCAAACATGAGGCAGTTTACACTAGGACCCAAGAATGTTGAGGATTTGTGAAGTTGAAGATCGAAAAGAGGAAGAATAAAATGACATTTTTCATTGGATATATTCGTGTGTTTGTGAGGAGAGAGAGAGAGAGAGAGAGAGAGAGAGAGAGAGAGAGAGTTTGGTAGTCTAGCACCAAGATCTGAGGGCAAAATACATGAATATATCCATACACACGAGAGGACCCAAGAATGTTGAGGATTTGTGAAGTTGAAGATGGAAAAGAGGAAGAATAAAATGACATTTTTCATTGGATATATTCGTTTGTTTGTGAGGAGAGAGAGAGAGAGAGACTGAAAAGGTTCCAAGGAAGAAAAGAGATGTGAGTAATTTTCTTTCTAATGATGTTTTGATTGCATAAAAGAAGGAAGATGCAAAGTGCCTATCATGTGGCACAAAATGAGATGCTACAATAGAGGACTTGGAAGGTCTGGTATTCAATGGAGATGAATATTTGGTGACAGAGACATGTCTACCAAAAGGCATGGAGAATGAGATCAAGAAGGTTGCAATAGAGGTGAAGATGATCGAATTTGCAGATCACTTATTTCATGGGAAGATCAACTAAAATGAGGAAGTTATCTTGAAAAATATCAAAAGAATCAATAGCTTCTTGAAAGTTGAAAACTGAGAAAGGGGAAGATATTTTGACAAAGGTAAAGTATTTTCAAAGGCTTGGAAATAATGACAATAAAAGAGGAAAGTGAAGAGAGTTATAGTGGTGGGTGAGATTGTAGTAGTAGAAGTCGAATGGATCATATGGATCAAAGGTAGAGGTGCATGTATTTGGGAAGGCATGACAAAAGGAAAGAAAAATGTTGTAATTGTGAGTGGTGTTGCAACTGAAGATGTAGCATAAGTAATAAAATGTCCTTTGAAGGGCATGAGGACGATGGGGATCATGGAGAAACTAAGCATAGAGAGGTTGGTTGTAAAGAAAGAGGATACTAGAGAGGTGTATGTTGAGATGGTGAGTGTAGAGGAGATAGCGAAGTGTGTTTGGTGGAGGTGACCTAGCTTGAGTAGGTTAAAATCCACAAAGAAGAGGAGGAATATTGAATGGCGAGATGAGGAGGAATGTTTAGTGGAGAAACATTCAGAGGAGGTCAAATTATAGTAGAGTTGATTCCACATTGAGGAAGTGAAGTAAAAAATAGAGTTGTCGAAGGAGGGGGATACTTGTTTTAGCTAGGTTTTGGAAGAGGAGAAAGAAGAACCAACTAGAGGTACCTATTGCATTGATGGATTTCATTGAAGGTTGTTTACAACCTAAAATAATGGCTCTACCATCTAACTCCATTTTGTGAGACCAAGCTCAAAAAAATTTCCTAACCTAGGTGTCTAATGTCAGATCATCCAAGAGTGCAAGGCAATCCCACATCATTCATAATTATTGATATTCTAATTTTCTATTAAGATTAGGTGAATAAAAAACAAATTCAAACATCTACAGGTCTCCACTTACCTTGGAAAGTTTCGAAGAGGTCATTTGGGTTAAAGTTATTTAATATTTATGGACTATGTCTAAAGACAAATGTAATTTTAATAAGTGGGTACATGCTTATATTATTGATAATGCAAAATCAATAAATTTCCCATCTTGGCATGGATTTGGGGAAAGCTAAAAGTCAAGCTACACGTTTTGGGTGGCTACAAAGAGGAATAGGAAAATGCACCTCATTTGGCACCCACTTTGTAATTTTAATAAGTGGGTACATATTTCTATTATTGATAATACAAAATCAAGAATTTCCCCATCTTGGCATGGATTTGGGGAAGGGTAAAAGTTTAGCTACATGTTTTGGGTGTCTACAAAGAGGAATAGGAAAAGACACCTCATCTGACACCCAATTTTTTAAATTCAAGAGACGCCACCTCAAGTGTCCTTTTGGGCAAGTTGAAAAGTCATCTATTGGCTACATGTTTTTCTTGATGGCCATGTTGTTCATCAAGAGGGAGTATGGGATTTCCAAGAGGCAACAAAAATTGTATAAACTAAGGTTCGGTCTAGTTGTCTCAACATCAATAGTTGAGTGGATCATCCAGAGTGGAGTGGGTCATCCATAGTGGAGTGGATCATTCAAAGTTAGAGTGATCATTCGAAGTTAAAAAATAATTCACCTTCATTTTAGAGTAGAGTGGTAGCTCTAGCTTGTAAGTCTTGTAACACCCATGTGGCTAATTATTTGTAATTTTTGAATATTGTGTTTTCATCTATTAAAGCAACAAAAAAATCAATTATTTATGTTCTTGCAATTTTTACATTATTTTCTTTGTTATGCTACATTTAAATGTTGGATGGAATAACCCTTCATCTATAGTGTAACAAAACATGTGTTGAGGTGTGTAAGGGGAGTCCCCTACAAAGAGGTTCATCTCTTTATGTTATATAGAGTTTGAGAGATTTAATGAACAATGAATACACATGATATGTGTTCACAATTCTAAACATTAATAATAGCTAATATTGTTACATACAACCAAATCGCTATAATGAATTTATTATAAAAAATGTGCCTTATATTCTTTAAAAAAATAGTTGACACAAGATTTTAAAATAGTGTGTAGGATTTTGATAATGCTTTATGTGTGTACTAGAGAAATGCTTACCTAAAACACCTTAGCAATGTTCCACTCACAACCAGAGCTTAATAAGGATAGAAATTTATAACATAATATTGTGACAAGGAAATAGCTACCATCACAATTATGTAGATGCATTTAACTTGTAACGTGTAGTCACTATGTTACAAACCTTGTTATTGCAATCAAAATGATGAATATTTGTTCTAAGATTTCTTCTACTAAAACCACACCATCACCATTCAATTTGTTTCGTGGTTAAACGATTTATCTACTTATAAACTATCATGAAAGGGGAGAAATATGACTCAAAACAAACTAACAAGTCTAACTTGTCAAAGATAAAACCGAACTCAAATTTAATGCCTCTCATGATCAAATAAAGGATGGATTAGCTAAAATTAAATATATTCACGTGCCTCTTCAACAAATTGATATTGCAATTAAAATAATGAATATTTATTCTAATATTTCTTATAACGCATCCTAATCTCAAAAACTACACCATTACCATTCAAGTTGTTTCTAGGTGCGTAATGTCTTAAATTTGTACCCTTTTGTAAATTAGAATTTACAATTACCCTCACTTTAGCCTAAGATTCAAAAATCCACGTCATCTGTTTGCATTCGCTCAACATGACCTCCCATCATCCGCTTCAAAATCTCAGCTATACGACCTATCAAGCACATTACATGTGTTTCGTAGAGACGTCCACACGACATGCACTCATATGTGAATTTGCAGATATGCAAAGTTCCATTGAGGCATTACGAACTGCCACCCTACAAAATGTAACACTTTAATCCATCGCCCACCAATGTAGGGATTCGAATTTGGCTATTATAATCCCATTTTGGGCATCTATTTGGTCTTCTTGGAAATTTTCCAAAATCTCCCCACCACTTTTGAGCTCTATTCTACTCATCCACTCTATCTATGTTGATGTAAGATTTCCATATAGATTTTTGGACAAGCTCTTGGCCTTGTAAGCTATCATCTTTGTCCATGGTGTATCTAGTTCTTACCTTGTGGTGTTGAGGAGAGGTCACCCTCTTTCTTGATTTTGTGTCTTTTGAGCATATCATACGATCTCTATCATTTTCTTGGCATCATATCATTCTATATCTTTTTATTTTTGGTTATCTATCACTGATTGCATGTCTACTTGGCTATTGTGGAGGTGGAAACACCAAATCAAAGATTTGACCAAGGCAACTCTCTAAATAGCCACCCAACACTTTTCTCTGTTTACATGGGTGCACATTTCGTAGAGGTGCAAGTTCAACCCATCAACTCCATCAAACATCAAGTACGTTGTTGTACTTTCCCTCTTCTTCATTTATCATTATACTCAGTACAATAGTAGTCTTTGTTATTCTATTAATGTATTCTTTTTCATTCAGTCTATTTATTTTGGTTTTGTTAGTTTCATTTGCCTTTAATCATTGTCTCCATACTTTGTCTATATCAGACGTGAGCGCGTTGCACTGTCATCCTATACATGTGTTGTCGTATGTGAGCTACGCTAGCGCAGTGATATTGCGAAGTTTGATGTTTGTTTGTCATAGTTGGTTTTTTTGGTTTCAATAATCTAAAAAAATTTACATTTTAGTTTGCTTAAGTTATTTACATTTTCATCTATTCGAGCATATTAGTCACTTTAATTATTTTTAATCTATTTGCATTAAACACTTTAGATTAGTTAAACCTCTCTAAATCAAAAACCACATTTGATCCCCCTAGCATTGTGTGCTAGTTGAAGTGAGGTGATGCAAGGAATGGTTAATCCCTTTAGCCTTTAACCAATCTCTAGGCCGGTGCACTTTTTCCTTCCCCACATTTTGGTGATCCCGACATGAATCAAACACACAACCTTTTGATAGTTTGAATGCTGTGAAATTCTACGAGCTTCACAACCTAGACCACTTTAGGAACCATTGTGTGAAGTTCTACGAGACATAGTTTTCCTCTTGACCGATATAGCCTACCATGTATGGTCCTATATTTATAGGGAATATGGATCCTAATAATACAAGAAGATCCCTCTTCTTCACAAGACCTATACTAGGGCTTAACACCTCTTTGAAGGCAGGATCTCGACATTCTACACCAAATAGATCTCCACATGATTTCCCACTGCAGTGGACCATCAATCAACACTTACTATTAAATTTGATAAGATCCAATTCCTCGAGATAAATCTAAGAGAATTTGAGTAATTCCTTAGTAAAAAGTGTGTTCATCCCAAAGCTAGAGATGCCATCTATAATTTGAGGGGGTTACTAGTCTCGGATAAGGAAGGCCTCCAAGTTCTCTTGACTTTGGGAAGGATAGTGGATGATAAAGTACCCATCCCTCCTCCTGAATCTCAAAGGAATTAATCAAACCTCACTAGAGAGTAGGTTGGAGTCACAATGCCTGGGATATCAATGCATATGGTAAATTCTACTCCTAGCAATGCCCCTAGGAACAATGGTCTTGTTCCTAGTATCACTATAAGAAAGAATCTATTATAGTAAGAATCAAACCCTAGGGGTAGTGGAGAAGGAGCCAATAGTGGATCATCTACTCCTCCCGGGGTGGAGGCAATCCAACTCCTCCTCCCCCAAAATGCAATCGTAGCTTAAACACCATAATGCAAAATATGGGGTAGTTGCAACAATAACTGGCTAATTTGTCAACTGCAACTAACCAGAGTTATCTAACTCCATTCTATTGATGTAGTCCACTAACCATGCAAGTATTGAATACAACATTACTCCAGGGGGTTGAGTCCTTGAATTTTGAAAGGTATAGTGGAAATGGAGACACCCATCTCTACATCGATTCTTTCCTGACTCAGTGTAGCAACTATCATACTCTGAATTATGTATTGCTTAAATTTTTCTCTCAGTCTCTTAAGGGAACCAAAATGGAATGGTATAGCTCTCTTCTAGATTGTTTTATTAATATTTTTGATCACCTGATGGATGCCTTCCTCACTCGACTCTAGACCAACATAGGGATCAAGATCACTATTTCAAACCTTGTCCATTGTAAAAAAAAATTGAATGAGAAAATAACCAACTTTATCTCAATGTATCAATCTATCTCTACAAAGGTACCTTATGCCTTTCCTGATGTTGATCTCCAAAGGATCTTTATTGGCAATCTATAGTCGGCACTAAGGGAAAAATTATCATTGAACATGTACCAAAATTTCACCTACCTATGCAGTGCACTGACAGATTAGTAGCATGCTATGGCTCAATTTGGGGATTCTTGCTCAAATGTCTATGGAGGGGCCTCCACTCCTGGAGGGTCTCGAAAGAACAAGGTTATGGATAATTTTATGGCACCAATATTCCACCAAGATGAATTAATTTGCAACAAATCCACAAAGAGGTTAGGCATTCACAAGGATATTTGACTCATATGCAAGTGTTCTACAAAGGTTGCTAAAAGACAACCTTGTAACCCTTCCAAAAATTTGACCCCTTCCTGATGATCGCCCCTATCCTTAGTGGTACGATGGATTAAAAAAAAATAGTATCATTGTGTTCATGGTCATGATACAAATAATTGCATATATCTTTAACATCTTGTCCAAGACCACAAACAAGGGCATCATCAAGGAGAACAAAATGAAACTAAAAGCTAACAAGTTTTTGGATAAAGCGAATAGTGAATTGTAGATCTATATAGATCCTTTCCTGTCGCATTCATCAAATTTTATCATGAGATCTTCATGATAATATGCAACTGATTGAATATCTTGATGAACTGAATGGACAAGTGAAAGACAATGATTAGAGATCACCGAGCCACTAAAGTGATATGTAAGGCAATTAAATCAGTCAATATATATTGTCATTGATGTCAACTAGTTTTGACTATACTTATCATGATAGTTACAAACATCTAAAGAAGAAAATGGTAAAGGAAAGAGATATCTACATGAAGATGAGATGGATATGGAGATATGGCTAAGGTATACATTGGGTAACTTATTGATGTGTCTATGGCATCATTTTGTTGACTTGATTGTATTACATGAATTTTTTATGTATTGAAGATCATAATTGAACAAGTTTATGTGGTCGGTAATTGAAGGTTTCTGTATACACTGAGATAGTGCAGTGTATACTGAGTAATAGTAATAACCGAGTTAGTATTCACCGACACATTCTGTATTGACCGAGTGAGAGAAATAATTGAATTTTATAATAGCCGACTGAATTGATGAGCTGGCAAGTTGCTTATGATTCTGAGGTAAAAGATAAAGTTTGTTATGATGATCTAACAGGTGACAAAATTCAAGATTGATCAAATGGAGAAGGATGAAACATGTTATAAACACATCTGCCGAGGAAGCTTAAAGCAACAAAATGAACGATGGAGATTAAGAGGAAAAATCTAATGGATGAGAAGAAAATGGTTTATTGACACTGCAAGATAAATCACGTGAAAGGACTTTTTAATGCACTACTAATCAAACTGGTTATAGACAGAACCGAGCAGAACTGTAGGCATTATCAAGTGTCAGGGTATTATTCACCGAGATGAATATGTTGAAGGATATGAAGGATTGAAGTGATTATTGATCAGAGGAGGTATTTTGAGCTTAGCAAAGATCTGGAAATCTACAAATATTAGTTGTATTTGAATCAGATCACTATTGTATCAATTTAATCATTGTTACATCTAAATCTCTTAACCAAGTGGACTTAACAGTCTTATTTGTATTTCAAGATGACATTCCATGAATTTTTTTGGTTTTCTTGTTGACCCCATAGTGAATGTTGGTCAAGAGTTAACTATTAGTGATCAATCCTTTAACTAGGCCACACCTCACAGTGTGCTTTGTAACCTTTAACTAGGCCACACCTCACAGTGTGCTTTGTAACCTTTAACAGGGTTGGCTCCTAACCAAGCTCACTTCAGAAGAGTGAAATATTTTGGGTTACCGGTCCCAGGTGGTTTTTCCCTTAGCATGGTTTCCACGTTAAAATCTATGTATTATGTGTATTTGATGTGATTGGATTGTTGTTTTACTTTGCACATCTCATATTTGGATTAATCAGTAAACACGGTATTGAATTTACTGGTATTTAGGAAATGAACAGAAAGTTATTGTTGGTAGCTTACCGAGTTGATTATTTGTTTGAAAAAGTTTGATCATATACATTTGGGAGTTTGGGACTATAGGATAACTGGAATTAACTAATTCACCCCCCCCCTCTTAGTTATCTAACATTTCATCATCTCCTCCTTCGCTAAGTGATAGCCCCTACATCAACATGGTAATTGATGGGTCCATAATTTGTCCTTTTATGATATTTTATGCTTTGTTTCAAACATTTCCAAGACACTTGTTACACCTTTTAGTATTTGAACTTGTGAATATGCTATAAGTACAGTTGAACCATCAAAACCTATGGGTAGATGATAGATGATATACTCTAAATACCTTTTTGCTAAATATTATACATATATTACAATATTTCATATAGTCGTTTGAATGTGTGTTCTAATATTTGGATTAGTTGAATGGTTAAATGCTTGGAGATATGTATATGCTACTAACTTGCCATGGAAAGAGGAACGACTAAAGAATGGATCAACGAGCATTGATGAAAAGTGAGGAAGACTCAGTCATGATGATGGAAAGTTATTGTGGTACCGCAAGACATGCCTGATAATTTGAAGGAAGAACCATTCCAAGAAATATAGGAACGTGTTTATGCTATATCTTCTCTGTGATAAATGTTTTGTTAAGCGGTTATGCAACTTTTATGTTATTCCATCATGGAATGTTGTACTTTCCTTTCTTTATGGCACGAGTAAGTTAGAATTTCCTTTATGTTGAAATAAGCATCGATCCTCTATATAAAGGGAGATGATGGTTAGATAGAGGGAGTCATATGGTTGTATTACTGATTAAAAGTTGAAGCAAAATTACTTTTCCAGTTTTGTGTTGTCTAATGGTAATGTAATCATTTTTATGGAAATATAATGAAGATGTGATTCTCAGTTCAATTTGTGTCGGTAGCTAGCAGAAGCCGACCAAGGGGGTCCACTTGGAAGGTGGATACGAATAGAGTAGATTAATTTATTTGAGCATTTAATGCAATTCAAGTAAAGTTCATGGTTCTTTCATATATTACTATACACTGTGTATGTTCCTGCAACACTTGCAGAAATGATCATTATGAATGCTTTGGGTTGACATAATAGACTAAGATTGAAGTTGTAATTGCCAGCACCATTTTCAATTAGTAGTTGTGTGTGTTTACTTTTCTGCAACAATAGTGTAAGTTTCTTTCATGCATTTACCTTCATGCAACTTAAGCAAAGTGACTTCATGAGATACTTACTGCACAAATAGTGTTGTACCATTTCAAGTATACATTCTTGGATTGACAACTTAAATCCACTTCATGATAGGGAAAATAATACTTAGTTTGAATAGACTATTCCTAGGAGAAGCCACGACATGATTATTATTACCTAATATGGGGATGTTCATTTTTGGCGCCATTTTCGGGGATGGTGTCAAGCTAAGAACATCATTGAGTCATTTTAAATAGTTTTCCTCTTTGTAGATAGTAGTTTGTAGCTTTGAACTTTCCTCACAAGTTTGTCATTCTACCTGCATGCATCCAAGGGAAAGAAGACGAGACATATTTGGCAAATTCCTTCCAAGAGAACCTAGTAATATGAACGTAGAATCTGAAGAAGTTGAATTACCTTTTTTTGACGTGAGCCTTGAATTCCTTTCAACGTCCTCATCCATAGAAGACCCCTTTGATCCATTTGATCTTTGACCTTTTACTGAAATATTGGCCAATTTTCTTAATACTTCCACGACAAGTTTGCCTATTGCTAATAATCCTTTGGCTATTGTTGCTTCCCAGCCACAACTTCACTCGCAAGTACCTGTAGTGATGACACAACCTACCTTTTCGTTCCCTATTCCTAGTCTTATAAACACTACCAATCTCAAGAACATACCTATTGTTGCACTTCCAAAGTTGTATGGTCTAGTCATGGAAGACTCTGACACCTTCCTATTTGAGTTTGACATCCTTTGTCAAAGCTTTGACTATAACACTGATAGTCACAAGATCAAGTTATTTCAAGCAACGTTAAAAGAGATGGCTTTAAGATGGTTCATGGGATTAGGGACTAATGCAACAATTTCTTGGGATGATATACATAAATATTTTTTTCTGTAGAAATATAAAGAGTATTGTAAAGGGGGTGATTTAAGGGGGGATGACATTTTTCGAATGTCACAAAAGGAAGATGAGACTCTGGAAGATTATATTTCACGCTTCATGTATAATCTACAGAAGAATCATTAGCATGCATTGTAGGAGGAGTCACAAAAAATCATTTTCTTGAGGGGAGTAAACAACAATTGTCTTGAAGCACTTGATCTTATGGCTGGAGGAGACATTTCTCAATCTTTCTGGGATGATCTTAATAAAATTTTCCTTAACTATTCAAGATCATCTATGAAGAAAGGGAGAGGATTTGGATGCACACTTGCTAAAGGGAATGGCTTCAGTATCTATAAAATGGAAATTTCCAATCTGTGCTCTGATATCTCTAAAATGGAAATTTCCAATCTGTTGATAGATTTCAAATAGGATATTATCAATGATGTTCCTACACATTTGGACACAATGCTGGCTACAAAGAAGTACAAAGATGCAGAGGCAAAGCTAGCTAAATATTGTCCTCACTGTAGGCAACAAAAGAAGGACTATCGGTGTAAGTTGGTGTTAGATTTGGAGACCCAACACCTTCCTACCGAGTTCAGGCAAATAGAAGGATAGGACGAGCAAGTGTTCTTTGTTGCTCAATGTTGGCCATGGGCCCCTAGACAAGATATGCCCCAAGATCCCTTGCAATCTTTTAATCCTTATAATAATAACCAATGGTAGAACTAGAATTTTCAATACCCTCCTCAGTATTCCCAACCTTCTTGGAATAATGATTGGCCTAATACTCAGCAGAACTAGTGGTTTAACTCACAACAAAACCAATGGCCACAATTTCAAAAATAATGGCAGCCACCACAAGGGAATTGGCAACCATATAACCATTGGAAAGGATCCCAACAATGGCCTAATCAAAATCTTGGTTATCAATCTTTACCACCTCTAGTGTCTCAAACTGCACTCATGCCACCTCCTACAACTGTAAGTCCTCCAAGGTCAACACAATTACCTTCTCAGCCACAACATAATCCTAATAACATGCAGCAACAACAACAACAACAACTAGTGTATGTTGTAGATGCTCCATAGTACCCTGTCTACGCATTAGAAGTCACTGATATCCACTTAAGATCTGGCACTACCTTACTCACACCATACCCCTTGTTATTACAAAAGTTCCATACCTTCCTGTAACATCAACACCTCTTCCAGGAATTACTTTGCAGAATAATGTTCCACCCAATAATTCATCAAGACAAGTTGACATTCATACCAAAGTTGTTCCTCCTTTTCCTCATAGGCTTAGAGATGAAATATCTATACCCCGAGATGAGACACCATTTGATATTCTTGATCAGTTGAAGAATGTGCAATTTCAAATTCCACTTTTTCAAGCTATCAAAGATGTTCCTGTCTATGGGAAAGCTATTAAAGAAGCTTGCCTCAAAAATCCTGGACGTAGGAAAAAGGATCCTCAAACAATTCATGTTCTTGGCCAACTTGTCGATATTATGTTAGGAAAGATAGTCATTCTGAAGTATTCTAACCCTAGAAGTCCAGTTGTTGATATTATAATTATTGGTCACTCTGTGAAAAATGCTTTAATAGATTTGGGTGCTTCTATCAATGTCATGACTGAGGATACCATGAATAAACTGAGTATAGAAGGATTGAGAACCACTCCAACAGTCTTGTAGCTTGCAAACAATTCCACTTTCACCCCAGATGGCATAATAGAAGACATTAGAGTTACATTGGATTCCTCAAAATATCCTATTGACTTCATGATATTGTCACCTAAGGTAAGTCTTGTTGGTTACCCAGTCATCCTTGGACAAACTTGGTTAGCCACAGTTGATGCCAATATAAGTTTTCGTTCGGGTAACATAATAATTCTAGATGGCCAAACAATTAAGAATTTAGCTTTATATCCTCCAGCCCAGCCTCAACCAGACTTAAGTACTCCTATTTGGCCTAATTTGGGAGATGAGGTGGAAGAACTTAACTCTATTTCTCAACTTATGATGTTACATATACAATCTTTCTTACAACTTCAAGAAGATGATGATGTGATTCGAAGTATTCTTACCAATGATTATGTTGCGGTCAAAGATATCTCTCATAGTTTTGTTTTTTGGTTATCTACCTATGAGGACTGTGCTCTTCCTGTTGAACTTGATATTATCCATTAGTTACTATCCTATGAGATATCCACACCTCCTATACCCACAATATCCATACTTGAATTAACAACTAATGGGGAGCTCTCACCTTGTCACAACCTACATGTAAACAATAAACTATCATCGTCACAATTATCCATGTTAACTCAACTCCTTTGTAAATATGAGACAAATTTTTCTTGGGATTATGGAGATATGAAAGGATTGAGTCCAAAGCTCTACACACATAGAATCTATATCAACGAGGATAGATTACCACTCTGCCAACCTCAGAGAAGAATTAACCCATCCTTGAGAGAAATATTCAAGACTGAGTTGCAAAAACTATTGAATGTTGGCTTTATTTATCCAATCTCAAACAACCAATAGGTTTCTCCTTTGGTAATTTCCCTAAAAAGGGAGGTAAATGGAGAATATGTGTGGACTACAGAGAACTAAAAAATGCTACAAAGAAAGATCATTTTCCATTGCCATTCAATGATCAAGTTCTGGAAACCTTAGCTGGTAAAAAGTATTTTTCTTTTCTTGACGGATACAGTGGATATAATAAAATCAGCATTGCTTTAGAGGATCAAGAAAAGACTACATTTACATGTCCTTGGGGAACATATGCCTATTCTATGTTACCTTTTGGTTTATGTAATGCTCCAGCTACATTTCAAAGGGTTGTTATTAGCATCTTTGTCGATATATCACATGATTGCATGGAAATCTACATAGATGATTTCACCACATTTGGTGTTACTTTTGACGAAGCTTTGATGAACTTAGAAAAAGTGTCGATCAGAGGTAAAGAGCATAATTTGTCCCTAAATAGTGAAAAAAATTTATAATGATGCAAGAAGGAATTGTGCTAGGAAACTTCATCTCAGAAGTTGGAATATGATTGGACGCTGCAAAAATTGAGGTAATTCTTACATTGCCTATACCTATGAATCAAAAAGATGTTAGATCCTTTTTAGGACATGCTGGTTATTATATGCATTTCATTAAAAAATTCAGTCAAATAGCTAGCCCATTATACACATTGCTTACAAAAGAATCTGAGTTCACATGGACACCAGCTTGTGAGGAATCCTTCCTGCAGCTCAAATCCCTTCTTACTACAACACTAGTTCTTAGAGGACCTAATTGGTATTTTCCTTTTCATATTCATACTGATGTCTTTGATTATGCAATAGGAGCAGTCTTAGGTTAGAAAGCCAACAGCCTTGAACATGCCATTTACTATATCAGCAAGAGTTTACATGGACCAGAGATCAATTATATAGTCACTGAAAAAGAGTTGTTGGTTGTTGTCTATGCCTTGAATAAGTTTTGTCATTATGTTACAGGATATCCAATCTTTGTTCATACTGACCATGCAGCCATAAAATATCTTATGAACAAACCTGCCATCACAAGCAAGTTAGCAAGATGGCTTTTGTTGCTATAGAAATTTGATATCACTATCATTGAAAAGTCGGGTAGAGCTAATGTTGTAGCTGATTATTTATCAAGGCTTCAAAATGATAATATTGACACTTCTATGGTTGATGATGCATTTCTTGATGAGCATTTGTTTCATATTGTTGTTAAAATCCCATGGTATGCCGATATAGCTAACTATCTTGCAGCTGATAAGATGCCTACTCATTTTTCTCCCAAGGAACGAAAACTACTAGTTGAGAAAAGTTTTCAATTTTCCTGGATTGATAATACATTATTTTATACTAGTCCAGACCAAGTCATGCAAAGATGTGTATGTGAGGATGAGACTTATGACATCCTTCAAGCTTGTCATGATGAGCCCTATGGATGACACTTTGTAGCTAAAAGGACAAGTATGAAAATCTTGACAACTGGTTATTCCTGGCCAACACTTCATAAGGATGTATCCAACTACAAAAGGAAATGTGATAGATGTCAGTGGACAGGTCACCCTACAAAGTCATATGAAATGCCTCTATTTCCACAAAGTGGTTGAATTCTTATATGAAGAAATATTTACCTGCTATGGTATTCCAAGAGAGCTAGTTACAGATCAAGGGGCACAATCCACATCAACCTTGATCACAACACTCATGAATGAGTACAACATCAGGAACAGAAAGTTCAGTCCCTACCATCCTCAATTAAATGGCTAGGCTAAAGTTACAAATAGAGAAATTGAATTGTGATATTGCTATTAGGATTTAACTGTGTAGTTTTTGAGTCAAACTCATTGACCCATGTTTCATGAGTAGTGGCTCACACGAACCCATCTCTCATGAGAATGAATGGAACACTTAGCACTCATTGGATCTAGGTGATGCTCACAGAGGTGAAGCACCGGGACTTCCCGGGAGGTCACCCATTCCAGTACTACTCCAGCTTGAGCGCGCTTAACTACAGAGTTTCCTCCATGGTTAAACCCACTTTTCTTGCAACCACATTTGAAAAACCTTCACCAAATGTTGTGCCTTATGAACCACTCATTAGAAATCCCCTTAAGCTCATCAATTGATAAGTAGGAGACATATCACAAACTAATGAGTTTGTGATATGTTTGACTCAAATTGTGATATTTTTGAGTCAAATTGTGATATTGCTATCAGGATTTAACTGTGTAGTTTTTGAGTCAAACTCATTGACCCATGTTTCATGAGTAGTGGTTCACACAAACCCATCTCTCATGAGAATGAATGGAACACTTAGCACTCATTGGATCTAGGTGATGCTCACAGAGGTGAAGCACAAGGACTTCCCAAGAGGTCACCCATCCCAGTACTACTCTAGCTTGAGCACGCTTAACTACGGAGTTTCCTCCATGATTAAACCCACTTTGCTTGCAACCACATTTGCAAAACCCTCACCAAGTGTTGTGCCTTATGAACCACTCATTAGAAAGCCCCTTAAGCTCATCAATTGATAAGTAGGAGACATATCACAAATTAAAGCCCCTTTCTAATGAGTTTGACTCAAAAACTACACAGTTAAATCCTGATAACAATATCAAAAATATCATATGACTAAAGCAGAATGGACAAAATTTAAATTAGCAGAGTAGAGGACAGGGAAGTGGCATAAGTAACCTCGCACAGAAAATAGGGAAGCGGCAATAGCTTCTTTTTTGGTACCTCTTGACCCATCACATATTGGTTTTTATTTTCTTTGCTTATGGAGTTTACTTTCTTTCAATATGGAAACTTTGTCAATAATCCCTCAATAATGGCATCCTTATTGCATTGCTTTGTGAATTTAATTGATCTTGTTCTCATTTCAGACTACTTCAAAGGGGTGCATTTTTTATCTTCAACATCCTTGAGTTTGGTTATCATTTCTCTACCATTATATTGTTGTGGATAACTAGCTTTCTAACTTTTAAATTTTTGGGATGTGGTTGTGTAGGTCTATGTTTTGGACCAGAAAAAATAATTAATTTCAACATTCTTGGACTGTCAATTGAGGTTTCTTTTGGTAAGAATTTGTAGATTGTTACCTCTAGGAATTTTTTCAAAAGAATTGGAATATTTCTTTCCAATCAAGATTATCACAATTAAATCCTAATAGCAATATCACAATTTGACTCAAACATATCACAAACTCATTAGTTTGTGATATGTCTCCTACTTATCAATTGATGAGCTTAAGGGGCTTTCTAATGAGTGGTTCATAAGGCACAACATTTGGTGAAGGTTTTGCAAATGTGGTTGCAAGAAAAGTGGGTTTAACCATGGAGGAAACTCCGTAGTTAAGCACGCTCAAGCTGGAGTAGTACTAGAATGGGTGACCTCTCGGGAAGTCCCGGTGCTTCACCTTTATGAGCATCACCTAGATCCAATGAGTGCTAAGTGTTCCATTCATTCTCATGAGAGATGGGTTTGTGTGAGCCACTACTCATGAAACATGGGTCAATGAGTTTGACTCAAAAACTACACAGTTAAATCCTGATAGCAATATCACAATTTGACTTGCTGTGGAAAATATCTCCTACTTATCAAGAGAAATTGAAGCTATTCTTACCAAAACAGTTCAACTACATCCCCGAGATTGGAGAAGTCGCCTTCCAGAAGCAGTGTGGACTTATAAAACAACATGGAAGACAACAAAATGATTCAATCCTTTTGAAATTCTCTATGAAAAAATAACAATGTTGCCCATTGAATTTGAACATAAAACATTGTGAACTACACTGAAGCTCAACATCAATCTTCCTGCAGCACAATGAGACTGCCTTCTTCACCTCAACTCTTTGGATGAGATAAAGAAATTAGCCTTGGAAAGAACAAAGATAGTGTAGAAACCGAGACAGAAGTTGCATGATTCACACATCAAGAACAATTGCTTCTCAGTAGGTGATTGGGCATTGTTGTTTGATTCACATTTCCAAGAAATACTAGCAATTTACAAACACGGTGGCTAGGACCCTATGAAATTGATCATGTGTTCGAAAATGGAGTAGTCCAATTATCCAACATTGATCCTGTTCATTTCAAGTTATTGCTAAATGGTCATAGACTTCATCTCTACCATTAGCCACAGAATAAAGATCACTTCATGTAGCAATTCAGTGATAATACTTCAGGCTTACCAAAGGTAGTACCTCCTGCAGCAGAAGGTGCCAACCTTCTTCCTGCAACTTCATCCTAAATAAATTGGGTATGATCACAATAAACACTTCATTTTTGATGAATTTTCTCTATCCATTCATTTTCTACATTCTTCTTTCTATTCCACTCCATTTCTCTACCTTCCATCCACCCACCATCCACGTCATAACATTTCTATTTTACTTGCTTTCAATAATTGCCACGTCAGCCAATGCGGTCATCTTCAGCACCAGTTCTTTTGATGAAGTTTTCAATTACTGTCAGCCTCTCATGCATGTCAATTCATCATAGTAGGTACAACAATTCAATCTCTTCAATTTTTAGTTCATACATTTTGACTATTATATTTAATACTGCATCTATTTATAATGTGGCATTAAGCCAGTTTCCTACCTCATACCTAGTATGACAAGTGTGGACACTTGTCCTAATTACGTAGGGGGTAGGGAAGTGTACTAATTTTCCAGGTCACTATTGTTGTACTCATAATTCATTAAGAGATTTCCCTATCTTTTCAAATCTGTACTTATATCATGTTTATTTAAGTATTTTATGTTTCACACAAGTGTCATACTCCAATTTTTGAATTATCTATGATCTCTGACTTGATGTAACCCTAAAGTGTCATAATCAAGTTGTGTGAAAATTACTTACATTCAAAACTATAATTCCCTTGCCTTAAGTGTCATTATTGTCATTTTCAAAAAATTAACATAGAGTTACAAGGGAATTCATATTTGAAGGTGCAGTGAGGAGTTTTACAAAGCTGGGTTTCAGGGCATTACAAACGTGATTAGAGGAATTGGGGAATTCCAGAAGGAACAAAGAGAATTATAACCGAAAAAGTGCAAAGGAAATTGAGAAAAATTGAAGGAAGAAATTGGAGAAATGGGAGGACAATTAATGCGCCATGAACCAGTGGTTCATACCATCTTGCTTGTAGATGTGGAAGCGGTCATTGAATTTCATGCTTGTGGGTGGCTCAAATATTTTCTAAAATTGATTGAATTTGATGAAGAGGTAGCTACCCAATTCATGAAGACCTTTGATGAAGGAGAAGCAAATGTGTGGGGCCTTATAGTTTCAGCAATAGAGGAAAGAATAGCGGAAGTAATTGGGTTTCCTACGGTTGGTGAGCATTATCCAAATGAGCATGATGCTAGGTCAACTCGGGCTCAGTTTACCCTAGCTGCAGACCCTTCATTGGAGGTAAATAAGCAAGGCGCCAAGCGTGTGTCCCTTCCTTCCCCATTTGATTAATTAGCAACACACATTATCAGGTACCTTACTTGTGAAGGATGGTTTTCTCACTTACATGCACATCATTTCAAGTTGCTTAGTTATGTTAGGCATAACTCTACAGTTCATGTCCCAAATTTTCTTTGCAATATGTTGAGAATTGGTGCAGAGGAGACCCAAAAAGGGAAAACCAACTCTGTCACTCACCATGCTTTAATTAAACTTCTTATTGAGAGGTCACTTAGGGATGTCTCTCCCTTAACCTGGAATGAATTTGTCCAAACCAAGACTTTGCATCCCTAGAATGACTCTGGTGAGCCTTTCCATGTGAGTGATATTCCTTCTGAACCAATAGCCGAGACAACTAGCCAAGGAGCGGAGCCTAAAAAGCCTAGGGAAACTAAACCTCACCCTACTCCAGTAGAGAGTGCATCTACCTCTTCCCAAAGAAAAGGGAAGATAAAAATTGATGAGGGAATTTTAGTTCCTAAGGTTGAAGACCAAACCCAAATCCCTACAGTTTCCAGGACCAAGAAAAAGAAGTCGGTTCCTGTAGCAGCTACTCCTGCAGCAGAGAAACCAAAGAAAGTTGTTAGGAAGAAAACAATAGAGATTACTGAGACTCCATTGCGAAGGAGCTCCCGAATGAGAGGGAAAGTGCCAAATATTCCTCCAAGTGGCCAATTTGTCTCACTAGATCAACCTACCCCTCAACCTCATGGGGCTCCCATTTCTGATAATTCTCCAGTACAAACAATTGTTTTGAGTAATTCCCAAAACTTGAATGATTTACCCAGTGATCATCCTAGAAGTACTCATCAGGATCCACTTCAGCAACTGAGTGACCCTCAGGAAATGCAGCAAAAAGTTCAAGGATAAATGCAAGAAGAACCTCAGATGGCTGAAACTTTAGCTCACTCTTTTCCAAGGAATGCTATCGTGCCTTTCCGAAGAACTTTGTTAACTGGTTATCTAGAACAGTCCTGTAGGGAGAAGAGGAAACCTCAATTCATAGAATTTGGCCCACCTACTCTTCAGTCCCTCCTTTTCAATCTGTATCACCAGATTGTGTTTAAAATAATTCCTTGGAAAGAAGAAAAGAAGAAAATGCAGAAAGAAATTGATGAACATAGGGAGGGAATAGAGGATTTAAAAGAGCAATTGCAAAGGCAAAAATAGAGAATGATCCATGCTTTAAAGTTGGTTGATCAGATTATTTCCTATAGGCCTCCTTCTAGGGTTTATGCTTTATGTTTGAAAGAACAATTTCTTATGTTTCAATTAATGATGACCATGAAGGATAAGGAGTCATAATTCAAAATAGCTGGAGAATTATATGGCTATAGACCGTACCAATCCATTCCTTCTTGGAAAAAAAATTTACTTTGTGAACTTTATCTCCACAATTTTATTATCCCTGATGAAACTGATTGGAATCCTTTACTCTATATTGGAGATATACACCCGAGATCTCTAATCGCATGGATGCATAATGAGACAAACTATGACAGACAGATAGATGCTTACAGAGATAAGGAAAAGTCAAAAAATTTACCCCTAAGGGTTGAAAGCAGTAAGCTTGATGTTCTATTAAGGGACTGGTTAAACCTTACCTATGGAAGAATAAAAGCAGAAACTAGTGAGAAAATTTTTATTGTCAGAGAAAAGGTTTACAAGGAATTTCAGGGAATGCCCTATTTCAATTTCCAACAAGCTTTAGCAAGTGCTAAAAATAAGTGGAACAGGTTACTAAAAGTCTTCAATAAATCAAAGCCACACAACTTCCTTAACCTTGAAGCAACCATAACCAAGGCACCTAAGTATATGCAATTAGGGAGGCAAATGTGGTGAGAACTTTGGTGTCCTCTAACATTTTAGCCACCAATGCTCATGTGGCCCCTATATGATGTCAATGCCACAAAGATGGATCAGCCTCAAGAGGATTAAAGAGTGGACTACTGGGAGAAAACTAGGGGATTTTACTTTACCTTCAAGAGTAGGAAAAGAGGAAAGATAAAAGTAGGAGAATTCAGAGGAATAGCCAAGAAATGCAATGCTTGAGGACAAGCATTATGATCATTGGGGGAAAATGATGGGTCCATAATTTTTCCTTGTTTTATGATATTTTAATGCTCTATTTCAAACATTTTTAAGACACTTGTTACACCTTTTAGTATTTGAACTTGTGAATATGCTATAAGTACAGTTGAACCATCAAAACCTATGGGTAGATGATAGTTGATATACTCTAAATACCTTTTTGCTAAATATTATACATATATTGTAGTATTTCATATAGCCATTTGAATGTGTATTCTAATATTTAGATTAGTTGAATGGTTAAATGCTTGGAGATATGTATATGCTATTAACTTTCTAGGGAAAGAGGAACGACTGAAGAATGGATCATCAAGCATTGATGAAAAGCGAGGAAGACTCAGTCACGATGATGGAAATTTATTGTGGTGCCGCGAGACATGGCTAACAATTTGAAGGAAGAACCATTCTAGGAAGTATAGGAACGTGTTTATGCTATATCTTCTTTGTGATAAATGTTTTGTTAAGCGGTTATGCAGCCTTTATGTTATTCCGTCATGGATTGTTGTACTTTCCTTTTTTTATGGCGCGAGTTAGTTAGAAGTTATCCTTTATGTTCAAATAAGCATTGATCCTCTATATAAAGGGAGATGATGGTTAGATAGAGGGAGTCATATGGTTTTATTATTGATTATTAAAATTTGAAGAAAAATTACTTTTCTAGTTATATGTTGTCTCATGATAATGTAATCAATTTTATGGAAATATAATGAAGATGTGATTCTTAGTTCAATTTGTGTTGGTAGCTAGAAGAAGTCGACCATGGGGGCCCACTTGGAAGGTGGATTAGAATAGAGTAGATTAAGTTATTTGAGCATTTACTACAATTCAAGTAAAGTTTATTGTTCTTTACTAGAGTACTATACATTGTGTATGTTCCTACAACACTTGCATGAATGATCATTGTGAATGATTTGGGTTTACAGAATAGACTAAGATTGAAATTATAATTGCCAGCACCGTTTTCCATTAGTAGTTGTGTGTGTTTACTTTTCTGCAGCAATAGTGTAAGTTTCTTTCATGCATTTACCTTCCTTTAGCTTAAGAAAAGTGACTTAATGAGAGACTTAGTGCACAAGCAGTGTTGTCCCATTTCAAGCATATGTCCTTGGGTTGACAATTTAAATGTATTTCATGATAGGAAAACTAATACTTAGTTCAAATATACTAATTCAAGGAGAAGCCATGACATGATTATTATTACCTATTATGGGGTTGTTCAGTAACTATCACTCTAATTTTCCAACTGTTGGCATTTGATGAAAGTGATGTGTTTTTTAATCACATGAATGTATTGTGGTGTTGTCATTGTTGGCAACATTTTTTTTTGATGTCAAGAAATTAGATTTACCGATGGTATTGAAGGATCAAATGGAGAAGAAACTAAGTGTTCAATCAAATGATAAGGAGACAGTATGCAAGATTCAAATGACCGGATTTGGAGTTGGAGATCGAGTTAAGGTGTGCGGTCATACATAAATTATCAACAAAGGTATATTTGACTACTTGTATGATCACATCAGTTAGTTTGAAGATTTGATAGAGTTATTAAGGATTGAAGCGACACAGATAGTTAGAAAAAATTATCAGTTAGTATAGTTGGTTAGATCGGTGTGCGGTCAAATGTAAGTGGTTGGCCAACATGTTTTTGATATTTGATGTTTTGGGCCAACATCAAGTATGTTGAATTTTTATTTTGGCATGCTCACTCATATGTTAAGTTGGATTTGAGGGACGATTTGTAAAATGTTTTAGAGTTCTAGCACCGACCTAGAACAAGTATATAAATGGTTAAGAAAATTGTTAAGTGTGTTTTTGCGATGGTATGTGGTGATTGATAGAGATTATTGAAGGAAGTATAGAGGCAGTAAAGTGTTCAGAGAAGATTATGAATATATTGGATCTATTATGCATTGAGTGCAAACATCATATCACTCTTTAATTATTTCTTCTAACATATTGGCAAGCTAAATCCTTTGACAAGGTCACTTCTAACAGGGTGAGAAAGATCTTTAATAGAATTTGAAGTATAAATCCTCTAACAAGGTGAACTCTCAGAAGTAGCTTTAAATCCCTTGATAGGGTAGTCTTTAACATGACTATTGTAGTTCTTAACTGAGTGTAACCTCATAAGGGTTTATTGTAATTGCTCCTAACAGGGAAGATTTCATCAGTGCACTGGTGGAATTTGTGGGCATCATCCCCACACATGGTTTTCTCTCTCTAACAAGGGTTTTCACAAAAAAAAATAGCATCTTGTGTTCATTGTGTGCAAATGTTTTATATGTTATGCTTCATTGTTATATTAGCATTTTCATGTTGGTTATTATGTTAGATAATTGTTAAAAGTTTTAGATTTATGGATGCACTAGTTCACCCCACCCCCCTCCCCTCCCCCTCTCAGTGCCTTATAATACTAATAATTGGTATCAGAGTCTTGTGCCCTTAAAGAAGTCTAACAGCTTGGGAAATATCCTTAAAGAAAATATGGAGGGTTTGAGATACAAGAGACAACTTGATGAAGCTGAAAGGGTTATCAAAGAACTGAAAAATCAGTTGAACAAATCTTTGGCCAAGCGACAAGATCTTGTTGAACAACTGAATGAGAGTCAAGATTACATTGAGTAATTGTCTGAATAGAGTGGATATGAGGAATCTGAAGCATCCCTAGAAGCCATGAATATAGAAAATGAAAAATTACACAAGGATAAGAAAAATCTTAAGAGAGAGATTGAAGCCCAATCAATCAGAATGTGCGAAGAGTTGGAAGCAAGGAGATCTGAAGAGACTACAAGGAAAAAAGCAGAAGATGCCCTAAAGGCCAATGATGAAGCACTGAAAGTTGTAGAGGATGAAATTTTCAAGACAAGACAAGAGGTTGGAACATCTGCATGATACAAATGAAGAAAATGGAAAATTCTAAGGGAGAATTAGAATATGAGAAATGAGAATGAGAAATTAAAGGGAGAACTAAAGAACACAAATGATCTACTGAAGAGATTCAATGAAAGTACTGCAAAACTTGATGATAAACTCAAAAATCAAAGAAGCAAAGAGACCACAAGCCTAGGATATATTGGTTTTACTACTTTTGAAGTTGGTGATACTTCTGGAACAAAAGAGATCAAGCAACAAGGAAAGTCTCCACCGAAGGTAACACAAAGAACTTCTGGTAAGAAAGCCTACAAACCTATATGTTTCAATTGTCACAAGGTAGGTCATACTGCAAAAGTGTGTAGAAGTAGATCTGCAAATAGGTCTAACACTTTTGATGGATATTGCTATAACTGCAATAAGTATGGTCACACTGCTCATGATTGTAGATCTAGATCTAGTAGTAGATCTAGTAGCTTTGATGGTCACTGTTACAATTGCAACAAATATGGTCACAAAGTTGATGAATGTAGGTGAAGTGTGAACAATCAAAGTTTATCCGTGAACCAGAATACACCTTACCAAAGAGAGGCAATTTGATGTCACATGCTCAATTTGTGGTAACCATGGACATATGGCTATGAATTGCAGAATGAGGACTGCAAGAGGTAATGCTAGACCATGGAGATCAATTGGTATGACATGTTTTCATTGTCACAAGATTGGACATCTAGCAAGGGATTGCAGGTTAAGGAACCAATCAGTAAACCATCTAAGTAATCGAAAAGGAAAGCATATTGTGAATGTAGAAGAGACCAGGAAAGAAGTGAGCAAGACCTGTAAGAAGAAGGAATAAATTAAGTCATCAAAGGAATATGCATCTCCATCAGCTATGGAGAATTCTTCATCAAACTAGCCTTCATGTGGCTTAGTGGGAGCAAGTATTGTTGAATCCATCTTCGGACCCCCTATAGGTGTGTGGTAAGATCTATCAACATTTTAACATGCAATAAAATATTTCAGAGCATAATGTGAGATTTTATTAGATTACATGGTGTTTTGGTCATCAGTAATGAGCTTTTAGGTCAATTAGTAAAAATATATGTTCTATCGAAAAAAGCATTTTTGGATTTCATTTTTCACCTTGCACATTTTGAAAGTTGTTGTGGAGCGAAAGAAGATTTGTTTGAGCCTTTTGTAGGGATCCAAGCGATAAGAAACAATTGTTTGTGGTGATCTGAAAGACCAAACCGATCGATGGTGGTTTTCATTGTGGTTGTCATGGTTGTTGTCATGTTTTTCGAGAAGAACCCTAGTTGCAAATAGTTTGAGGTATTTATCTATTATCTGGCTTTGTGATTGAAAGATAGGATGGCTACTCCCAATTTGATTGATATAATTGAGAGACCTATACCAGAGTTCAAAAGACATCCATTCAAATTGAATAAAAATGACCCAGTGGGTGCCCTAACCAATGTGCCCTATGGTGTTCTACACATTGAGGATGTTAGAGCATATATTCATTGCAAGTTGGAAGATCTAGGATCAGGAGAAATCTATGAACAATATAAGAAGTTCTATGATGATAGGATAGTGTTGAAAGATGAGCACAAACACATTAGAGACAAAGGTTTTCATCATGCGGTCAGTTATCCTGATGATTTTGAAGAAGATCACATCAGATATGTTTTAAGTGGGATCCATGATCAGTTCATGTGGCTTGACCAACCACATAAGATTACAAAGGAAACAATCCATTTTGTAACTGGTCTATGTTCACCTGGTGAAGTACTTGTTCTCTGCACTATACCCAAAGAAGAAGTAATCAGATTGACTAAATCTAAGTGGGATGGTCATGTGATGATTGTGAATGATATTATAGATGAAGAGGTGAAATATGCATCTATGGTCATAGGATACAAGGTCTACCATTCCAGTCAGTTGAATAGCATACTCAGTGGTGCTATTCATACAGCATACAAGATGATTACAAAAAACATTGACTATGATCTGGCTAAAGCAATGAGAGAGAAGTTAATGTTGAATCTTGAGAAGATCAAGAAGGACAAGAGACATAAATTCAAGTATGGTCAAATGATTATGTTTTTATTCTTCTATTCTGAAATTTTTTCCCTAGTATCAGTGATGTTTCATGGACAATAGGCACTCCAACTGTTATTCAGATTAACAACGTGATCAGAATCTTAGGAAGTGATTTTGCTGGCAAGATTTGGGGTTATTTCAAGGAATTTCAGAAGAATATGCATGAAAAAGAAAGGATACCTTCTGAAATTGTTGATACATACAAGGACATTATTTTCTTTATGGTTGATACTGACACTTGTCGAATGGAAGCAGGTGAGCCAAGGACCTCATGGGCGATGCTTATGGGTTATGAAGTGGATGGATATATTTTGATTATGTATACAAAGGACCTATTAGCTCAATTGGTAGATCCCAAGACTCCAAGGTTTGGGACATTCGAAGAGAAGTCACTCCAAGTGCATAATGACTTGATGAAACCAGTTATTGAGAAGAAAGTGAGAAAGGAAGTGGAGCATATTATGATTCAGAAAGGCTTTTGAAATGAACATATTGAGAAAGCTAGAGCCAAGCATGTTGTTGAACAAGCTAGTATTTCAGTACCAACAGAGGATGAAGATGTTAAAACTATTAGTACAACTAGAAGTGCCTCAACCGGTCGGCAAACAAGAAGTGCTACTGCAATAAAGAAGGAGAAAACAACTCTAGTGAAGATTCTAGTCAGAAGTCTAGTCAAGAAGACACAATCTGATCCTACAAGAGCCAAGGAGGCTATTGTTGCAAAAGTTATTGGAAATAGAAATAAAGAAAACACATAGAAGGACATGAAGAAGATGAAGGAATAGAGTCGGAAGAAGAGAAGAAGGAACTCAAGGCTTAAGGTAAGAAATCTAAAGTGGTAGGTTCCCCCACAACTAATTCAGTTAAGCTTGAATTAGATTTCAAATTGTTTGTTTCTATTGATAAGATTATCAATGAAGTGAGAAAGTGGTGTATACTTGTTGGAGTTGTATCATCTTAAAATGGAAGCACTTCCATGATAAAAGTGTTTAGCCCTCCGAGTAAGTGGTCCGGGGTCATGTTAAGCACCTTGATCGGGTCTTTGCATGTATTTGACTTTCTCCCCGCTTTCCACTTCTTTTCTGCTTCATTCTAGGTGAAATTAGGGTTAGGATCTCGAGGATTCTCCTTAATTTCCCTCTTCCATGGCTTTATTTTCTAGGTAGGACCTAGAAATAGGTCCTCTTGGCCTTCATCATAGTCATCATAGGATTTTATGCCTATCTCTGGCATCTTGTCCCTTTCTGGTATCATTTTTAGGTCTCCGGACATCCCCAGGACCTCCTGTCCCAATTCTGGTTGGATATGGGCCCACAAGGTCAGAATCGAGGTTGACCCTGACTAGGTCAAGATCGAGCTTGATCCTGAATAGGTTAGAATCGAGCTTGATCCTTACTAGGTCAGTTACAAGCTCGATTTTGCCCCCCTCTTTCAAATTTTCAAATTCCTTGATTTTTGGGTATCGAGTTTCAGGGATATTTGTTTTCCTACCTCCGGGTTTGCCATTTCGGGTTTCAGAATGGTAAATCCTTAAATTGCATTTAATCTAGGTATATTTTCTAAAGGTTAGGACCTAATTGGGATTTAATTCTCCAAGGTGGCCCCTCTAGAGGATTGTGCCCTAGTTCACTATAAAAGGAGGCCTTCCTCTCTCATTTTCATCATCAAGTTTTGGAAATTTCCTCTCTCAAGCTCTCAAGTGCAAGCAAGTGAATTCAAGCATTCAAGCAAGCCTTAAAGCATCCAAGTGTTCAAGTATTCATCCATCAAGGAGATCCATTGTTAGCCATTGAAGGATTCAATCTCTTTGGAACCCCCTTGAAGATCCATCCTTCTACATTCATCCAAGCCTCCTCATATGCAAAGATCTATTCAAGATTGGTGTTAAAGATCAAATGCCATTGATTTGAGACATCCTACATCCATTGAAGCACTCCTACTTGTGGATTTGAGGATTCGAATCCTCTACAAGGACTTCAACATAAGCGAGGTGATTTGTTTCAATTACTTTGTTTATGCATACTACATTTCAATTCAATTCAAGGTTAATTCCTAAATTGGGGTTTGACCAAGGCAAACCCCCCATACAAACAAAACCCCCATTTTCTTGCAGGTATATGTGTGGGATTTCAGATCTGAGAGTGGATTTGGATACCCTTTTCGGTGAACTTTCAAGATCTGCGAACAAAGTTAGAATCAACCTTCAAATAAAGAATCTAGCCTTTGACCTTTTATGAGGGTCAAAGTCGACCTGAGCTCATCTTGGAAGAAGATTTTTGGGTTTTCTTCGTCTTGGCATTTTCAGTCCATAACAGGTTGCAGATTTGCTCGAAAGTACACACAAACATCAGAAATCGGCATTTTCCAGATCTGCCCTAATTCAAGGTTAGTATTTGTATTTCAATTATTTCAAATTCCAAACACTTCAATTCTAAAATAGGGAAATATAAGGTTTTTCTCTCTCTTTCATATTCTCCATAGATTGATCCGATTGTGCATTAACCTTTTGGTTGATAAAATTGGATCTCTCATTTAGAAATTTGGATTTAGGAGTGGATCTCATATTTCCCCTACACATCTATCCATCTTTACATTTGAATAGTGGTGATGCCATTTTAACCCTATTCATTTTGGTGAACCCGACTAGCTTACTCTCTTTCTTTTTGGTGTTAGATTTCCTTTTATCTTGTTAGTATTAGATTTCTCCTTTGTGTTAGATCTTGCATGCTAATTAGATTTCAAAAATGCAAAAATATTCATGCTTTATGTGGTTGTAGTTTAGTTCATTTGCATTGCATTGGTTTATGAGCTTTACTACTACTAGTCCTACTTATAACATTCCGGTTAGAAGAAGTCGTAGACTCATGGGTGCCTTTGATCCTGAATCTTCCTTTCCTTTCCTTAGGATCCCGGATGACAATTTGATTCTTCATGATTCCAATCCTACAATGGAGCAAAACTCTTCTCACTTATCTCATGATGAGGATGACACTTTAAGAGTTCCTCCTGAACATGTCCAAAAACTTTCCACTGAACTTGATAAAATGGGTAATTGGCTTATTCAAGAGAACCATAATCAAGATTCCATTCAAGCTATAGAGGCTCTTAAGAAAGTTCTATGTGATAGTGATCAAGGTGTTGACCTCTTGCGTGGTATTACTCACCTTGTGCATTCAAATGTGAAACCTTTAGCTCAAGAAGCTCAAGATTTAGGGTTGATTCATCCTATTACTAGTGTTGAACCTCCTTCTAATCCTTTACCTAGTATTCCTACTTATACTCCTCCTTTGGTAACTATGACAGTTCCCTCTATTTCTATGAGTGTTCCTCCTGTGTCCCTTCCTACATCACAACCTTCATATCATAATGATCCTTTTACTTATTCCAATCCACTTCCAACTGTAGTTCCTAGTGTTCCTCCAGTTGTGTCTTCTATTCCTGCAGCTTCTTACACCTTACCTAGTGTGTCTAATGTTGCTACTCCTCCTATTTCCTCTAATGATTCAACAATCATCATTTTGGCTCAAACTGTGTCATCCTTACAACAACAACTTGCTTCCTTAACTCAAAACAAGTTTAGTATTCCTACATGTGACATGGGAAGTCCCTTGTCCCACGACATTATTTGAACTCCTATTCCTTAGCAAGGTGAGATGCCTCATCTTGAGAATTATAATGGAAAAGGAGATCTTGTTCATCATGTTAAAATATTCCAAATCCTGTGTAACGATTATGCTCATGACCATAGGATTTGAGCCAAACTGTTTGCTAGAACCTTCCGTGACAAGGCCTTACAATGGTATTGTTCCTTGCCTCCTTATTCCGTTGATTCCTTTACACAACTTGCTAATGCCTTTATTCAATAATTTCAAAACAATATTGGCCCACAAGTGTCTTTGACTGATTTGATGCATTGTAAACAAAGTGCTAAAGAAAATTTAACTGAATTTGTTGGTAGATTTAAGCATTTGCATGCTTAGATTTCCTATCCTGTTCCTGATATTGATATTCAACATATGTTTATTTCAAATTTGCAAAAGGATATTAGAGATAAGATTCTTCTTATTGAATTTACCTCTTTTCAATAGCTTTGTGCAGCGCTTCATCATTATCAATTACAAGTGAGTCAATTTGAGAGCAACACTCCAATGGCTCCTGTTCCAGTTGATAAGAGTGATGTTGCTCCTAATCCAAACAAATTTCAAAAATTCAACAACTATGTCAAGATAAACAAACAAGCGAATGCAGTTGTTGATCAAGTTGTTGTTGCATCTCACAATGCCACTTCTGCATCCACTGCTTTTCGATTAAATCATACGTTTACTCCTCTTTCTGAATCCTTACATGCTATTATGAATAGGTTGTTAACTGCTAATATGATTACTTTGCCTCCTATTCGACATCTTTTACCTGCTACGATTGCATCTAAATCTTTTGATCAAAATGCTTTTTGTCAATATCATCGTCAGAATGGTCATGATACTGAGAAGTTTTATTCTTCAAAACATAAGGTTCAGGACTTAATTGATTCTAATGCCTTATCTGTTGATAATCTTGATGGTAGTGGGAACAAATCTGTCTCTCCTCCTAATCAGAAACTTCAAATCTATACGAATCCTTTACCTACGCATGATACTAATACCATTGCTCAACCATTTGTTGTGGAAATCGTGTATGATTCTAAGATGGATGATCTCAATCATGTTGTTAATCAAGTAGAGCATGTTGGTCAATTTGTATCTCCACCTCAACCTCAACCTCAACCTCAGATTCAACCTCAAGCTCAATCTCAACCTCGACCAAAACCTAAACCTAAAACCCAACCTAAACCCAGACAACAACCTAAGAATAAAATACCTCGGGAACTTTTGATTACCTTTGATGACTCTGAGACTATTAAAGCTCTTGATGGTCCCCTTTACATTGCTGCTAGGATTGCTCAGAAACCTACTCGTGGTTGTCTTGTTGATCCTACATCCTTAGTCAATGTTATTACTGAAGAAAATCTTTTTATGAAAAGCTTACAACATGATTCTTATGATACATCGGATGTGTGGATTCAAACTTGTAATGGTTTTCTTTATCCATCATTTGGTTCTATTACTTTACCGGTTGAACTTTGAGGAAAAATTGTGAACACTACCTTTGTTGTTGTTCCTACTTCTGATCAATTTCAAGTTAAGCTAGGTTTTCCATGGTTGAAGGCCATGCATGTTGTTGCTTCACCTATCCATAAGTGTCTTAAGTTCATTCATGATGATGAAATAAAAATGATTAATCACAGTTTATATCAACCTTCTAGGCCCAGAGATTGTGCTGCTCTTGATTTCTTTTGGCCTTCATTACCTAATTCATGTCCTCCTCGACCTGATAATCTTTTCCGTTCATATCAAGCCTATAAACATCATAAGATTCTCGAATTAAGCATACCTCCTGTGGATCTTAATCGTGGTCTTTTGCCTACGCCTTCTATACCTCCTTTAACTATGGCTTCTAGTTTTGTTCATCAAGTTCCTTCTACCAAACCTAGCAAAGATCCTATGAGTGTTTCTCCTATTGTTAATAATCCTATTGATCTTCCTAAAGAACCTGTGAAGGATCCTATGATTGTTCCTCCTAGTTCTCAACCTATTTCAAATAAATCAAAATGTAATCGATCTGCCAATGAACGTCGTAAAAAGTGTCGTGCTCATGCTAAAGCTCGTAATTCTATTCTTCAAGGATCTCTACCTTCCTCGGATAAACCTATGCATGATGTGTTAGAAGAGGTTGTTACTAATAATGATGTTCACATGCATGATTATGATGATTGTATTCGTATCTTAGATCCTATTTTGATTAATTTGGATGAAGAAGATACTCTTGATGATACTAATGATGTTAATGATGAATATGAGACTATTGACATTGACATTGATTTACCTAATATGCTTTCATCACAATTAACTCTTACACCTAGTGTCGAACATTTTGATTCTCAAGAGGATCCTTGTTTGGAACTGGCTATTATTCCTACTGTGTTGGATATAGTCCCTCTTGCAAGTTACCCACCTTCCCTAAATGATATCCAACGAGATGGGGAGAGTAGGCGGCACGCTTGATCGGCTTGTCCTTTGTGGTAGCTTTGTTGTGTGTTTGCCTGTTGTATTGTGTTTCTCCCGTAATGTGTTTGCTAAATGTTGTTAGATTCTTTTATACGATCCTTATTACTCAGTTGGTGCAAGGTGATGAAGGAATCAAAACTGTTGTTCAAATTCTTCTATATGTATCTCTATTCTTCTATGCGTTGTTCAATGTTATGTCATAATTGTGCTATTGTTCCTAAATGTTTCCTTGTGTAATCTACTTGGATTCGAGATATGGTAGCACTAATTCTTTTTGGTCTCCATGTCATGGTCCGAAAAGATTCTCCTTCGTATATCTTATGTGATCTTTCCTCCTTTGTGATCGTAGTTCTACTTTCCTTGGGGAATGATGTCAATTCATTGGCAATAATATATATATTATCTTGTGATCTTACTGGCCCCACAGTAGGTAGATCCCTTCTGTGTTCTCTGTATGTTTCTGTGATATTTCCCTTGATTTGTCTTCGTCTGGGGGCATCTCGACGTGGAAATGTAATCAGTAGAGTTGTTTATGTTTTTGTTAAAGCCATTGCTCATGTTAAAGTGTCAGCAATGACTTTAATGTGGGGGCATACGCTCTGCTCACCTGTTGCACACACACACTTTTTGATACACACATATTTTTCAAAATACCTTTTCTCCCTTTTCGGATTAGTAACTAATCCTTAAAGCATGGATTTATATTTTAGGATCTCTTGATCCCTCCAGTTTCAAATATACATATATTTTGATCCCTTAAGGTTAGAGGTGTCCTTATGACTAGATCTCTTTTGTTTTTGGTTTTATTCTTATGGAATAGAATATTCCTAAGGATGAATCCTTGATGGGTTGACTAGTGAGTAGCCACATTCACTAGGCAGTTCAATTCCATCTTTCCAGTTGCACCATTTTCTTGCGTGGTTCACAATGGGACATAAGTTCTCATTGGGCGAGGTAATCACACCTTTCTCTCTCTAGAGATGTCTCTCTTATTGTGATCTAGGAGTCGACGAAGACTTGAGTCCCTGGGGGCTTAAGGTTTCCCTTTGTCCCTTGGATTATGATAAGATTATCTTTTCATTTTGATCTCCTTTACCAAGAATTTGCATCAAGTCCATACTCTTGCTAAAGTGGGGGCTTATTGTATCGTCTTAAAATGCAAGCACTTCCATGATAAGAGTGTTTAGCTCTCCGAGTAAGTGGTCTAGGGTCATGTTAAGCACCTTGATCGGGTCTTTGCATGTATTTGGCTTTCTCCCCGCTTTCCACTTCTTTTCTACTTCATTCTAGGTGAAATTAGGGTTAGGATCTCGAGGATTCTCCTTAATTTCCCTCTTCCATGGCTTTATTTTCTAGGTAGGACTTAGAAATAGGTCCTCCTGGCCTTCATCAAAGTCATCATAGGATTTTATGCCTATCTCTGACATTAGGTCCCTTTCTGGTATCTTTTTTAGGTCTCCAAACATCCCCGGGACCTCCTATCCTAATTCTGGCTGGATCTAGGCCCACAAGGTCAGAATCGAGGTTGATCCTAACTAGGTCAAGATCGAGCTCGATCCTGAATAGGTCAGAATCGAGCTTGATCCTGACTAGGTTAGTTACAAGCTTGATTTTTCCCCCCTCTTTCAAATTTTCAAATTCCTTGATTTTCGGGTTTCAGGTTTCGAGGATATTTGTTTTCCCGCCTTCGGGTTCGCCATTTCGAGTTTCGGAATAGTAAATCATTAAATTGCATTTAATTTAGGTATATTTTCTAAAGGTTAGGACCTAATTGGGATTTAATTCTCCAAGGTGGCCCCTCTAGAGGATTGTGCCTTAGTTCACTATAAAAGGAGGCCTTCCTCTCTCATTTTCATCATCAAGTTTTGGCAATTTCCTCTCTCAAGCTCTCAAATGCAAGCAAGTGAATTCAAGCATTCAAGCAAGCCTTCAAGCATTCATCTATCAAAGAGATCCATTGTTAGCCATTGAAGGATTCAATCTATTTGGAAACCCCTTGAAGATCCATCCTTCTACATTCATCCAAGCCTCCTCATATGCAAAGATCTATTCAAGATTGGTGTTGAAGATCAAATGCCATTGATTTGATACATCCTACATCAATTGAAGCACTCCTACTTGTGGATTTGAGTATTCGAATCCTCTACAAAGAATTCAATGTAAGCCAGGTGATTTGTTTCAATTGCTTTGTTTATGCATACTACATTTCAATTCAATTTCAAGGTTAATTCTTAAATTGGGGTTTGACCAAGGCAAACCCCCAATACAAACAAAACCCTCATTTTCTTGCAGGTACAGGTGTGGGATTTCAGATCTGAGAGTGGATTTGGATACCTTTTTCGGCAAACTTTCGAGATCTGCGAACAAAGTTAGAATTGACCTTCAAATAAAGAATCTAGCCTTTGACCTTTTATGACACTCAAAGTCGACCTGAGCTCATCTTGGAAGAAGATTTATGAGTTTTCTTCATCTCGACATTTCCAATCCAGAACAAGTTGCAGATTTGCTCGAAAGTAGACACAGACATCAGAAATTGGCATTTTCCAAATCTGCCCTAATTCGAGGTTAGTATTTGTATTTCAATTATTTCAAATTCCAAACACTTCAATTCTAAAATAGGGAAATATAGGGTTTTTCTCTCTCTTTCATATTCTCCATAGATTGATCTGATTGTGCATTAACCTTTTGGTTGACTAAATTGGATATCTCATTTGGGAATTTGGATTTAAGAGTGAATCTCATATTTCCCCTACACATCTATCCATCTTTACATTTGAATAGTGGTGATGCCATTTTAACCCTATTCAGGAGTTAACAAGTATTTTGATAAGTTTGGGAAGGAGGACCAAGAACAAATTGAAGATGTTGTAGTGTACAACATGAACAATTTTAGCCTAACTTTGTTGGAGTTACAAGGACAAATACCTGCTTCATTGTATAATAAACTTGATGCTAGGTGGCATACTACTATTAGACAGGATAAGGAGTTGATTCAGTATGTTCTACTACAACTTCAACCAAAAATATAAGAAGAGGAAATGAAGGAGATACTTGTATATTCAAGACCACTCTTCAAAACAAAGAAGATATTAACAAGACTCTTATGTGGTTAGTCTCTTGGAGTTCAAGATGAAATTGAGGAGATATTCATGAAACACTTAGGTATGATTGAAGAGAACCCAATAAAAGCACAAGAAGATGGTCGAGTGGTTACTCAAATTGATGAAGGATTTACTATTGATGGTGTGAATGTCACACTTGAGGAACTCATAAATGAATAGATCACTCAAGTGATATCCCATCTACGGAGGTACAAGATGACCCTATGGATACACAAGATGAACCTAAGGAGAAAAAGGAAGAAGAACGAGTAAACATGGGTATTGGTCAGGCTATGACCGAGGTGAACAAGAAAATGTTCCTACAGATGATCAACAAGAAGATCAAAAAGAAGAAAAGGATGATACAAATAATGTTGTGCAAATAAAACAAGAGGAAGTAACTACAAGAAAAGACACCACCTTCCGTGTTGTCAAAGATGAGAGTTGATGATGATGATATACCGGTCAAGGGACAAGTTTACCTAAGCATAATGAGCCCAAAGAAAATGATCAGTTTTTCAATGGTGATCAAGACTAAGGCCAAGAAAGATAAGCTCAAGCAAGAGGCACAAGTCGTAATGAAAGCCAGAGACATATTTTTTGACTTGATGCCAGATGCAGAGTATGATAAGAAGGCTACTTTGATTGAGCAGTTAGGATAGTTAATCACAGCTGTCGGTGAGGAAATAAAAAATTTGGAGGATGTTGCAATAGAAAGAGCAAAAAATGTCTATGAAAAGAAAAGATCAAAGAATTTAACACAGTCCATTGCCCAAAATAGGAACACTCTTACATTGGTTGTGAACCGGATCAACGAAGCATTACTTGAAGGAGGTAAGACACTGAAGAGTGTTTGTGACTTTTCTCATTTTAAGCAAGATCTTGAAAAGAAAAAGGGTGAAGGTCAATAGGAGCTAAGTGTTTTGTCACAAAATTTTGATCCCATGCATATGACCGCTACATCATTTGGAGTTGAGGTAGGAAAGATAAATAAAAAATTGAAAAACTACAAGGATGAATAGAATAAGAGACTTGGCAATTTGATGGAAATACAGAGCATTTTGATTCCTAAATTAGACATTCTACAACAAAGTCTGAAGGAAGCTAAGCAAGTCTTACCACCTCGCCTACTGAACACAATTTAAGGATTAGAGGACTCAACATTTTTTCTTCATGGACAGATACTTATTATGGAGACTCTACACAAGTCATGGGTCAGTGATTGGCAAGTGTTGAAGACTAATTTCCATGAGATATTCAGTATATTGTAAATTGTACTATGCTACTCTTGATTAATAAAATTTTTCTTTTTGGATATCTTGTAACACCTTTGTCATTGTTGTCAAAGGGGGAGAAGTAGTAATAGTTGGCTAAGATCTTAGGATGCATGCATGTTTGTAATTCTTAGGGAGAAATGTATTGTTGGCACTTAGCAGCAATTTTTTCTAAGTGTTTCCATCAATGCCAAAGGGGGAGATTATTGGCATTTAATGAAGGTGATATGTGTTTTCATCACATGAGTGTATTGTGGTGTTGTCATTGCTAGCAACATATTCTGTTGATGTCAAGAGATTAGATTTACCGATGGTATTGAGAGATCAAATAGAGAAGCAACTAAGTGTTCAGTCAATCGGTAAGAATACAGTATGCAGAATTCAAATGACTAGATCTGGAGTTAGAGATCGAGTTAAGTTGTGAGATCGTACAGACAATATCTACAGAGATATATTTGACTACTTCTATGATTGCATCAGTTATTTTGAAGATTTGACTAAATTATTAAGGATTGAAGTGACACAGACAGTTAGAACAGAGTATCGATTAGTATAGTTGGTTAGATCGGTGTTGTGGTCAAATATAAGTGGTTGGTTGACATGTTTTCGAGATTTGATGTTTTGGGTTGACATAAGGATGTTGAATTTTGATTTTGGCATGCTTGCTCATATGTTAAGTTGGATTTGAAGGTCGACTTGTAAAACGTTTTAGGGTTCTAGCACCGACCTAGAACAAGTATATAAATGGTTAAGAAAATCGTTAAGTGTGTTGTTGCGACGGTATGTGGTGACTGACATAGATTTTTGAAGATAGTACAGAGGTAGTAAAGTGTTCAGAGAAACACAATTGATCAGGAATACATTGGATCTGTCATGCATTGAGTGCTAACATCATATCACTCTTTACTTGTTGAATCTAACATATTGACAAGCTAAATCCTTTAACAAGGTACTCTTAACAAGATTATAAGTACTCTTAACTGAGTATAACCTTAGAAGGGTTTATTTTAATTGTTCCTAACAGGGCAGATTTCATTAGTGCACTAGTGAAATTAGTGGGCATCATCCTCACATGTGGTTTTCTCCCTCTAACAAGGGGTTCCATGGGAAAAAATATTGTGTCTTGTGTTCATTGTGTGTGAATACTTTATATGTTATGCTCCATTATTATATTAGCATTTGCATGTTGGTTATTGTGGAAGATAATTGTTAAAATTTTCATATTTGTGGATGCATTGATTCACCCCCCCCCCCCCCCCCACCTCTCAGTGCCCTATAATACTAACACCAACTTTTCTGTAGGGTACCTGAGACAACTATCACATTCACCCCTCTAGACGAACCGTACACTGGAGAGCCTTCTCCCCTTTATGTCCCAACCTTGATCAATGACATCTCTAGTAGAGGTTCCTTGGTTGACCTTACTTACCAGGTGGATGTAATCATAGAGGAGGTCCTATTTGTCAACAGCTTAAACCAAGGAAATTCTAACGAGTGCCCCATCACCATTAGAACACATGACGGGTTGTCTATTCCCCTTTTGGGGTCCACCACTTTGATGGTCCATGTGGGACCCAAAGCAGTTTTCTCGATATTCGTGTTGATTCTTGAATCAAACCTCTTCAAGATCAAACTAGGTATCCCATGGTTGACCTCTATGGGACCCACCCCATATGTCATCCATAAATATTTGAAGTTTCCTCACAAGGGGACCATTCATACTATCCAGGATACAAGATACCATCATTTGGTGTCCCATGGGGGCTTCTCTCTTGACCATTTTTGGCCTACTCTAAAAGGGCCCCTACGAAGTCGACAAGATATAATGTTCCTTTCTTATCAAAAGTATAATGTCGTGGAACAGAATCTAAAATGTGTAGCACCTTCCCCCGCTAATCCCTCTCATGAGGCTCAGCATGCTTTGTCTTATGTCCCTTCTTCATTAGGGTCTCAAGGCAAGTGTGTTCTTTATAGGAAGCCTCCTCGCCTACCTTGTACGATGCACCCTCCAACAATGCCTTCTATTCCTGCATCCACATCTAATGTGGATAAAGGAAAGACACCCATGATGTCAAAGCTCAAGGTGCGTCCACCTTTTCCCATTCTCATTATTGCAGACATACCTCGCCCTACCATTTATGGAAAGGGTAACAGGTCCCCTAAGACCACACCGTCTCCTTTGTAACCCGCTCCTCAGCCTTCAAGGGCATCCTCCATTGCTCCCTCTACTTGTAGGACAAAAAGAAGGGTACTCATGACTGAAATAGCAATGCCTACATCAGCTCCACGTCCTACTCCATCAGTGGGGCCATCTCCTTTTCTGGTGACAACATCGATGACCACCCCCATTGAGAAGGATAGTGTTGTACCCTTGCTGGATTTCAATCAGGCTTGTATCTACATCAGAACCATCTTGTGCGTGAGCATAAGTGTCGTAGATGGGAGAGGGCTGCTCCAAGGGTGGAGAGTGTCTTCCAAGCTTCAGTTACAACTACAACCACCTTTGTCACACTCCCCCCTGCACCAGAAGTAACCATCGGGCCCCGCACCAAACAGGTCTAAGTGTTCATCTCCCTTTCACAAGAGCCACCTCTGATCACCAGTTTGCCAAATATCTCATCATTCCCTGAACCAATGAATATGTTGCACACTCAAGTAGCATCCAATGCAGTAATGTCCACCCAGCCTACATCTACCCCATCTCAGGATTGTTGCCATCTTCCCTGATGTCTTGAGGTTTGCTAAAATTGATTGAAGGTTTTCTCCTCCGTCTTTCAAGAGAAAGTTCAAGCAAGGCCATGTCCCGAAGTTCATGCATTGTAAACCTACTCCAACAAATCCTCTTTTTGTTTTTGTCCTTGTAGTGGAGCAAACTTTGACTTCTCCCAAATTTGTCTCTATCACTTTTGCAGAGGTCAACAAGGAATCGTATTCATCTACACCTCCTCATGGGTCCCCTATAAGCTATGAGGCTTGCATTTTGACTCACTAGAAGATATTCTGACATTGACGATGATCTTTACATGATCCCTCTCTCTCTCACCACAATTGAGTTGTTGGATGATAATGTCAAGGTTGATTGATCCTTGGCTCTTTCTATTGGTGGGGTGCCTGGGGCTGCCATCGCAGTTGTGCCATTGCAATCTTGACCTCCCTCCCCATATGATCAAGATTGGGAGGACAATGATTTGCTAATGGACAATTTGTGAGGGTAGTGTCCGCTTCTACATCTTTAGAATAGAGTGTGTTTGTTTGTGTTCCCCAATGCTCTTCTTTCAATGTTGTTCCCTCTCAGAGGACCCTTGCACTTTGTTGGTACCTGGAAACAAGAGGTTTTTCAGTTGTATACCTTATATTTGTCATGTCTTTGATTTTCAACATTTGGGGATGATGCAAAGTGTCAAGGGCATTTAGGCACTCCTTCCATGTTGACCCAAATTTTTGTTTTCATTTGTCTTTATGTGCTCTTCTTCATATATGAGCCATGGTTGGCAGTGATCTTAGTGTCTGCCTTTGTGAGAGTTGATCTGCTATCCTTGTGTCTCGATCTTGCCCTATCATACGCATATCTAGCTTAACACTATGCATACCAACATGATCTAAAGTTGCCTCATTACATGTCTATCTAGCATTTGCTACGCATGTAGGTGCACTATCTAAAGCCTTCCTATCACATGCCTACCTAACATTCGCTACACATGGCGGTGCACCATTTAAATTGCCCTATCATATGGCTATTTGGCATAACACAACTTGCAACCCATATTGGTGTACCATCAATGGTCTTTGGTCTACAAGTTGTTTTCATCATCTAGCATACTTGACTACAGCTTGTGTGTTGGATGAAACTCAGGGACAATTCAGGGTTTCCTAGATAGGGGCAACCCCATGTAACGGAATCCCCACAGGTAAGTCAAGTAAGTTGTTTCTTAATTTAGCTCGCATATCTTTCTGTGATATGATATGCTCGCTAAAGTGGAGGCAAAAGGTAATGGATTAAATTTGTGCCCTTGTGTAAATAAGCATTTAGCATTACCCTCACTTTAGCCTAAGATTCAAAAATTAGCGTGATTCGTATGCATCCACTCTGCATCCCTCATCATCCTCTTTGAAATCTTGGCCACGCAACCTATCAAGCACAAGACGTGTGTGCACTGTGGAGACATCTGTGTAGCACACACTCATCCACAAATCTATAGACGCGTAGAGTGTCATTGAGGCGTTATGAACTGTCACCCTACAAAATGTAAAGTCTAAATTTGTGGCTCACTAACACAAGGATTCCAATTTGGTTATTATTTTTCCATTTTGGGCCTTCATTGGGTCTTCTTGGACATTTTCAAAAATCTCGCCCACCACTTTTGAGCTCTATTCTACTCATCCACACTATCTACAAGCTTTCCATATAGGTTTCTGGACAAGCTCTTGGCCTTGGAAGCTCTCATCTTCGCCCATGTATCTGGTTCTCACCTTGTGATGTTGAGGGGATTTCACTCTGTTGATTTTGTGTCTTTTGAGCATATCATTATCTCTATCATTTTATTAGCATCTTATCATTGTATATCTTTTTATTTCCGGATATCTATCACCAATTTCTTGTCTACTCAGTTGATGTGGAGATGGAAACACCAAAGCAGGGATCTAACTGAGGTAGGTCCCCAAACAATCATCCCAAAACTTTTCTTTGTTTATGTGTGTCGAGGTTTTGTAGAGGTGCAAGTTCAACACATCAACTCCATCAAATGTCAAATCTAGTGTTGCACTTTCAGTCTCCTTCATTTATCTTTATACTCAGTATAATAGTAGTCTGTGTTATTCTTTTAATGTATTCTTTTCCATTCAGTCTATTTAATTAGTTTCTATTAGTTTTGTTTGCTTTTAGTCGCTATCTATGTAATTTGTCTGTACACGACACAAGCGTCTTGCGTTGTCATCTTGTACCTGTGTTGTCGTCTACAACCCGCACCAATGTTCATGGAAGTGAGCTTGCGGAGTTTGGTGTTTGTTTTTCATAGTTAGCTCTTTTGATTTCAATGGTCTAAATATTTTTATTTGTTAATTTGCTTAAGTTATTTACGTTTTCATCTATTTGAGCATATCAGTCACTTTAATTATTTTTAATCTATTCGCATTAAACACTTTAGATTAGTTAAACCTCTCTACAAAAAAAAACCACTTTTGATCCTCCTAGCTCTGCGTGCTAGTTGAAGTGAGGTGGCACACGGAAAGGTTCATCCCTTGAGATTTTAACTGGTCTCTAGGTCAGTGCACTTTTTCCTTCTCCACAAGGTGAAACAATTTATCTACATGTAAATTATTATGAAAGAGGAGAAAGATGACTCTGAAAACAAACTAATAGATCTAAGTTTTCAAAGATACTACCAAACTAAATGACAAAATAATTCCACTTGAAAGTTGTATCCAAACTTAATGCCTCCCATGATCAAATTGTGTATAGATTAGTTGTAATTAAATGTCTATGTGCCTCTTCAAGGTTTCTAAGATTTCTTGCAATGCATCCTAATCTCAAATGACACCATCACCACAAAAGTTGCTCCTAGGTAAAATAATTTATCTACTTATAATCAAATACATCAATGTGAAAGAGGAGAGAAATGACTAGAAATAAACAAATAGGCATAACTAGTCAAAGATATTGCCAAACTCGCAAAATAATTCCACTTGAAAGTTGTATCCAGATTTAATGTCACCCACGACATATTAGTTGTAATCTAAATGTGTGAATGTATATGTTACACGAGGACACTTCCCCAGTCCCCAGACCCCCCATCCCCATCCCCATCCCCTCCCCATTTGACTGATGGGAGGACAAAGGAAATGTCCTCCAGCAATCCTCAATTACCAAAAATTGTCAAAAACACCAAGAAACATCCCCGAACGTTTGGAGACAGCCCCTCACCATTTTGGGGATAGGGGGACTTAAGGACATGTCCTCCAACTGTCCTCGATTGCCAAAAAAACATCAGAAATGTCCCCAGACATATGGGAACGACTAGCCATCTCCGAGATGGCTTGCTATCCCCTACACTGTGGGACAATTTTGCACTTTAAAAAATAAAATAAAAAAACACTATTTTAGAATTCTTTTTGCCAAAGCAACAACGTGGGGGGCCACAAGGGCATGCATTTGTCTTCTTAAACCAAAAATGATAAAAAGAGATCAAAATGAAAACATATTACTTCTTACCTATGTCACAAGGTTTGAATTCGTATTTTATAGGCCTGAATGAAGCTTAGTTTCGTAGGTTGTGCCTGTAGCCTATTGTATTTTGATGTTTGATACTTTTGGATACATGTTTGAGATAGTTTGATTTGGATAGTATTGGTGCTATTGGTGGCCTATTGCTATTGGTGAGACTTCAATTGAGACAATTCCTCTTAAGAGATTAATTAGGCAGGGGTGCCCCATTGCCCCGACACTATTTTAAATTGTTGTTGATGCACTCTATTATATATTGAGAGCCCCTAGCATTGGACCCCCTGTCAAAGGTATCTCTTTACCTAATTGTGAGGAATTCATTAATGCATAATTTGCTAATGATACAACTCTTTTTCTTGAGCTGAGTGAAGGAAATTTTGTTAATGTTTTAAACAGGCTAAAGTTCTTTTGTTTGGCATCTGGAGCAAAAATTGCTCCCCACAAGTCTTCAGTTTTGGGTTGGACTAATAAGGCTCCTTTTTGGTTAACTTCTATGGAGTGGCAATGGGCTGGTCCAAATACTATTGTTAGATATTTGAGAATTATGTTTGTTGTTGAACCTTCTACCAAGGATATGTGGCTCTGGTTATACTCCAAGATTGAAAAAAAGCACTTGAAATGGAAAACTCACTTACTCTCATTGATTGGGTGAGTACAAGTCATCCGAAAGGTTCTCTCCTCTCATCACATTTACTTTTCTTCTGCATGGTTGTTTGATAATTATCAAAGCAATCATATTGAAAAAAAATTGAGAAATTTCAAACCTAGATGCCTTAGTGGCTATGTGGCTTGGCATCAAGCACATACAGTCACATGGAATTGCTCTTGCTTCTAAATGGATTCTTAGATCTTTGAGTGGCAATGAGCCATGGAAGGTATCGGTAAGAAACAACATTGAGAGATCTATTGCTAAGAAAGGTAAAAATGGAAAGATATTCCACTATGTGATATTGTTATGGGAGATTTTAACATGAAAATCTTTGGATCAACTGTATTCAATTCTTTGTGGAAGGCTTGATCCTAGGTAAGGACATTACTCTCATCCAAACGTGTTATCGGTGGCCCACCATCTTATGTTGTTACAGACAAATCCATCTGGTGGGGAGTGTACATGAATAATAAGCCCCTTGCTTTAACTCAAAGCTGTTCTGCTAAAAAATGGAATGAAAAAGGAATTTCACTAACTAGAGATGTTTTGTTTGACAACCGATTAGGGTCCTGGGTTGAGATTAGTTCTAAATATGGGATAACCCCTCACAAAAGAAGACATATTCTCTTATCGCTAAAGCCTTTGGATGTTTCTTTCCTGGTAAGGTTATGGATACTGAGACTTTTTTGCAGCAGCTAAAATGGAGTAATGGTGGTTCATTCATGGACATTTCTACCAAGAAAATATACAATATGCTAAAAATGATGCTTCTATTATCAATCAAGTCAACTAGTGTTGGGGCCTGGATTGGTCTTCATCCAAGTGGCACTTTGTTTTTTATTTTCTTTGGCATTCTCCCGTAGAACCCAAGAAATCTTGCTTCTGTTGGCTCTTGCTTCTTAAGAAATTGGTTGTGGGTTCTGTATTGTCTTTTGTGGGTCTTGAACCTGTTGAGTGTGGTCTTTGTTCTGTTCCTGAGTCCTATGAGCATCTCTTCTTTGAATGCAAGTATGCCTCTGATGTGTGATCTATTTTTCTTGGATCCCCTATTACTTGGACCTTTAAGACTGGTTTATCTTGGAGTGAGATTTTGGCTGGTTTTTTGGATTCTCTTGACCTAAAGTTGAATAAATTTTGGTGTATTTTAACTTGTGAGATTTTGTGGATGCTTTGGAAGGACAGAAATGGAGAGGTTTTTCAAAACAAAAGAAGGCAGCTTACTGGGTTTAATATTAAAATCATACATTATCACATTATGTCACAGGCAGCAGCTATGTTGGAGATCTCCAAAGATAGGTTCATGATCCTCATGAGGGAAGGTCTTCTCCAGATATATAAGGAGGATGTTCACTCTATCCAGTATTTCACTAAACATAAAGACATGTTGGACTCTAGAGAACTTGATGCACTGAACAAATACATCAATGATCTTAAAGTTGTTGATGAAGATACAGTGCCTTCTAATGTAAAGACTGATAAGATGGTGAGCAGCAAACCAGCTACTGGCTTTTACAGTGGGAGTGGCTTTATAGATAATGTAGCAGGATGCAGTACCAGTGGCAATGCAACTGAAATATGAAGACCAAAATTAATTTTGTATGCTTATTATGTACCGGATGTGTATACTGATAACACAATGTAAACTGATCACAGGCAGAGGCCAATTTTGTAACATTATGCAAGGAAGAATAGGATGTAATACTGATATATAGGACAGCAACACTAGTTGTAATTTTGATAGTATAGGACATCTACCAGCTGAAGATATGCTGGGAACAGCAAACTGATAATGTTTTACATCTGCTGAACTATTTTAATATTAAGGTTTGAATTCATATTTCATAGGCCAGAATGAAGCCTAGTTTCGTAGGCTGTGCCTGTAGCTTGTTATATTTTGATGTTTGAGACTTCTGGATACATGTTTGAGATAGTTTGATTTGGATACTCATATTGATAGACCATAGTTTTTTATGTTTACGACTATTCTTATAATGCTTTTATACCACTGCTCATGATTTATACTGTTGCTCCAATCATTTATGTTGTTATACTACTGCACTGTAACTCATAATTAATTTACATATTGTCTTGTTATCAATTATTGACGCATCTCTCTCTCTCTCTCTCTCTCTCTCTCTATATATATATATATATCTATATATATCCCCAGTCCCCATCCCCGTCCACGAAATGTTGTGGAGCATAGGTCAATGTGCCTCTTCACTTCAACATTCATATCCTTATGGGAGTGGGAGAGGGAGAGGGAGAGAGTCTCAATGAAAGACATGCAGATCCCCTTCAATTTGAAGAGGGAAAAATCATTAGACATTAGAAAACACTTAATTAAATGCTTTGAGATGTTTTCCCCTGGACATGTGATTACCGAGATACCATAATAACATTAAAGATACATTGGCTAATCTTTTGCAGTCCTGTCTTTAGACAAAATAAAGAAATTATTATTAATGTTACCTGTTTTGGGGTCTAATCTCATGAATTTTCGTTTGGCATGTATGGTCTAGATATTCCATTTCTTTGATGAATTATGATGAAGGATGAACATTTGCTCTATTTTTACACTGGATAAAATGATATCTGAAAGGCAACATTATTCATACATGCAGTTCCCATAATAATTCATTCAATTTGACATTTTCTTTCTTTTTATAGAATGAAGCATTTGCCAGGTATAAGATCATGCTTTACAAGAAAATCTAAAATTGAGGAAAAACTGAGACCAGAGACAAATGCAAGATTTAAATTTCAGATGATTGTGTTTTTTGTTATTCTGAATAAAATATGCAGATGAAAATGATAAGAACGATGCAAATAAAGTACTCAAATACTAACAATTCTTGGGCTTGGAATTAACTGAACAAGCAGTATCTTTAGCAGTGTGATAACATATTTCACAAATCTTGGGCTTGGGATTAACAAGTAGTCAACAAGCCAAATCGTGCTCATGTCACGAAAAGTCACTAAAGTTATTTTGTTTCAATAGGAAAGAGGGGGGGGGGGATAAGATGCCACTGCTAGGATTGAAGTCATCAAATAAAAATTACATGCAAATTGTATTCACATTTTTTGCCAATATATGATAGATAAAAATTAAATATCAACCTCAACCATAACATATAACCACTTCCATCTGTTAAATGTATGTACAAAACACAGATTATTTGAATATCATGGCAGAGACGAAAGCCAGATTTATAAGCGAATACATTGCATTGGGCAATCTAGAGAAATTTAACTCTCTAGTTTGGATATAGAACTGAGTTTATTATATAGGAATCACCGGTGAAACAAAGTAATATTGAAACCAAATCCAATTAAAAACTTAAGGTTTCTTCAATAAGCTATACATTATTTCACAAACATACCTCCAACTTATCAGTTAAGTGCATTCCTTGAATGTACCGACCTTACAACTTTCTGAATATTTCCTAGCACGGAAATTGGCAGAAACTAAATTACAATGCTAAATTCGTTTAGTATGGAATAAGAATGGAATCTATCAAATCCTGAAGGGGTGCAAGCTCCTTTTTCTCAATCAAATGGAACTCCTGTTTGAATTGAAGGAAAAGATATTTCTACAAGTTAGTATATTCATCATTAAAAGATTGATCATTGAAATTAAATAAATAAGGCATAACAAAATATAACCAACCAAAACAGCAGGTATATATTTGTGCAAGTTACAAAGATATGTGTCAAGCAAACATTTAGAAGGAAAACAATATAATAGAGAAAATGCATCATGATTTGATTCATTTTGAGTAGGTGAAAGAGGAATCTACAATCATTACTTTAGGACACCATCTGACCATGTAAGACCAACACAAAATTAACTTCATCACTAACATCTAAATCAAACATTGAAAAACTGTAGGCCAGAAGACTACAACTACGATATTAGGAAATATTAGGAAAACTGTAGGCCAGGAGCCAAGATACAAGGCAGCTCGCAATAGGAAAGGATGGGGCACCAATATCACGTCAAAATATTTTCAAACAGCCTTAGCATTAAACATAGTGGCACCGAGGGCATTAACTCGCCCCCTACCTACACCTATTCATCCACCAACCTGCCCCTCCTTTTCTGAGAGCCATTAATGCCAAAAGTGATGCCTGCAAGTGGATATGGGCATCTATACTCCACTAGTACAGTAAGGGCATCGTTAAGGTATGTTTGAAGCACATAAATGATTAAGACTCTGACAAGAAGACATGGGTACCGCTTGCAACTGTAGGAAATCACAGATTTCTAGGGCCCTCATGCAAGTCTACATGTTTCCTATTTGAGACAACTTGCAGAAAGATATAGGTAAATTGAGTTTCCTTTTCAAGGAGGATAACATTTTATGGATTGTCATTGGACAGGTGTATAGAAGAGAATTTACACAGTGAAACTAGAAGGTTCATAGTTTTCAAGTTTGAGTATTGTAATTTTGGTATTTTAATGATCTGGGTTTATCCCAAATTTATAGTCACATATGTAACCTTTGTAGATCAAGTGATTAATGGCACAATCAACCTTCAATGAGTGTCTCTGTGTATGGTGTACATTTCTGAATGTGCGTTATTTAGTTGGCTAGCCACAAGACTTAAAAATCCTTGCAAAGCCTTCGTAAGGTGTTTGTTCAACACAATGTTAATGGATTTCTCACCCCTCATCCTCAACACACCCAAAATACATCAAGCTATCTATCTTTGAAGGTCTATTAGTTTAGTGTGTTCCAACCGCGATGTCTGAATGTCTATAACAGTGAGCGGATAGCAGGGGGATGATGGTGGAGTGGTGGTTGGAGTGGTGGTTGGGAAGGGGGGGGGGGGGGATGCTGATATAAAAATAGAGGCGAATTGAAACCTTCAAGGCAAAATCTGCAATATAACAATTCTATGAGTGCCCCATGAAAGGCCAACTAGTTTTCATGAAGTTCAAGGTTGTAACTGGTATGTAATTGGTGTGACCTGGCGACGTCGTCGGCAGAAGTGGTGGTGTTGTGGGGGGCATTTTCCCCAAGTCCCCAAGTCTCGAAAATGTCCGTGGAACACTAATGATTAAAAACACATTCTTTAACACTCATATGGCAAGTCATTTGTTTTCCTTAAGTGCTTAACCTTGAGTCTCCCAAAGCAACATACAAGCACGAAGTGACTATTATTGTATTAATCCTGCTTAAGTGTGGCCACTAAGGTGGCTTGCCTATGTGGTGGTTGGTAGATTGTCCTCTCTATATATGTACCACCTTCCTATGCATTTCTCACTCTCACTAATACATCACTCTTCATTTTGCAATGGAATTCTATATGTTTTTTGTTTCCATTATGCCTAGTTTTCCTGGCTAATCTCAAATGATATCATAGCCTTTCCTAATGCAATGGAAATGCAAATAATTTTGCAAGAAAATTCATATGAAAATTTGAAGTGAGTTGTGTTTCATTTGAATCAAAGTTCAAGGAGAGATTTGCAATTTGTGAAACATTTGCACTCTGCCGCTTAAATTGGTCATCATTTGCACAATATTTGCAAAATTATGTCAAAATTGCATAATATTTTTACTTCTTGTATAAAGCTTGCAAGATAATAGCATAATTTGATAAAATTTGTTGATATTTGTCATCTATTTTCGACTATTTATACATTTTTATGAAAATATTTGAAGAGAGCTATCTGGTCAAATTCTTTAAATTCAGTCTCTACAAGGCAAAATTTGTCAATTATCTCACTAAATTTGCTGAATTTGAAGATCACTTGCAGATATTTGTAGATATTTGCCATAATTTGTGTTAAGTATCTAAAATTGCAATATTCTCAGCAAATTTGCAGAAATCTAAAGTTTATTTGCATAGATTTGCAAGGATTTGCACATATCTGACATTTTATGATGACAATCTGTGTTTGGATCTGCAATATTTGACTTCAAGCTGCAAGTCTTTTGCTATTCTGGCTCCAATTTTGTAGACAAACTATGATATTTTTGAAGAGTTATGCCTTCACTCTGCGAAGTATTCACGACATTTGAGGCATGATGAACAGTTTGTTGGTGTGAATGCACTTGAGATTTGCATTGAGGTTTTAAATTTGTCTTAAAAGTGGATTATGACATCAAAATTGAAGATATTTGTGTTGTCGTTCCAATCGACTTGAAGTACATAAGAGGCGTGAATAAAAAAGCAGATCTTTGCTGATAGAGAAATATTAGAGAGATATTTGTCTGGCAACAGAGGCGCAGCAGAGGGATTTATTTGCATTATTGCTGCCTTATCTATGGTGCTTTAGTGTTGATTTCAGTATCTAAAACAGAGCTTTGACCTGCAATCTGGAGACAATATTTGGTGTCTGATCTAGGCTCGACCAAGCCGGATTTTCAACCTTAAACTCGTCACTTGAATTTTTTGGCACCTATCATTGTTTTGAGTCAATTTGGGTTATGCTGGCACAATTCTTGGCACAATTTGACTGCTATGTCAATTTGCCTGTATACTAGTGCAGATTTTACACTCATTGGCATGATTTGTCCATATTACCTGGCATCTTTTTGGGCATCAATCTGCTAATGAGGTGACAGATGTTTAGCTGCACTATTTTTTGCAGAGCTGAAAGTGGAAGCAAAATGAAATTTTCCGAGGCTTGTTCAATTTGGTGACAATTTTGTGCAAAGGCGCTGTTTATTGCAATATTTGTGCAAAATCACATTAAACTGAGGAGGCAGATCAGATTTTTTGGCATTAAATTTGGCATTTTCTTCCAATCTCTTTTTGGTGCTCAGTTTGGGCAGCTAGTAGAGCAAGTGGTCAAAAATACTGTTTGAAATGTTGCCGGTTTAAACACGCGTGAAAGGTGTTTCTTTTGCAAGTGGCGAATGAAGGCAAATTAGCAAAAGCGGGCGGTGAATAAAGGCAATAATCAACAAAATATGGGTTCAAACTCTATTTTTTGGAGTATAGTTTAGATTGGCGGCAAAATTAGAAGTGAAAACTTCCAATGCAACCTTGTGGATAATCATTTCTATTCAATTTGGGCACCAATTTCGGCATCTTATTTGCTATGTTTTTATCTGTGCATAAATATTACTGACTTGACATTGGGAGAGTTCATAAGGGCATTTTGGAATAGCACAGAGGTGCAGAGTTTTTGGAGAGAAATGTGAAATTCAAATTTCAAAACGTCTCCCATTTTACTTCTTTTGGCTTTCAATACATTTGGCTTCTAAATGTATTTGGACGTCTGTACAACCATCACACTTAACGAGACAGGAGAGCATGCAAATATGCTGGTGTCTTTTTTTTTCTCAAATCCCTCTACATTCACAAAAGCAAATAAACTTTGTAATTTTTTGCAAGGGCATGTAAAACTTTGTAATGCACATTTAGGCAAACTGGCAAAACTTTCCAACAGTGGCTTAAAATTTAGTGCCATTTATTTTCTGAAAGTGGTCAGTTTTTCAAGCTTGATCCAATCAAGTCAATTTTGCAGTGTGTTTATATAGTGTCATTTTTAGCTCTTATTGGACTTGTCTATCCACTACACTTATAAAGTGCAAATTGTAAGAAGGATCTCTAAAACTGAATCAAGGGGGGGTGTATTGTGTGTTGTATCTTGTTTGCTTCCTCACTTCCTTCTATTTCTTCAGTTTTAGACTGATTGAGATATCATGGGGATCATGCATGTAATCACAAACTGAGATAAAGTTTTGCTTTTGGGATTGTCCATCATGTTATCTAAACTAGAATTTCATCCTTCTGTTTTCAAGCTTAATCCAGAGAACTATTTGTCTTGGAAGTAAGGGATCTTGAATCACTGCAATGAGCATGGTCTACTACCCTATCTCCTTGGACTTGTTCCTAAGCCTCATGACAAATATCAGAGTAACAAGTGGTTTAACAAAAATAACAAATTTTATAGACTAATCGGTATTACAATTTATGAGGGGTATATTCATCGCATAGAGCACACAGAGTGCCCTATCATGGCTTGGTCTATCAACCAAAAGTTATTTGGAGATTGCATTGTTCCCTTTATTCGGAAAAGAACTGGTGATTGCGTTATATTATTAAGGAATAATAAAACATTTTATAAACAATTACAAATACTGGGTTTCTAAAAGAAACTATTGACTATTTAAGTCAAAAATAGAAACTTCCGAACTAAACTACCAGAATCTAAACTAATATTGACCATTAATATATTCAAATATTATTCTAACACCCTCCCTTAGTGGTTACTCCATCAACTACACCAAGTTGCCCCCTAAATTTTACAAACTTATCCGGGCTGAGAGACTTGGTGAAAAAGTCTACAGTCTATTCCTTTGTCGAAACATACTGTAGGTGAGCTGATCCGTCTTCAACAAGCTTGCGAATGTAGTGACAATGAAGCTCAACATGCTTGGTACGTTCATGAAAAACTGGATTTTTGTCTTGTCTGAGGACCCCTTGACTATCAGTGTACAAGGGAGAAGGTCTTGCTTGTGACATTTGCATGTCAGTATGCATCCTTTGACACCAAACTACCTCACATGTTGCCTTAACTGTTCCTCAATATTCTTCTTTAGTCGAGGAAAGAGCCACTACCTGTTGCTTCTTGTTGGTCCATGTTATAGCACCTATACCCAAACTGAATACATATCCAGAAATGGATTTTTTGTCATCCACTGAACCTGCCCAATCTAAGTTTGTATAACCAATCGACATTGGATCTTTGCACCTGCTATAGAGAATGCCAAAATCTGAAGTGCCTTTCACATATCTTAATACTCACTTTGCTGCATCCTAATGATTAGCTTTTGGGGCTATCATGAAGAGAGAATCGTACCTCATGGCAAAACTGAGATCAAGTCTAGTGGCAATGAGGTAGATGAGGCCGCCCACTAGTTGTCTGAATGATGTTTCATTCACTACATGCGAATCAGATTTAGCTGACAACTTCAGCCCCTCCTCCATAGGTGTGGAGGCAAGTTTACAATCCTGCATCCAAAACTTGTCAAGCAAACTTCTGTCATACTTAGACTAAGAGATAAAAATGCTACCAGTTGTCTGCCAAACCTCAATATCCAAGCAATAATGAAGCCCCAAATCTGTCATGTCAAAAGCCTAACACAAATCCTATTTGATTGCTGCAATCAAATGTGTTGAATTGCCAGTAACGATCAAGTCATCAACATAGACAAGGAAAAGAATATCATCACCAGAGTGTTTGACGTACAAATTAGTGTCAAAAGGGCTAAGCTGGAAACCATGATCAACCAAATACTATTCAATCTTGATGTACCATGCTTGAGGAGCCTGTTTCAATCCATAGAGTGTTTTCATGAGTCTATATAATTGATGTTCTTTGCCGACAACCTTGAAACCAAAAGGTTGCATCATGTAGACTTCTTCTTGCAACTCACCGTTGAGGAAGGCACTCTTAACATCCGTCTAATGGAGTTTCTACCCAAACTGGGTTAAAATAGCAAGAAGACGAATTGTGTTCATCTTGGCAGTAGGAGCACAAGTCTCCTCATAGTCAATGTCCTTCCTGTGTGAATCCTCAAGCTACCAATATGGTCTAGTATTTATCCGAAGTACCATCAATATGATACTTGACCTTATAAACCCATTTGTATCTAACAGGTTTCTTCCCAAGAGGATGATTAGAAAAGACCCGGGTGTTGTTCTTCAGAAGACTATGGTATTCTGCCTCCATAGCCTTTTCCCACTCTAGAATGCCTTTCGCCTCTAACATCCATCTGATGGAGTTTCCACCCAAACTAGGATACAATAGCGAGAAGAAAATGACTTGTGCTCATCTTTGCAATAGGACCAAAAGTCTCCTCATAGTCAATGCCCTCCTGCTATGTGAATCCTCAAGTACCAATCTGGACTTGTATTTATCCAAAGTACCATCTGCATGATACTTGACCTTATAAACCCATTTGCAGCTGATAAATTTCTTCCTAGGAGGAAGATCAAAAAGGACCCACGTGTTATTCTTCAGAAGACTACGGTATTTTGCCTCCATAGCCTTTTCCCACTCTAGAATGTCTTTAGCCTTTGAATGTGTTTGAGGCTAATAGATGTTATGGATGTTGACCATTAGAGCGAAATTGACTGTGTTTTGATGCTTGCTCTTTCTACGAATTGATCTGCCCTCAATGAGATCATCTTCATGAAGAGCTCCTATAGTCTTGGCCCACCACTTAGGGCAAAGGGTAGAAGTACCAACATCTAGCATAGGAGAAACAACATTTCTTCAGGAATGTGGAACAAAATCATCTGTATGTAGATCCTAAAGAAAATCAAGTGGTGTTATATCATGACTGGTAGACTCAACTTCAAAGTCAAAATGATCTGAAGCCCTCCCATCAAGGGAACCAAGAGGAAGACGAACACCCATATCAAAAGCCTTCACAAGCTAATCCTCAAGACTGGCAATAGACAGAAATGGACCAGTAGTTTCATCAATCACAACATCCCGACTAAATATGAGACGATTTGTCTCCACATCAATCAACCTGCATGCCTTGTGATTGTCGTTGTAACTAGTAAACATAAGTTTATGGCTCTTGGAATCCATCTTGGCACACTTGGCTTCTGGAATCCATACATGAGTTGTAGAACCAAAGACTTTCAAATGGCCCACCTTAGGCTTGCATCATGACCAGGCTTCTTCAGGAGTCATCTTCTTAACGGCCTGTGTAGGTGTCCGATTCAGAAGGTAGACTACAGTATAAACTGCTTTAGACCAATATTTCTTAGGAACATTTATATGTTCCATCATAGGACGAGCCATTTCAGTAATGGTGTGATTTCTACATTCAACGACTGCATTTTGTCGAGGGGTGTATGGTGTGGTGAGTTGGCGCTTAATGCCATGTGTAGCACAAAAAGTAGAGAAGTCAGATGAACAAAACACCCTCCATTATCTGGCCTTAGAGTAACAATCTGAGAACCTGATTCTTTCTCAACTAAGGCCTTATACTACTGAAATGTACTAAACACATCTAATTTATTCTTACGAAAATACACCCATATTTTTTAATAAAATCATTAACAAATAATAAAAAGTACCTTGACCCAATAACAGGAGTGTTCATTGGCCCACATACATCAACGTGAACCAGTTGAAGTACCTTGGAGACTCACCAAGAATCAACATTCGAGAATGGTGTCCGATGTTTCTTCCCAACTTGACAGGGTACACAAACTCCATGATTTTGAGTTTGGATCTCAAGCAAAAAAACCCTCTTGAGATAACTAAGGGAGAGAGTGCCCATAACATTGATGCCAACATTTGTTGATGGAAGTACTATTGGCTATCATGGCGTGCTCATGAGAATCACCAGAATCAGCAAGTCTTGAAAGACCATGATCCTCAAGTCCCATAGAGACTATAGTGTGAGTCTCCCTATCAATAATGTTGCATGTGTGTGAACTGAAAACAATGTCCAACTAGGGAGAATGCCTCATGCTCTCGCTAACTGAGAGAAGATTGCATGAGGCAAAGTTTCATGTTTGGAACATAGCATACATCAAGAAATATTAAATTTCTTCCTCCGGAGTGAATCTGCACTATGCCTTACCAGCAACTGTATACTACTCTCCTCCAAAAATCGTTGAATCAAAGAATGGTTCAAATTATTTGAACCAATCTTGATGATGAGTAAAATGTCCTGAAACCCTTGAATCTATATATCAACCAGAAGATTTTACTGGATCTGCAGTCCTTTTGGCCATAAAGGTGTAGAAAGCATATTCTTTCTAATCAACATGCTAGGCAACATTTGCTTTGGGTTGAGACCCTCCCTGCTTCTTTTGCTCAGAAGCAAACCAAATCCGAATGTTCACCTTCATGTCACCAAACTTGTGGCAATAGTTCAACTCAGAAGATTGAGCCTTCCCTTTGTTTTTACTAGAAGATTTTGTAAAGAATGCTTTCCCTATGGAGGCTAAACTGGTACTACTCCCAAACTTCTATTTCCAACAATCTTGTTGTAGAAGCTTATTGCATAGATCGATGAACTTCAAATCAACATCAATTGAAGTAATGTTGAGCATTTCTATGAAATGCTCATACGATTTTGGTAGACTTTTCAAATTAATGACCACCATATCCTCCATTTTTCTTCCAATTGCCTCAAGTTGATCACGAATGTCCTTTATCGTTGTCAAATGATCCTGCAAAGATGCCCTCGCGTGCATCATAATTGAAACGAGCATGTTCTTAAGAAAGAACGCATGGCTCTTATTTGACATCTCATGGAGATCCTTTAGATGCTTCCACATCTCAGCAGCTGACTTGTCTGAAGGCACTTGTAGTAGTTGATCATCAATGACTGAGAGTTTGATGAACATGATAGCTTCCCAGTTGCACTCATCCCATTTGTATTAATCTTTTCCAACAATGATAGGACGTGTAGTCGTGCCTAGAACAACTGCATCAAGACACTGATACTCAAAGATAGTCAGCATGCATTGCTTCCAAGTCTTATAATTTTTTCCATTTAACTTTTGTCTGCTTTAAAGCATGATTTTGTTAATGACGCCATCACAAACCCCGAGGTCAAACTAGTGAAGGTAGAAGCTGCAGATTTAAAAATTGAAGAGGCACCAAAAAACTAGACACAAATCCCAATGCACTATGGCACAAAAACTTGAAGCACAGATCCCAAGGCAAAATTTTCAAGAAACAGAAACTCTAGTGTGCTAAAAATGCCTAGACAATTTTTCAAAACCCTAGGTCATCAATAAATGCAGGAGCAATATATTTTTGAACTGATATATTGAGGCCACCAAAGTCAGAGAGAGCAATTAATAGATGGAAAAATGCCTAGAAAAAATATGACTGTCCTAGCCACATACAAGAAATGGGTGCCATGGCTGCAAAATCTGAGGTTTTCAAAACCCTAGACAAGGCGTTTTCTGCAACAAACAGCTACAGAAAAAATGCAAGCTGCAAATCATGCTCAAAATCGTTAATGAAAACCCATGTGTTTTTGAAAAAAAAGGCGAAAAGATTTGTACAAAAACTCGTTCATAAAAAACAATTCAAGAAACACACTCTTCAAGCCTAAAAAAATGCAAGAAAATACGTTGCACAAAAACGCAAAATGAAATTGCATCTAAAACGCGAGCTAAAGAACTCAAAACGATGCACAAAAATGGTCACGGGTAGACCAAATTTCACTAAACACAAGTCGCAAATCTTTGCACAAGCTGAAAAGAAAGCATTGCAAACAATTTTTTAGGTTGAGCAACCCAAAAAAAATGTGATTCAAACAGAAAATGTCTCATGTGATAAATCCATAAGTCGCTCGATATGAAAGAAAAAACAACTTAGAAAACCCTTATAATTTGCAAATATGAACTTTTGAAAAATCTTTACTAAAATATTTCAATTAGAAAAAAATTTAGAATTATTAAAAAATTTCACTAAAATATTTCAATGAGAAAAAAAAATTGAATTATTAAAATTTTTAAGAGGTCTCTCCCACTTTGATACCATATTTGAAAAAGAATTGGTAATTGCATTATATTATTAAGGAATGATAAAACATTTTATAAGCAATTACAAAGACTAAGTTTCTAAAAGAAACTATCGACTACTTAAGTTAAAAATAGGAACTTCCTAACTAATCTAAACTACCAGAAACTAAATTGATATTGACCATTGATGTATGCAAATAATATTCTAACACCCTTCACTAAGGCACCTACAACCCTAACTTGTGTGGGCACATTTGCAAAGTGATCAGTTGCCATGCAATGTTCCTTCACATAGTTGAGGACAGTTCATCTTCTCCAATTGAGGACACTTCATCTACTATTGCTTCATCCTTGGATTCAAGTTGTTCGGCACAGGAGGTTCACACTGATCGTCCAAAGGTGGCTACTCAAAGCATATTTCTATCAAAGATTGCATCCTTGTTTGCAGAGCCCCACATTGCAAATTTGTAGGGCACCATTGAGGACATTCATGTCCTCTTTCTGATAGCTCCTATAAAGTTGATTCTTCTTTGGATGATTCAATGACACTTCTAGACCCTCATGTCTTGTCTTTTCCTTCATCTACTTCTACAGTGAAAGTTTCTACAGATTTGACTCAGTCATCATTCATGTAGACATTTTTTGTAGATGTACCTGATTCTTATTGGTCCAATTCTCACATCAATGGAGAACACCATACATCCATGGTTATTGTACCTGAATCTACTATGGTACATGATTCATCACATCAGTATTTGCCACACTTTAGCATTGGCATAGAGGTCCTTGAGCAACATTTGCAGAAGACATCTTCAAACTCTCTTGCTCTATCTCTACATCATATCTTGTCACCATTTGACATTGGTGCGGAGACATTTGAGCAACATTTGGAGGGCTCATTATTGTCTTTGGATTATGATCAGTATTGGTTTTTATCAGATTCTAAATTGTCGTCATCATCATTGTGGCTGAGAACACTTGATTTGTTTGGGATATCTTTCAGTATCGACATGAGGACACTTGAGCAGCGCTCAAAAGCTTCATTCATCTTGAATTTTCTTTCCTCGTGTTTCTTTCAAAAATGGGAATATAACTTACTTTTTTAGTTCTATTTCTTCCCAAGGTAAGGAATGTTGTTTGTCGGGCTTGGATCAGCTTCAGCGTTCATTGTCAGACATCTTCTACTGCTACAGAAGATTCTACATTGAGGAGGGGGTTGCATTGTATCACTCCTCTCATATAGGAATGATTTTTCTCACATGGGGTTTTGTAGTTCTCACCTTTTACACTCATTTAGGGGACGGGGGGGTTCACAATGTTTTTTCCTCTTCTTTATGGTTGCATTGTACTTAGGTACCTTATTAGGCTTTGATGTTGAGACCCACTTTTCTCCTCAACTAAGCTAGGCTTAACGAGGGGTATTAGTGTATTAATCCTACTTAGGTGTGGCCTCTTAGGTGGCTTGCCTATGTGTTGGTAGGTAGGGTTGTAGGTAGATTGAGGGAAACCCCCCTTGGTCTTGCAAAGGCCTTACCCCCTCAACAATTGGTCTTATGTTTATCTAAATGTCTCTTTGTGGTTATCTTCCTAGGTTTGACATCCCTGGAACTTGGGAGATTAATCTGACCTTAGGGATTTGGGGTCTACAACTCAAATTACCAACGTGATGTTCCCCTTGGTGGACTTTATCCCCATAGTAGCTTGTTCACCATTGCTTATCTAGCCACTTCATTCCTATTAAGTATCTTTCAACAAAAAATTTCATGTTGCACTCAATTACCACACAACATAGGAACGCTTCAAGGTGAACAACAATCCAAGTAAATAGAATAAAGAGTTTAAGATTAACATAAAGCAAATGTGGATTGCCTCTAAACCAAGCTAGATAGTCTTCCATCGTTAAGCTCACCAAAGAACATGATTAACTTATCTATCCCATTATTACCCTCATGCTTCAAACCAAAGTAGAAGAAAACAACACAAGAACCTTTTAGTCGAGCACCTAAAGTCACTCTTCCTCTTGTCAATTTCTCCCATCTTGCTCTCCTCATTAGTCAAAAACTTCCCTAAACTAAAATCGAGATCCCCTAAGTGCCCCTCTCCCATTGGTTGAGTTCAAAATCTAGGCCTATTGGCTGAATGCATAAACGACCTTGATCGAGGGGGAGCGGAGTTTGAAGCTGAGGTTCCAAGGTAACTCAAGTGGTAGGTTGAAAGCCTATAACAAAAAAAATGGGACATTGCTCTTCTGAGTTCCCTCTTTCACAAGCACAACTGGGAAAAAAGAATTACCACAGACATCAAAAAAGCAGTCAAGAAGAGTGGAAACTCTACAGCCAATCAAAAAACCAAAGTGACACAGTTTGTCCCCAATCGATGATCCTATTCTTATAATGATGTGCTAAGATAAAAAAGCATAGAGGTGTATGGTCATGCTTTACACCTTGCAACTTACATAGTGGATCTAGCTTCACACGAAACACTATAAGAATAAGGTACATTGTGTAATGAAAAGAGTAAAACCTAGTAGGCTGGTACTATAACATGAGTAACACACATGTATGATAAAAGGACTGTGAGTGATGATAAATGAAGGATTGTGAGTGAATCAGATTGCACAAGATAGATCAAGCCCTTGAGTAAATCAATGAATGGCGGGCACCACTTTCCAGTTTCCACCTTAAAATCCTGTCTGCTGCTTTATGGATCTGACTCATGGCAGCTTAGAGCAATGAATGGCACCGCACAACTTACCAAACTGACAATGGGAAACTGCCGACTTTAGAAAGGAGATCCAAATCAAAACAATTGTATTATATACAGGAATCGTGAATCAATGCATTGAAAAAAATGAATCGTCCTTCAAAGCATCATTCTTATTCAAGCTTTAAGAAACCAACCAATCCATATGTAATCCCAAGAGATGACACCAAACAGAAAATACACAATCTGATCATTATTAATGCTGATGTTAACAAATCATAAACCAAGGCCCCACAGCTGTACAGATAGCTGACTCAAAGTGTACGGCGGTTGGGAAAAGTGTTTGCAACAATCACAAGGCTAAAACAATGGTGTGTTCATATGATCCCATGCTGAAAACAGCTGCTAATTATTGCAGATACACCCTGAAAAGTGAAAACATATGCAACATGTCCCAATCTGATTGGAATCTCTTAAAAATGACTCCTGACTACTATTTGCTGATGTGGCTAATCCAACGCACAAATGGCTAGTTTTATAACTCCAAGTGTGACATTCAGCAAGAGTTAGCAAATCCAATGCTTAAATAGACAAAAATATGAGAATTGATGTAGAAACCCTCAAATATGACAGGGCGACAAAAAACATTATTTGCTTGAAAATCCAACTTGCCCTATCAATGGAATCTTGCATGAAATTTTAAAAAATCAGCAACAGACATTATTGGGCTACTGTAGCAAACTGAAAAATGTCTTCAAATCCCCAAAAAATCAGTGCCATTGTAATCCCTGGATGGAATCACCCAAAATGGAAAATAATGAATTAGATGCCCTAAATTGAAGCAACTGCTCAAATCTGAAAATTGGATGCAAAACGATTAGTTGAATGATGATCAAATGAGAAGCCAAGTGCACCTTTTATAACTGCCTCTTTTAAAAAATTGGGCCCCAGAATTTATAAAAACTTCTTATTTTGGCCCCATGCTTTTTACAAAAGTATTTTAAAATACTTTTTATTTATTTTGTAATATCGGCATTTAAAGACACTTTATTTTGAAGGGTTGAAGAATAACTTTAGTAATATTATTATTAAAAAGTTGCCTCTTTTAATTAGAAATTATTGGGCCCAACTTAAAATAACAATATTTTATAATTTATTTCAGTGCAAAAAAGGGACATGAAACCATACTACATGGGAAGGTGCTTAATTCATGATGAGATTTACTTTATTATTACAGTATTACTTCAAGTTGGCTTGATCCAACCATTACATATTGAGTGATGGCATTGCAATACAAGAATCATAATTAAGTATGCCCTCTAAACACTTCGAACTGTATAAAATTTAAATCCAAAGAAATCATGCCATGGGCTGAAATTAACTCCTATTAAGTAAATCATCTAACTAAAAACAGGAACTGTTCTTCCATTTTTCAAATGAAAATAAAAACAGAAGCCTCGAATCCATTCAAAAATTAATATTAAAATTTAGCTGCACTGCAAAAAATTAAAATAAGTAAACAAAGAACACGAATAAAACTTACAAATGTGAAGAGGCTGAAATGTTTGAAGCAGGTATTAAGATGCGCTTCTTCTTTCAGACTCACTATCTTCTGGAAGTGGGAGTGGTAGATATGTGCATATACACGGAAAAGTCGCTTGAATATTGTTTTAACAACATCTCTGAAGTTTGACGGAAATGGTGCACCTATTTAATAAACAAGAAATATGAGAGTAGCTCTATAACTGCGAATTCAAGATAGGTAGAATTAAAACATGTACAAGATTTCATTAGGGAGCTGATAAATAAGAGCACCAATTACCTAGTTTTTGGGGAAAAATTGATTCATCATCGAGCTGAGCCTCAATCCAGTCCATCAAATATTCTACATACTTAGGTGCTGATACCTCTATGGGTTTCTTTATTTGAACACCATCTGCCCATCGGTACTCATACCTATTTAGTGCAGTATTAAGAATGATCAGCTACAGAAGGGACTATACTCCAACAGGATGTTCATTAAATAGATGTCATACATATCTTCTAACCCTCACCCAGCTCAACACAAATGTCCTTCATGTCATACACCAAAAAATATTGCAATCAATCAATTCAAAGAATTTTATTTATTAATCAGTGATTGAAAATGTGTTATATTTCTTACAGTTATTAAGTTAACAGTAAATAAGATCTGTTATCATCATTTGTGAATGTATGTCATCCAATTCCTATCAAAAAGATTCTTGATCTTAAGTTATCAGATATATAGAAGTCTGAATTAAAGATCAAAGACACCGTTTTAAAGATAGAAAATGCCCCTGTCGGGAAAGGATATCTAATATATTTAATATAATAAAAAAGATGGTATAGCTTTCTTAGAATTGTAATCTTCTGTTCCCATTTAATCTTTTAATATAATCTCCTTTTGGGGTAATTAATTAACCCACCTCCTTTTTCCTTGGGTAATTAACCAACCTAGCTGAAGTTAGCCATTTTCTGGTTAGCATCTCTTCTTTCCTTTCCTCAGTTTATACTCTCTATATATAATTGCATTTAAAAGGCCACAATATAAGATCCCACTTTGGTGGTTAAGTACCAAAATCCATAAGTACAAACTCCATTAACCCATTACTTTAAGCATGCAAATAGCTTCTTCACGAGATATATTATATTTATTATGGGATGTAAAAATAACTGAATGTCTGCAGGCAATCAAGTTTAATTGCATCTATATGCACAACCAAAACCTAGCTGGAACATGATTCTCATATTCCTGATGTGTCTTTATTGCTGACCTTGTTCAACATAAGGTGTCATCTCATCTTATCTCTGATCTTTGCTGTTATTATAAATGGAGAATAGGCAGAAAAATTGAATGAAATTCCTTTATTTTAACAAGGATGTATTGAGAGTGAAGGCTATGAGTATAAATGCATTCCAGTGAACGTACAAACTTAGGCAGCTAACAAGAGCTCAGCATAAAGTATCGAGAAAGTTTTCTAAAGAACCCATGCCAATAACTTGTATCAAAGTTCAGAATTCGAGGCTTCCACCTGTTCTCTCAATCTCTTAAAGTAGTAATTATAAAATAATTTAAACACATTTTCCCTATCATCTCTCATTATTTATAATTTTCTTTCCTCCTGTTTGCATTCATATGTTTTCTCGTGACCACTCCTTAGTTTGTTATCTTGATCTGTCATCTCTACATTTATTGACTTTCACACCCTGAAAAATGATTTTATAGAGTATGTTGCTACCAATAAAATCTCCATTAAATATTGAAAGTAACATACACCAACATTTTAATACTAGCATGCACAGTAAAGAAACATCAAGCCTATATGACGAATACTTTGGCCCGGCAGACATCGTTGGGCAGTTTTCTGGTGTACAAAACTCTGTCAAGGTGCCATAAAGCAGATTCACCTGATTGAAGAAGTCCACCGCTGCATTGAATAAATAAAGAAAATATCAGTAAGATGATATTACTAACTCCAGCCAAAATTCAGTATTAACTAGCTTCTTCAGATAAATTTGTTGTTTCCGGAAATGTCAAGAAAACAGTTCATTTCCATCTTAAGCTACACTGCTGGTATATGTGCACAAACCTAACAAAGTTAGTTCAAAATTTATTCATGCAATCTGTTATTACTAAAATTAAAACCTTTATCATAGAATCATTCATTCTGTATTTCTAACCGTGCATAATCTGAAGCTCATATATTCAGTCATAAACACACTGATGTATTTGTTTGGTACTGACTCAGGGCTTCTGTGCAGGGTTAATGTTTTTCTATTAATAGGATTGTGCATGGATTTGATGTGGAATCACATGAGGGAAAGGCATTTCCTTTTAAGGTTTCCTCTACATGCACTTCTATTATCCCCTATCACTCCTCACTTACATGAAACTTGATCACTCAGCAGACTCGGGTAAAACAGCTTGATGCTTGAGTAGCTGATGCCATTATTATCTACTCTTCTCACAACATTGCAAAAAGTAAAGATGGATTTTGGAAGAGCTAATGACCATAATAGAAGTAACTATTATAATCAGATATTTTGTTCCATTGACTGGAATATATAAGCAAAACCTTTCATGTCTTTAATGATACTGATATGACACATATACAAAATGCAACAAACATTATATCCAAACCTGTTTATTCCGTTTGTCCTACTTATGCATTATTGAATTAACACTAGGAAATACAATCTACAAAGATGCACTGAAAATCATAAAATAATTATGAACAGATTATTTGTATTGAAAATGATTTTACAATGAGCAACACGCTCATATATACAGCAATGGTATTTACAAGAATAGCAAGTATCTAAGAAAGACTGCTATAAAACAGGAAGCTATCGTGAGCATTAAAAAAGGAAACATTCTAAATATTCTAATACCCCCCCATAATGCTCAATCTATCAACAACACCAATAGATTCCCTGAATTTTACAAATTTATCAAAACCGAGAGACTTGGTGAAGATATCCGCAGGCTGCTCCAATGTAGGAACATACAACAACTTGATGGATTTGTCTTTAACCAGCTGACGGATGTAATGACAATGAGTTTCGACATGCTTGGTTCTTTCATGGAAGACCGGATTCTTTGCCAGTTTGAGCACGCCCTAATTATCACAAAATAGGGGAGTTGGTCCTGTCTGAGGGACATGCATATCCGCAAGCATTCGCCGAAGCCAAACTACCTCACAGGCTGCCTTAACTGCTCCCCAATACTCTGCTTCAGTCGAAGACAAGGCCACCACCTGTTGTTTCTTATTAGTTCATGTGACAGCGCCAGATCCCAAATTGAACACATATCCAGCGGTAGACTTGCAATCATCAACAGAGCCGGCCCAATCTGAATCTGTGTAGCCACATAGTGTAGGATCAGGACTCCGAGTGTACAAGAGGCCATAATCAGAAATACCGCTTACATAGCGCAAGACACACTTTGTTGCTGTCCAATGATCAGCTTTGGGAGCTGTCATAAACCGGGATATGTAGCTTACTACAAAACTAATGTCAGATCTGGTGATAGTAAGATAAATGAGACCACCAACTAGTTGTCTAAACAAAGATTCATCCACAACAGGTGAAGTGGACTGAGCTGACAATTTGAGCCCGAGTTCCATAGGAGTGGAGGCAGGTTTGCAATCCTGCATTCTGAACTTGTCCACAAGATTTCTGGCATACTTGGACTGAGAAAGGAAGATACTGTGCTCAATCTGCCAAACCTCAATTCCGAGGCAATAGTGCAAGAGTCCCAAATCTGTCATATCAAAAGTGTGAAATAAATCCTATTTGATTTTAGTGATCAAATGTTCTCAACTGCCAGTAATGATCAGATCATCCACATAGACAACTATAAACAGTATAGCATCACCTACATGTTTGATATACAAATTTGAACCCGATGGACTCCGCTGAAAACCCTGATCAGTTAAGTATCTATCAATCTTCATGTACCAGGCCCGAGGGGCTTGTTTCAAACCATAGAGAGCTTTGACAAGTTTACAGACTTTGTGTTCCTGACCAACAACCTTAAATCCAGGGGGTTGTGTCATGTATACCTTTTCCTGCAAGTCACCATTGAGAAAGGCACTCTTAACGTCCATCTGATGGACTTTCCAACCAAACTGAGCTGCTAAGGCAAGAACAAGTCGTACGGTACTCATTTTGGCTGTAGGAGCAAAAGTCTCCTCATAGTCAATGCCTTCTTTCTGTGAAAAACCACGAGCAACAAGACGAGCTTTATATTTGTCTAAGGTTCCATCAGCTTTGTATTTCACCTTGTACACCCATTTGCAACTAATGGGCTTCTTCCTTGAAGGAAGATCAGAAAGGGCCCAAGTGTGATTTTTCTGAAGACTTTGGAACTCTGCTTCCATAGCCTGTTCCCACTCAGGAATACCGGTAGCCTCAGAATAGGCCTAGGGCTCGTAGACACTATGAATGTTAGCCATAAGAGCAAAATTAACTGTAGGTTGTTGTTTGCTCTTATTTTCAGAAGCTCTACCCTCAATGAGCTCATCATCCCTGAGATCACTAATAGTTTTAACCCACCATTTAGGCCGGAGAGTGGAGGAGCTAATGTCTGGAGGATCTAGAAGGGGCTCAGGAGCAGCAACAGGAGCAGGAAGAGGATTATGTTCTGAAGCCTCAATAGGATCACCAATAGGAGCCTCATGGCAGGTAGCATCTGCATCCTCCCTCTCATTAGGTGAAGCTAGAGGAAGAGGAACACTGTGAGGCTGATCCTCAGAGCACTGCTCAGGAGAGGAAAGAAAAAGTCCTCAAGTTTCATCAAAAACAACATCACGACTGAAGATAACACGATCAGTGTCAATATCTATCAGTCTATAGGCCTTATGATTGTCACTGTATCCTGTCATCATGAGTCTCTGACACTTGGAGTCCAACTTCGAGCGCTTGGCGTCAGGAATCCAGACATAAGCAAGAGAGCCAAAAATCTTCAAGTGACTGATCTTGGGCTTACGACCAAACCACAACTCTTATGGAGTTTCGTTCTTGACAGCCTGAGTAGGAGAACGATTAAGAAGGTAAACAGTAGTAAACACTGCTTCTGCCCAATACTTATTAGGAACACTCCTGTGTTGTAACATAAAACGAGCCATCTCAACAATCGTACGATTGTGACGCTCAACAACATTGTTTTGCTGAGGAGTGTAGGGTGTGGTGAACTGGCGTTTGATGCCATGTTCAGCACAAAAATCAGAGAATGCAGTAGAACAAAATTCCCCTCCATTATCTGTTCTAAGAGAAATGATACTACAGCCAGACTCGTTTTCAACCAAAGACTTAAAGTTCTGAAATGTACTAAAAACATCTGATTTTTGTTTAAGAAAGTACACCCACATCTTTCTACTAAAATCATCAACAAAAAGCAAAAAATATTTGCAACCAGTAATTGAAGGTAGTCCGATGTTGTTTGCCAGCTTGACAGGCGTCACATACTCCAAGTCCAAGATGTTGCATCTGAATCAGAGGTAGGCCAGAAACAAGTTCTTCCCGGGACAGCTGAGAGAGATACTGGATGTTGAGATGTCCATATCGCTGATGCCACAAAGTACTGAGAGATAAATCACGAGCTGCCATAGCTATTTCAAGAGAATCACCAATATCAGTAAGCCGATATAGGCCATGATCCTCTAGACCAGTAGCAACAATAAGACGATTCTCTCAATCAATGATGGAACATTTGTGGGCACTGAACACCACATCCAACTGAAGAGAATTTCTCATGATCTGACTCGCAGAGAGAAGATTGAGTGCCATGCTAGGAACGTAGCATACATTGAGAAAGATGAGCTGACACCCACCAAACTGTATCTGAACATTTCCTCTGCCAATAATTTTGAACTCTTCTCCTCCGCCAAACACAACTGAATCACTGTAGGGATAGAAGTTTGTAAACCAGTCATGCCGATGAGAAAAATGACATGAAGCACCAGAGTCGATATACCAAGCAGACGACCAGGCTAAATTAAAAGGACTTTTAGCCATAAACGCATAGAAAGCAGACTCCTTTTTCTCACAATGTTCAGCAACATTTGCCTGATGGTTTGACCCTCCCAGCTTCTTTTGTTCGGAAGCAAGTCGCTGACGGCAATCTTTCTTCATGTGGCCGTACTTATGACAGTAATGACACTGAACACTCTTCTGCTGAGAACTGCCTGAGGATTGATATGAACTGCCTTGTTGTGATGACTGAGAAGGCTGAAATTTAGCTGCAAAGGCTTGTTCTGACGAGGATGAGGAAGCACAGCTACCAAACTGTTGCTTCCAACGATCCTGCTATAGAAGTTTGGTGCACAACTTTGGGAATTTCAGATCAACATTAGTTGAGGTAATGTTGAGGGTCTCTATGAAATGCTCATAAGATGTTGGTAGACTTTTCAAAGTAATAACTACCATATCTTCTTCCTCCATCTTCCGACCGATGGCTTCAAGCTGATCACGAATGTCCTTAATCTTTGTGAGATGCTCCTGTAAGGACATACGTTCATCCATCATGATGGAAAACCATCATGATGGAGAACAACTGGTTCTTTAGAAAGAACGCGCGGCTCTTGTCAAATGTTTCATGCAGCTCCTTCAAATATTTCCAGATGTCTGCAGCAAACTTGTCAAAAGGAATCTGAGGCAACTGATCATCTGTGATAGAGAGCTTGAGAAGCATAACGGCTTCTCGATTCCGATCATCGAACTTATCCTGATCTGCTTGGACGGAGGTCGGACAAGACTCTATGCCTAGAACAAGCGCATCCAGACGACGATATTTGAAGATGGTCAACATTCGCTGCTTCCAAGTGTTATAATTGCTGCCATTAAACCGTTGACTGTTTTCTAGCATTAGGTTGGTCAAAGATGCCATTAGGTACAAACTTTAAGGATGAAATTTAACAAGCACGGATTTCAAGGTAAATTTCTAGCTGACCCAAAAAAATCCGACAAGTACCCAAAAAAGATGACAAAAAAACCAGAAGAAATTTGAAGTCGGATTTCAAATCCATTGGCTCAAAAATCGAGGCACGAAAAACAAGGTACCCAAAAAAACCAATGAAGACCCAGATAAGATCTTGAAAAACCCACCACAAATCTAAGATCAAAAAAAATTTCCGAGTTCAAAAATTAGGGTTTTCTAAGGAAACCCTAACTGGCAATGGAAGAGCAAAGAAAACAAGATAATTGTAGGTTTCAGCAATGACGATGCAGAAGCAACGAAGATCCCTTCGTCGCGCACAGGAAAGGAGCAACTGCCAAATCTGGTCGCCAAATCCCGTCGCCAATGGACGAAAAAATGCGCGTAGATACCAGTCGCCAAAAAAAACGCCAAATGAACTCGCAGGGATCTGAAGATCCCGTCGTCGCGCGGGAAGGAAGCAGACGCCAAATCCCATCGCCGAATCTGGTCACCAAATCTGGTTATCAAAACAGAAGAAAGCAATAGCAATCTTGACCAAAAAATTTGCTACACAAATAATTTCGAGAATGAAATTATGCAAATTTTAAAAAGATTTAACCCGCTCTAATACCATAAAATAATTATGAATAGATTATTTGTATTGAAAATGATTTTACAATGAGCAACACGCTCATATATGCAGCAATGGTATTTACAAGAATAGCAAGTATCTAAGAAAGACTGCTATAAAACAGGAAGCTATCAGAAAGCTATTGTGAGCATTAAAAAAGGAAACATTCTAAATATTCTAATAAATCTATTGTGTTTTTGTTTCTTTGTAATCCTTAGTTTTCATATTATTGCATTGTGTGTGTGTGTGTGTGTGTGTGTGTGTGTGTGTGTGAGAGAGAGAGAGAGAGAGAGAGAGCAGGAAAAAGATATACTATTGACAGCCAACCACTCATTTAGATCCTCTCCAGGAGGAAGTCGAACTGCCTCCCTTAAGTTTCCGCTACCCAAAGTAGCATCAATGTGCTTGCGAAGTTGTGCGCCCTGGAGGGATAAGCTAAAATTAATTAGTATTTCCACTTGTAACAATTTCTTATGCTACAAACTAGATTGCATTCTACAAAAATTAAATAGTGTAATTTGTTGAGGAAAATAATAGTATTTCCATTCAATAAACAGATACATTGAAGTCTCAAAATCCATGATGATGTTGCAAGTATTTAAAAGAAATTATCATAATTACAAAGCTCGTAGTTAGTTGAGACTTATGGACTGTCCTTGCACTCAAAAAAAGTCGTCTAACAACATGCTCAAGGCACTAAATCTAAAACTGAAGACTACTATTACATTATAAGAAAGGTTAATGCCAAAAGCCTCCAAAAAAGAAATAATTTAAAACATGTACAGGATTTGTAATACATAACAACATTCACAAAAACTTCCCCAATTTACTTCAAAATTTCTATGCAACTTTGATTATTCACTTTAAATTGTTTATTTTCTTTTTTAAGTGGCCATGACAGTTTATAATCATTTTCTATTGGAAGTTCCTAGTAAAACGAATGAATTTGGCATCTGATAATCTAAAAGAATTAATCTAAGCAGATAGATTCAATTGCACCAATCTCAATACTACTTCATTGTGATTATTTCATCAACAAATGTGGCTTTAAGTATAAGGGCATAACATAAGAAAAGCAATCTTTCCCCAATGGTTGTTGAAATGTGAAAACCTGACTGAGTATAAACCCTTACTACCATTGCAGTTATACTCTGACTTGAATTGTCTCACTGCATGGACCATAAGAGTATTAATCTTTAAAAAAAAAAGATTTCAAGTTGCTACCCTTTCCCAAAATAAATTGTTGCAGTGTCCTGCGGAACAAAGCAATCGTGTCCAAGTCTCAATAACTTTTAAAACTTTTAACTGTCAGTCATTCTCAAGAAGAACTATCTTGGTTTGTTTCACACTAGAATACTGCAATGTATTGAAAACTAAAGAAGAAATATGTCATTATAGAGAAAGAGAATAAACTGAACCATCTTGAAAGCTCCAAGGCCTGGACATATTTTGAAATTCAATGTGAATTACTCATAGAAATTGCAAGCAATATAGAAATCTAATTTCACTTTTCTATGAAATAATTTTATTTTACTGGTGCATAAATCATCCCATAAACATCACAAGCTCCAGAATCCGGCCAATTCATGAAAGCTTCTTCAATTGGGTTATCGCAAGAAAAATGGTGACCAAAGGGGTTCCAACAAGAACTTAGGAAGAAGCATCAATGATGCACTCCCTACTACAAATCGTACACCTTAATTGTTCACTATGTATCAACTTATCTTCATGAACTGCCAACATAACAAGGTGTGACCCTCACTCCACCAAAAGGGAATACCGATATCTGACCTTGACAGTCCTCACCACAGAGGTCGTTCACATGTCCACATCTATGGACACATATGTTCAAAGAAAATTTGATGACATGCACACATTCTGAAAAACTGGAATGTCCCCTACTAGGGACTGCCTGTTTAACATGCATCAATATACATTTTTATGCAAAATTATGCCTTAATTAATTTGATAATTAGTTAATTTGTTCATAATACAATCCATAATTGTTACATTTAAACCTAATCCTTCTTTCTTGAGCCTAATGGAGGATGGGGAATTACTGTCATAGGGCGCTTGAAACCACCTCCACAATTAAGTCCAAGGGTTTCATGAACACCTGTCAATACCACCACTTGGGAGTCACCTAATTTGGGATGGAATTACTCGCCTCTCTTTATAAAAACCAACCCTGTTAGGATTAACAAGGCAGAAATAACAATTATGTGCAAATATAACTAATATCAGAAAATAATAAACCACACAGAATAGAACACAAGACACACAGATTTAACGTGGTTCACCCAATCCCTGGGCTACGTCCACCAACAGCGAGTCCAATATTATTATTATCCAGTGATTACAACCTGATTACAATCCGTAATCCCTTACAGCCCAATTCTGCCGCAAGTACTAAAATCATACATAATGAAAAATCCCTAACCCTAAGCCATATTATACAATATTTTCCCGCTTTAGGGTTAGAATGAGTTATAAGTAGTCGGCCCAAATAACCGAAAAGTAGTCGGCCTCAAAAAAAAATTTACAGTACAGGAAAAGTGTACAGTACTTTCCTAGATAGTACTTTCCTAATTAGTCACCAAAAGCTAACAAACCCACCCTTCCAAAGGCATTAGGGAAAGGTTTAAGGCTAGGTCATTCTAACAGTCTTTCATGTATTATAAATGTGTGTGTTGTGATATATGTATATTAATGTCTTATGTATTATGCATATATATATCACACATATATATAATTCTGATTATTATTATTATTATAAAGTATGAATAATTGTGGCTTCATTATTATTAGCACATAGATTTATATATAGATAGATAGATAGATAGATAGATACTAGATTTCATAATGATTCTTAGTTCTACTAGATTCAGATATAATATTCTGCTACTCAATATTAATTCATAAATGTTGGCCAATATTATGATATGATTCACCTCCTTTGATCATTATAAATAATAATTCTTAATCACGCCTTTCTAATCTATTTGATCAATATCAAATATATATTTAATAATTCCTTATTCCATGATCCCATTTTATTCTTCATCCTTCAATGGTATCTCTAGTTCAATGATGATTTTAGTGATGTGAATTGAATGACTTCTTATATCAATTGTCCTTCATGAGGAGTTGCAATGGACGGGACGTGTCTCTTGTCCATTGTTTATCTTTCATAACAATTTCTAAACGCACCTTTCCATGAGTGAATCCTGATCGCTGTTCATTATATTAGTTGCTTGTAATATTACTTCTCAATTAATAGTGTATTCCTTAACAACTATTCATCCATGTCCAAGGTGATGATATTTTATTGCACTTTATCATTTCCTTTCTCATTGTCAACTAATCAATTGTTTATTGTCTAACAATGTATTGGCATTGTCTTTCATCCCAAAATATAATAATATATTGTCTTGTCCTTATGAATTCCTTAATTGCTGAGGAATATCACGTGGGAGGACTTAATAGTCAATTAGCATATCAAAAATTAAGTCGATATTTCCATTGTCCTCGATTTGTAATATATGGATTGTTTTTGTTTTGATCACTAAATCGTTACTTATAATGGTTGCCTCTTCCTTATTGAATATACTCACTGCAATAATATGAATCACTTGTCTTTTAATTGGTATATATTAATCATCAATGTAAACTATAATTACTGCTATTAATAATCTATTATATCTTCCTCTCTAAGTGCTGCCTTGCTATTACATAGCAGCTACCTTTTCTATATCATCGCTGTGTTGAGTAATGCATTAATCTCTACCGTGTAACAACGATAATCACTGTCTTGGAAATCATATTCATTTAAACTCAATCACTGCTGTCTTTTATTTCTATTTTTATGAGTAAAATCAGCCCATATGTATTAATTAAACTATGTCTTGCAAAGTCGACCAGCATATTAATTAGATAGATGTATTATAGATAGCTGTCTTAATAAAGTTGACCCATTATTCTCAATTGATATTCTTCTTTATCACCGGTCTATATTAGGTAGTCCCTTCAATGCTGTTTATACCAGTAATGTTACCCATATTATGTCTATGGTTGGCCTTTGTATATAATTAATATTTTTGGCCATCGGTTCACTTTGTAATTTTGTCTTTTTAGAGACTTCACAAAATTGAGGTTGTATTATATTATTATTTATTTATTTATTTATTCATTTTAAAGTTATTATTAAATCTGATTTCAAAGAGGGGACATTACAAAAACCTTTTCTCTATAAAACTTCAGGCCGCCATGAATTTTGTGCCTAAGTTTTGCCAATGCACTAACAAAGAATGATTGAAGGTCCATTAATATTCCTGAAGATAGTTATGCGAAGAATTATTCTTGTAGATGCTGATGTAAATTTTACAACATTTGTTAGATTTTCAATGGGTGCAAATTAACATCATATGTTTTCAATGTCAAACAGTTGCCTTGTAGATATAACACTGTAGATTGCTACTTAGAAAAGTTCACAAGATCAACTCATGCCTCTAAGCCAACTTTCTATCCAGTTGTTAGACATATTTGAGTCACAGATTATCAGCAGTATTGTTTTAAAGTAAGTCATAGGTCATGATCCTTCAGACCTTTCTCATTAACTCTCAAACATTTACCACGCAACAAAAACCAATAAGACTTATTAGTTTACTTACTCTATAACATCGGCCCTTGCCTTTTGAAAAAATAAATAAATTTTATTAATGCCCATGAATGATCAAAACACATCGCTGGGGCTCAGAATCACAGCAAGTTACAATGGCTAATTAGAGGTAAGCATAACTCCACCATCCAAAATTAAGAATCAGTAAGTCAAAAGGTGGGGTTCAAACCCTAGACTACTATATGGTATATACAAAGGTCATTCGCCAAAAACATTTTGCTAAGAAGATGATGCGACGTCAAACTGAACCGCCTACAAAGGCTAGATAAAAGAGACAAAATGCTAGTCTGCATTAAAAATTCAGAAGTAGAGGAATAATCAACATCCTGATGGAGAACATAATATTGGTGAGAGAGTGAACAATGAAATAGGTAACTTAATATACAATTTCACAAGCAGAGCCAGGGATCTGTCAAAGCATATACATTTATAATCAGAAGTCTTAATGCCCTCTGAGGTTGGCAACTCACCATGGTGAGCATGTATGCAAAGGCAATATTTGGCATCTAAGCAAAATGATGATTGGTTCTTTTCTTGCTTATGCAAGGTGAGATTTTTCTTGTAATCATAATGCTCAACTGATGTAAATAGTTTATCCTCAAGTAATATAATATGCATTTCTTCAAAAAGAATGTGGGAATTTCACGCTAAGTTTCAAGTCCATATTACATGCAGATGCATGAACAGCTTGATGCAACTAATAAAACCTTACAGGTGTTACTGTCTGCAATAAAAATCACTACAATTCACACCCTCTTCTAGCTCATATGGACATCAAGCTCAAAGCCACTGTTAAAATGGAGTTTCACATCAATAGACAATGCATGACAATTTAAAATCAATTCAGCCATGAAGAAAGCATGCAACAAAGAAGCCCTTAGAGTCAATCAATAAAGCTAAACAAATTAACAATAGAGATTGGGAAAGGAGTTTGCATCAGTTATTACAGACATAGAAGTAGAGGCATTGAGCATAAAACCATTATCCCAGTGAAATTTCCAAAACCTAGAGAATGTGTGACAATTGACAATAACTTGAGAAGTCCAGCAAATATGCAAAAAAATAATTGCTTGTAGTTCAATAGCTGGATAAGATGAGACTCAAACATAGGTAGATGATTATTATGCAGAAGACAAGAAAAGCTTGTCACTGCACCTCCCTACCAGTGTGGATTCTAAGAGCAATAACATTGCTTAATTCATGCCATTTATTAAAGTGATTGGTGTTTCTTGGCGTCCATCTCATGTAGGTCCCAATGAAGGGTCTATTACACACAAGGGCATTAATCTTAAGTCCATTTAGATAGTACCTACATCATTGGACTTTAATGCTGTGGTACAGAAAAGGGCTATAGGTAAGCTTTTTGTCAGTTAGCATCTCAAAAGACACTAGACAATAAGGAGATGGCCAATTTTATCATTTTTTCTCTGACTGTAGCAATATTAATGCTATCAAGCAAGAAAAAAAGGAAACCTAAAGTTCAACAACTGAGATAGTGCAGTTGAGTGAAAAATGTTATTAAAAATGCGAGATAGCATGAACCAAGTAGTGATTAGGGGCTCTCAGCAATACAGCTAGTGCCAGTCACTGAATAGTGTTATAAAGAATAAAAGAGAGGATGAACAAAACAATGAGTTAATAACTGTTAGGAAAAAATTCGAAAAGATCTTATATGGCAATACTTCAGGGCATTTCCATGATTTCTCAGTAGTCATAATAATGTTTTAGAGAAAATTAACAAAATAAGAATAGATGGGAATTGATCTGAAATAATAAGGAAAACTTTTATTTCGTAATTAAAATCTGCTCTGCAACAAAGTCAATGGCAATTCATGCAAATAAATTTACAAACTCACTTCACTACATGACAATTCACATAGATACTATGTGAGCAGAAATATCTGAACACAGTTTCCATTAAGCTAAACCAAACTTGTTTGATAGCTATGATTGGAAGAAAACAAACCTTGCTTCCTGATGGGGCACTTTTCTTAGGGCGGAATGTCCTTTGATTCCTATGCAACATAAAAACATTGATCAGACAATACTCAAACATGATATCAACAAAACAAAGATATTGAATATGAACGAATACCACATATCATAGCTCCATTGACAAACCTCATATGGGTTTTGACAACTAGTGTCTTAGATAGATACCTATTTCCAAATAACAGACAGATCCTTTTTACAACAACCATGCAAAAACAAATAAAAAATGCCCATCCAAAGAAAATATCAAAATACGTCTCAATGATTTTCACAAATTTTCTCCTCTACAAGATAGATATTCATACCATAGCCATAAAATGATGGAGCACGACATTATAAATTCTCACTTCTTTTGTCAGATTTGTGTATATTTATAGTAGTCAACAAAAGGGGGCCATTCACACTAATGCATAAATCAATAATGCCGAGAATATATCTATAGAACATACAACATGGAATGCATAATAGTCTCCCTTTAAGAACCAGCAGAGTTCTCAATATCCTAATTCACAGTGTGCATCAAAAGGCAGAGAGTCTCAACCAAAGTGATCAATATAAATATCAAACAAAATTCACTTAGATGAGTGTCCTAGATATTTCCAAGCTGAGAATCTTATGAAGGGAGCAATGAATGGGTAGTCAACCAGATTTTTCATGTTGTCCCAATGTCCTCTTCAGATTGGTCAAACTAAATGACAAGGCTCACCATTCCTAACTAGGTCAACAACTATTTTCTTTGTGTGGCAAAATTGCGATGGTATGTGAAGTCCTTCCCTGGGTACCCTTCCCAATGTCATTGCTAGACATAAATTGAGATTCATCAACAAGACTTGTAACACCAGAAGGTGTCCTAAAATTCTTCTCAACAAGGCACATGAGACCCTTAAAAGAGTTCTAACCATAATTAATTTAACTTGACCAATACTTTGAGATTGGATCAGGCCTATGATTTCTTTTTGACAAGACTAGCTACCTAAACCAAGAATGCTTTTACTCCAGACTTTCTATAGTGGCATATAATAAGCAGTACAAATAGATTTGATTTTGGATTAAAAGGGCTCTCTCCATGATATGTTTCTCATATTTCCCTCCATATATACTGAAAGTAGTATTTTGCATTAATGAAGACCCAGTAGTTGATTCAAATCTACAAATATCACATTTTTCTTCTTTGGAGACATTATTATTTTTAGTGGTTGAGGCTTGCACGCAGAGCATAGCAATATTAATTCATGTATGACAAAGGATGAGTTCTATCCTTATGTAATGTCCCTTTTTGCATTATTCGTGACTTTTCCCTAGAACAATAACTTTAACTCAAGATGAGAACTGCATTATATTTATAAATATAACTTTACAAAAAATGATAAAAATTTATTATGATATTTAATATATAATTCAAGAAATGATTCTGAAAATAGAACATATCTTGATTTTCTGTGATAATTCTCTTTTAAATTGTCTTGCCAAAGATCAACAATATTCAGATCAACAAATCATAGCAAAATACCCAATTGATCAAATTGTGAATTCGCCATAAATACCTTGCAAATCAGATTAGTTAAAAGACCCTGTCCCTAACTCAACTAAGAATCTCAATTTTGTGAAGTCTCTGAATAGACAAAATTGCAATTCCTTACGTGAAGCAAGACTTATTATTGGGAATGGTCAATAAAAGACTTAATAGATTATAAAACAGTGATTTATATAAGAGATTTCCACATATCGATCATAAGTGCCCTTCATCAATAAAGGATTTTGCAGCAATTAATATTACGGAGAAAGTAAAATACAAATATATCATTTAAGTTTGGGGTTGATATGACATGAAAGAAACGCAAGTACAAAGGCAGCAGATTATCGGGAGTATTTGACTCAGCTTGCAAATCATCCATATCACATCAGTGTTGAATCAATCCATTGTCATCGGACCTCACTAGATATTGCAGCTCGGGCATACCAGTACCATGATGCAGACACGATACGACTTAAAGTCAAAACAAACTTGTTATCAATGCACAGTAAGCAATAGTTAATAACAGTGAAAAGAAATATAGACTTCAATCATTACGGAGGTGCAAATTAAGTCTTGTGGATAATAAACAGACCTGAGGTAAGCAAGTATTAACAGCGATTAAGACCAATGATTAACATTGTAAATATAAGTCAAATGCACATCAATAAACAGGTTGTTTAAGAGGTGCAAATGGCATATATCTTGAAAAGAATGATTTAGAAAGTGACATATCTCTTCAACATTCAAGGTATGTGACTCTTCAATCTGCAAGATACTTAATGGCAACCAATCTCTCTCCCCGAAGCATTGTAAAATCAGAATTTACAGAAGTATTTGGTAATCCTCAGATCGGAAACAAAATAAGATTCATATTTATTGGCTGGCAAGCAAGGTGTAACAGCAAGTGGTGGGCTGTAATACATCTATACCTTAATACTGGTTTATAGATTATTACATCAGAATGTTATTAAGAAAATGGACCAATATATGGTCCAGTATATATACTGTAGCTTAATATCAGTTTATAGTAGTGAAATCGGATATGTGTGTGTGTGTGTATTCGTAATCTATTTGAAGTTAGTATTTCATAGCCTATTCCTTCATTACTCACTATAGCCCCTTAAGAGGATAGGTTGGTTTATAGGGAGAGGCGGGTGTAAATCCTCACAAGATGGGTAAGTCCCAAGATAGGGTAAGGACATGTATCTCTGAAACCTTGAGGGAAAAGTCCCAAGATGGGTATGAATATGTGTTCCAGAAACCTTGAGGGAGCTTGTTTGTAGATGGTTTCCAAGCTCCCTATGACAAGTATTGCCTATCTTCCTTAGGGTTGATGTTTAAGAGAGAAGGAATTGGGACTTAAGTATGTTAATTGTCAAATGTATTATGAATCATTCGTTGTTTCTTAATTTAATCTGATTTAGATGCATAGTGGTGTATATTAATCATTGGGAATTGGCAGCTTCCTAGTAGAGAACATTACAGAGACTAAGTAAATTGCCATTTCCAAGTGCAATCCAAACTCTGGTTGGGAATTTTAGGGTAAATCATGTTGAAGTTGGTAGCTTCAAAAGGAACTATTCTTCTGTGTTCTAGATAATGCCACTTCCAACTCTAGTCGAGAGCCTTGTTGATTAAGAAAATTATGTTATATGCTGGTCGCATGGATGCTTTGTGTCATCGTGTAAGACGATGATGTGACTTTCAGTTGAAATCAAAGTGTCCTTGCTGACTGTGCAAGTCATCTCCTTCATCACTTGTGGTGGCTTATGTAATGCCTTTGGGGATATTTGCTCTAGGCTCCTGTGGTGGCATGTGTAACGGCTTGCTTGAATTCGAAGGAGCCGACGGTTACAAGATGTGATTCATTTCACATTCCAATTTGGTGACTCCGAGTATGGAGTGCGATGGCCAAATCATCGGATTCTTGTTTTCTATTTTTAGAGTGATTCCCTTCATGTTCTTAGGCTCAGTGTTGTTACGAGAATTATTTTTTCTTCTCGATTCTACGTGTTCGTCAGGTTGCTGATAATTGACGACTTTATGTGTCTTCATATTAGTTTCTGTTCAAGTTCTCTGAGAATATTGATATTCCGATTTCTCATATGTTCAACAGTATTTGCTAGTAATATTTTTTATATAGCCTTCAAGGATTGCTAGCATTGTAATCTCTGCTTTAGCTTGAATGTACTTAATGTTGAGCTTTTGTATTAAGTATCAACATTATGTTTTGTATATCTCTGAAACTCTAGTATTTTGAAGACGTTGAGCCATGCCTGCGATCAATGGCATTGAGTGTTAAATATTTTGTAGATTATCATACTCAGATTTGAGATCTTAATAAAGAAGAACATTTGTGTGGTGTGGCTAGGTTTTTCCCTCAAGTAGGAGGGTTTTCCCAGGGTATCTCTGGTGTTCTGTGTCTTATTATTATCTGTTCTTTGTTACTTGCTATTCTGGTTCGAAAATTAACAAATCATGTAAAGTCCCAATAGGGGACATTACAATGATGGATATTTGAATAATTGAGGTTTGTTTAATTATTTGGTTGATTGATGGTTGTTGAATGATTGAGGTTTGTATGATTAAGGTTTGTATGATTAATTGATTAGTTGATTTGATAATTGATGAGATGATTTTATAAATTGATTCCTGAACAAATATCTGATTTTGTATATAGCTGAAAGAATTGATATTTGATGATGAATTCCTGAATTGATGATTCTCCCTTCATTCATCCTTCCTCACTTGCTTGGAGGATCTAATTGCCCTTTATAACCATTTCTTGAAGCAGTCACCACCCTTCATTACTGCCTTTGAGAATAATAATTCATTTCCGAATTAGTTACCTTCATTTCCCATTGATGATTCATGCATGTCCTCAAATGATATCCCTTTTATATCTCATGTTTGAGGGAATCACAAATCTTCATCACTATTATATCTCATTTCAAAAAGGGGAAATTACATCTTGCAACCTCTGACTAAAGGATTTGAGACTCAATAGATACTCAACGGGTCAAGTTAAATAGTTGCAAATTTTCTTCAAAAATGGGAGGGAGACGGCCCCGCATATAATAGTAGGCATCTTCTCATCTATCTCCGATTCCAACTTTCTTTCTATAGTCGCATCGTAAAATATTTTTTTCTTTCTTATCAAAATTTCATGTTTCACCCAAAAGAACTTGGTTTAATGACAAAGTCCATGTTGTAAGCATCTATATGGTGTTGAGTTCAAATCTTTACAATACAAGATTCAAAAACAAAACAAAAAAAACTTCCTGCTTCCCTACTTTAGTAGGTAGTTTAACATATAAAACTGACAATTTTGTCAAGCATAAATCCAACACTGTGAAAGAATCATCAAAATATTTGATTTGAGTTTAAATGGGCTAACAATTACCAAAAGCATCAATATATAAGAGTTGCTAATATACCTTGTAAGGACAAAAAGAATACTGTTGCTAAATGACTAGATTTGAAGAAGCCACTTGTAATCATAAAATACAATAATCCTGATATAAATAAGTAGTAGATTTCTTATGATATTTATCAAACATGACCCTGATGCTTGACCAGCTAATCAAGATGTTCTAACTAGAATAGCATAAATTTTTTGATTATGTGGCTCGCAAGCTTATCAACGCAAATTGATACATTTCGTTCTAAAGATTAGTCGATGACATGTTGTGTAAATTGTTTGACACTATCCTATTTATAGCTAGATGTCACACTTTACAATTGATGATGTTTTATGACAAGGCCTGTGTTGAAGTTCTGGTAGCTGCGAGACAAATTATTCATACTTGCGCTTCTCTGTTTTGTGCTCACGGGAGCTGCTTCCTCTCTGCAAAGATGTTATTGTATTCATTGTTACTAATCGAGAGTAGCTTTGTTTTCAATCAAAGAGTATCTGCTTTCATCAGTTATTGTTCCATTCAGCTAAGAGACCTTGTTGGCTTTTGTTTCATAATGAGCGGTTCAGCTTCCTTATCGTGTTTAGGCTGTTCCTTTATCAGCGTTCTCTCTCATATAATATTCCTATTGTATTCGTTTTCTTACCGCTGAGAATGGATGACTCTGCATCGTGGATGACTTGGCACCGTTATTTTTTCTTGCCATCGTTCCATGCAACATATTACCATAATTTATTAGTCAGTATTATAAGTGTAACCATCGTCCCTCGGTATTCCATGGGAGCCACTTCAGCTTCGGTGACGTGTCTTTGACTTATAGGATGGAAAAACAACAAAGAGTCTCTAACGACATATTCATTTAGGAAAAACAAAAAGTGAAGGCGTCTACAAGAAAGAAGTGGCTGTTGGTTCGTTCTCAGAATGTTTTCTTGATCTCTGTGTGATCAGTTCATAATTTTTCTGTGTTGAAGAATTCATATAATTTTTGTAATAAGTGAATATATTGAGTACTGTGTATATCAGATATTTGGATCGTGTATGATCAATATATGTTTTTAAGTCTTTTCAGTATTAGTAGTATTTGAGAGATACTCTTGGCCTTTGTTATGTATAGCCAAAGTGAACTATTTGTAAATAAGGTGGATTAGGCTTATTGATTGGATATTAATGTCTTCAATCATAAGCAAGAGATCCTTGTATTCGTTTTGAGAATACAATAAAGAAATCATCATTTTTGTGGGCTGGGTTTTTCACCCTTAAGTGCAGGGTTTTCCCAAGCTAAGTCTTTTGTGTCCACTGTTCTCTGTGTTTTGAATTTCAGTTCATTGCATTTTATGTATTCTGGTTCAAAATTTAACATGGCATCAGAGCGGGTCTAAAGAAGCGATCCAGAACCAAAATCTTAAATTACATATTACTCTTTGCTCTACTATCAATTTGTTTGTTTCAGGCTTCTACAATGGTGAATGGTCTGAAAGTTGAAAACAGGTTGGATGGATCATCCAATTTCTCTTCATGGAAATTTTGAATCCTAATTGCGCTTGAAGAGAATGATCTTCTTGACTACGTGAATTCTAATGTAGCTGAACCTTCTAATGACACTGAGAAAACGCAATGGAGAAAGAACAAAATCATGGCAAGGAAGATTCTAATTGATTCTGTTAAGTATCATCTGGTTCCTATCATATCAAAGTTGAATTTAGCTAGAGAAATGTTTGAGACTCTGGAGAACTTGTATGAATTCAACATCACTAGTAGAGCTCTAGCTTTGAGACATCAACTTCTTCATGTTAAAATGGCTAAAGGAGAATCTGTTGTTTCTTTCTTTATGAAGATACATAATTAAAGGATCAGCTCAATGTTATTGGAGATTTCTTTAAGGACAAATGTCTGGTAATGTTGGCCATGAATGGCCTCCCTCACTCTTGGGAATCCTTTATTCAAGGGATCAATGGAAGAGATGAACTTCCTATGTATGATCGGTTGAGAGATGATTGCATTCAGGAGGAATGCAGATTAGAGGCTAGAGGTAATGGTCGTAAATCTCACCATGAAGAAGATCATGTCCTTGTTGCACATACTTCTAAAGGGAAAGGAAAGAAAGGTAACTTCAAGAGGTTCAGAGATAAGAATTTTGATTCAGCCCCTGAATCTAAGAAAAAGAAGAAGGATCTATCTAGGATTCAGTGCTTTAGATGTGACAAATATGGTCACTTTGCTAGAGGTCACTTTGCTAGAGATTGTACTACAAGACCCAAGCATCAAGTTGTTGCCACAAATGTTGAAAATGCTTCTCCTCATAGAGAGTCAAGTGAAAATTCAGAGGGGTTCTTATTTATTTCTGCTCTTTCTAGTAATATTCCTACTGACAGTGAATACTTGGCTTATTGATAGTAGAGCCTCTCATCACATTATAGGTTATTGTGAGCACCTCACTAATCTGAAAGAAAAAGATTCTCACTTACAAGTTATCATTGGTGATGATGTTTTCTATTCTGTGAAAGGTGTTGATTCTACATCTTTTCATTTAGATTCAAGATTTCCTCTTCATCTGAGTGATGTATTGTTTGTTCCTGGAATCAAGAGGAATCTGATTTCTATTTCAGTGTTGGAAGATAAAGGTTATCATGTAGCATTTGTTGAAGGCAAAGTTCTTGCATGGAAGAACACTAGCATTAAGACAACTCGTGAGATTGGTGTTCATGATGACTCGTCCTATTCAAGCATTAGCACATGATTCAATAAGTATGAGTGAGTTGTGGCATAAAAGATTTGCTCATCTAAATTTTAGAACTTTGTCATCCATGGAGAAGATGGTAGTTGGCCTTCCAAAGCTGAATCAAGATCATGAAGGTGTCTGCAAAGGGTGTGCTCTAGGTAAAACATTAAAAGTCCTTTTCATAGTAGTGAAAGTAGAGCAAAGGATATCCTAGAGCTGATTCATTCTAACTTGTGTGGTCTTATGTATGTTGCTTCTTTAAGTGGCTTTTGGTATTATGTTACTTTTATTGATGACTTCTCTCGTAAGTTGTGGATTTATTTTCTAAAATCTAAAGAGTCTGATGAAGTGTTGTCCAAATAAGAAGATAAAGGTTTTAAGGTCTGATAATGGGGGTGAATATACCTCTGGTATATTTCAAAAAATTTGTATTGAAGTTGGGATTAAGAGGGATTTTTGTGTTCCTTATAATCCACAACAAAACGGTGCAGCTGAAAGAAAGAATAGGTCTATTGTTGAGGCAGCGAAAGCCATGATCCATTATCAAGGCCTTCAAATATTTTTATGGGCAAAAGCTTGCAGGTCAGCACTATATGTTCAGAATTGTAGTCCACATCAAACGCTAGACAATATGACACCTGAAGAAGCATTCACAGGTTCTAAACCAGATATTAGTCATCTCGGAATTTTTGGATGTCCAGTTTACATTCATGTTCCAAAATATAAAAGGACTCAGTTAGAACCTTCAAGAAAGAAATGCATTTTTGTTGGTTATAGTGAATTATTAAAAGTATACAGGATTTACATTCTAGGTCAAAAGCAGATTGAAATTAGCAGAGATGTTTCTTTTGAAGAAGATGTAGCTTGCAAAAGGTCTAGAGAATCTAATATGGAAATTGATAGAGAAGATCTTGAGCCTTCTCAAGATATGGATATTGTTGTCCCAGATTCCCCTTCAGAGATTCAGAGGGAGACTACTGACTTAGAAGATTTTGTTGATCATGTTGATCCTATAGATACTATTGTTGGTCCAAGTAATGCTTTATTTGACAAGAAGAGACCTTTGTGGGCCAAGCATACTATGCAAGAGGCTGAAAAATATGCAGCCCCACATGGCACTTTCAGGGAAAGTGAAAGGTGAAAGGCCTCATATGTTTGCAGGATATGTTGCTTTGATGAGTCATATTATAGCATCTGAGCCTTCAAATTTTAAGGAGGATTCAAATCAGCAAGTGTGGAGGGATCCCATGATGGAGGAGTATCAATCCATCATCAAAAACGATGCCTAGGACATTGTTCCTAGGCCCAAAGATAAATTTGTTGTTTCTTCTAAGTAGCTGTTCAAAATTAAACATGCAACTGATGGGAGTGTTGAAAAATATAAAGTCAGATTTGTTGCTAGAGGGTTTTCTCAAAATGAAGGTATGGATTATGAGGAGACCTTTGCTCTTGTAGGACAATACACTTCTATCAGAACTATTATTGCTATTGCAATAGTTAAAGGATGGAAGCTTCATCAAATGGATGTGAAGATGGCATTCTTGAATGGGGAAATTGAACAAGAGGCATTCATTGAGTGGCTAGAGGGTTTTGTGATTCATGAGAAGGAATCACGTGTGTGCAGATTGAAAAAGGCCTTGTATGGCATTAAGCAAGCTCCACAAGCATGGTATGAGAGAATTGATCATTATCTTTTGAGCTTGGGCTTTCTAAAGAATGATGCTGATCCAAATTTATATTTCAAGGTAATTGATGATAAAGTATTAATCTTAGTACTTTATGTTGATGATTTGTTTCTCACTGATGAAGATGGTCTCATTGTTAAGTGTAAGGAGTTAGCTTCTGAGTTTGAGATGAAAGATCTCAGTCTTATGCACTACTTCCTTGGGCTTAAGGTATGGAAAAGACCGGATGAGATTATCCTGAGTCAAGGAAAATTTGCTATTGATATTTTGAAAAGATTTAGTACATTAGATTGTAAGTCCATGGCAACTCCTATGGAAGCAAATCTGAAAAAGTTACATGAGGTTGCAACCAATTCAGACTTAGTTGATCCCACTGTGTACAAGCAATTAATTGGTTCATTAATGTATTTGGTTAGTACTAGGCCTAATATATGTTATGTTGTTAACACTCTCAATTAGTTCATGTGTGAACCAAGACAAATTCATCTTGTTGCAGCCAAACATATTTTGCGATATGTACATGGTACAATGGGATATGGTCTAAAATATTTTTCTTGTGAAGAACTGAACTTGCAAGGTTTTTTTTATTCAGATTGGGCAAGATGTGTGCTTGACAAGAACAACACTTCGGGATGTTGTTTCAACCTATGTTCAACTACGGTTTCCTAGTGCAGCAGGAAACAGTCGTGTGTTGCTCAGAGTACAGTTGAAGCTAAATATGTTGCAGCTTGTGTGGCTGCAAGAGAAGCAATGTGGCTTCACAAAACTTCTTGCAAGACTGTTTGGTAGCCTTTGGAACCTACAGTGATTCTTTGTGACAACCAAAGTTGTGTGAAGCTTTCGGTTAATCCTATTTTTCATGATAGAACCAAGCATGTGCAAATCAAGTATCATTACTTAAGAGATATGGTTCAAAGGAAAGCAGTCGAGCTCACGTACATTTGCATAGAAGAGCAAATAGTGGACATTCTCACCAAGCCACTTCCTAGAGTGAGGTTTTGTTATTTTCGAGATAAGCTTGGTATTGTGGAGAATGATGCTCTTGTTAAAAAAGAGTCTCAGCTTCAGTGATTCTTATCCATGTTGTTAATGCATTCTTCTCTGCAAGAGAAGTTTGAGGTGCAAACCCTTGTTAATGCATTCTTCTTTGCGAGAGAAGTTTGAGGTGAAAACCCTTGTTCCACCCTCTGGGAGTAGCCATGGTGGATGTCATGTGAGCATCTCCATGACTTAGCTCCTATATTGTTTCACCCTCTGGGAGTAGCCATGGTGAATGTCATGCTGAGATGACAATATCATGACAAGAAAATCTGTGATGAGACTTTGTTATTAACACACTTGTTGGTGCAGCTTTTTATGTTTGACATGTTGAGAGATGCTATGACATATGAATAATCTCTCTCTTGCTAAGAGGGAGTGTTGAAGTTCTGGTGGGTGCAACACAAATTATTCATACCTATGTTTCTCTGTTTTGTGCTCACGGGAGCTGCTTTCTCTCTGCAAAGATGTTATTGTATTCATTGTTACTAATCGAGAGCAGCTTCATTTTCTATCAAAGAGTATCTGTTTTCATCAGTTATTGTTCCGTTCAGCTAAGAGACCTTGTTGGCTTTTGTTTCATGGTCAGCAATTCAGCTTCCTTATCGTGCTTAGGCTGTTCTGTTATCAATGTTGTCTCTCTTATAATATTCCTATCATGGATGACTTGGCACCGTTGTTTTGTCTTGCCGTCATTTCATGCCGCATATTACCGTAATTTATTAGAGAGTCGGTATTATGTGTGTAACTGTCGTCCCTTAGTATTCCGCGGGAGCCGCTTCAACTTCGGTGACGTGTCTTTGATTTAGGGGATGGAAAAACAAAAAGAGTCTCTAACAACATATTCATTTAGGAAAAACAAAAAGCGAAGGCGTCTACAGGAAAGAAGTGGCTGTTGGTTCATTCTCAGAAAGTTTTCTTGATCTCTATGTGATCAGTTCATAGTTTTTCTGTGTTGAAGAATTCATTTAATTTTTGTATTAAGTGAATATATTGAGTACTGTGTATATCAGACATTTGGATCGTGTATGATCAATATCTGTAAGTCTTTTCAGTATTAGTAGTATCTGAAAGATACTTGTGGCCTTTGTTATGTATAGCCAAAGTGAACTATTTGTAAATAAGATGGATTAGGCTTATTGATTGGATATTGATGTCTTCAATCATAAGCAAGAGATCCTAGTATTCATTTTGAGAATACAATAAAGAAATCATCATTTTTGTGGGCTGGGTTTTTCACCCTCAAGTGGATGGTTTTCCCAGGATAAGTCTTTTGTGTCCACTGTTCTCTGTGTTTTGAATTTCAGTTCATTGTATTCTGGTTCAAAATTTAACAGCCTGCTTATATCATTTATATTAGAAAATGAAATGTTTTCCAGTTAATTCTCATGTCATGATCAGTTAACCTTTTAACATGTTTCACTTTAGTGTATGTAATGATCTGATAAGGATGGCTAAGCATTATTGACAATCAATGCTATTATATCATTGGTGGTTTAAAATTAATGTTGATTCTTATGAGCACTTTGTGAGCCCAAGTACTGCTTTGATGAGTGCATTACTAGTAATGTACAAGACGTGTGATATTCAAGGGAATATGCAAGCCATTTGGACAAGTCAAGAAACAAAATAGTTCATCGTAATGTCCCGTTCTAGAATTTCCTTATTTTTTTCTTAAAATAAGAAGTCCATATTCACAATTAATTACAAACATCATTTTATAATTTAAATATATTTCAGATTTACAATTACAATATTATTTTGAAAATATTAAACTTTTTTTTGGATATCTGCTGTTATCTTTCTTGCAATTTGCAGCTATTTCTTTGTACAAATGTCTTGAAATATTTCTACTCAAGTTAAGGGTTTTCGTCCACTAACTTGATGAAGAAATTAAGGATTTTCATACTTGAATTTTTTTATCTATGAAGAGTATTGTGCTCAAGATTGCTGAGTCTTTAATTCATATTCCATAAGGAAACATAAATGATCAGAATTCATGCCCTCCCTTCTCCTTGATTTATCTTCTTATATACCCCTTTGACTCCAATAGTGAGAACCCTTCATATGCTACCCCCTTGACTATAAGTTATATATAACTTAATCTTTTTGGTTTTCATAAGACCACTTCAAAAAGTGAAGGGAAACCAAATTAACATCTTATAAAAATGGATAGTGAAGAAATATATGGATAGATGATACAAGCACTAGAAGCTTCATACTAAACCAAAGCTATGTTCCACAAATTCTTGAGAAGTAGATACAAGAGGAGGGAGGGGTGTGGAGGGCGTGATGAGCAGTGGCAAGAGAGGGACGGATAAGGGTTTGGGGCACATGCCAGTTTCATAATTTTGTCGCTATGTTTCCTACAACATCAAGTCCTTGTTGTTGCTCTCACTCTTCCTAATACTCAAACTCAACAAATGAATACTTGGCTAATGCTCTCACTCTTGTTGTTGCTCTCACTTTTCCCATCCTAGTGCTCTCACTCTTGCAGCTTGTCATTGCAACTTGCAAACTTGCTCAATGCTGTTGAAACTGATATTGATTTGAAGTGAGATCAGGATCTTAATTATTGCCTTTTGTGAGTGCCTGGGATTAGGATTAGTGGCACAAATATTTTTTGGAAGACCTGGTTTTCTTTAAAAAGTTCATTTTTTCCTGCTATCTGACGCCGGTGAAAGCCAGATTTCTGGTGCATTTGAGGGACATTAACAAGTCCCCTAAGTATCCCCAAGACATCCCTACATTTACGTAAAGTCTCCAAATTAGGAAGTCGCCTCAAAAACATCCCCTCTCTAAGGCAGATGTCCAGCAATATCCCCTATCTACAGGCAGTGGAGGCTGTGTGGTAGAGTGTGTTCCCCTAGAATCCCCACATTCTGAATACATCAACATCTTGAAAATGGCAGAAAATTTGGTGGGGATATGCATTCCCATAAAACAATAATCCAAAGTGAAAAATTACTTGTAACAAAAAAGATGATGCATTGCAAGCTTTCCAATGCATGATACAAGATGTTACATGAGATTATAAGGAGACCATTGCTAAACTACAATTGTCTACAAAAAGGACACTAGCTTCACAAAGAGCATACCCTTGAAGGTTGCATTTGGTTTCTAGCTTCAGGGGCAAGGGCCCCTATTGAACCCTCTCTAATCAAAAAAAAGAAACAAATATGTATGTATGTATGTATGCATGCATGTATGCATGTGTGCATGTATATGTGTAAAGCCTACATGGTACCAAACATTGTCAGACATATCTGAAGAACTGATCTGCATACAACCACATATTTCTTGTTTAACTATACCTTCTAGTTCATTTTTTGTAGGGTCCCTTAACATCTTTCTATCCTTTTAGCTTCCATGTTAGCAGGACTTACTGTCATGACAAGGGCTTTACCAAGTACCACACAGAGAACTACTGCCATTTTACTTTGCCAAAAACTTTCAGTGAAATACTCTTTGCATGATATCTAATTCCATATTCTTAAATGTTCATGTCAGCATCCACTCCTCGCACCTTCTCCCATATTCCATAGATGCATGGCCAACATATTTTTAATCAGTTAAAAGGGCCAGAGCAGTCACACTGAATGAAGCACCTGAAAAGCTTCACTGACATAACCATTTAAACAAATTGAGGCAAAAAATACCAATTCTCTCCAATGAGACAAGCCAGAAACTTTTTACATGTTACTACAAAAGTGTGTATCGGGTCATCAAGAAACTCTGTCACATTTGTGAAATTGAATCTGACTGACCTATGTGGCTTGAGAAAAAAATAAAATTGTTTGTTTTTTAATCAACAACAAGTACACGACCCATTGAAAATTTTCACAAACATATCTCCTGATTTAATCTGTATAAGAGTATTTAAAGGAGTTTAGTTTTTTTTGTTCAGGATGAAAAATTTCTGGGTCACATATTTGTAACTTCACAGAAAGTTTTGAAAAACGAATAGTGATATTTTTGGCATTTGAGAATGATCATGGGTGCACATATGTTGGTTTCTAAAAAATCAATGCAAATTGAAAATGTTTTATACCATTTTACAGATAAAGCTATATTATTAATTAAAGTGCTTATGGATCAGTTAAGAGAAGTATGTTGAGAAATAGCTTCATTTGGATTGAAACATACAAGTATACATATATATGTTAGAATGAGAAACAAAAAATATATATATATATATATATATATATATATATATATATATATTATTCCAAAGTTGATAACATATATATCAATACGATAATGAACTCGCTAATATATCGGGTGACCCGATTCATATTCATAATGAAATGACTGGCAGTATTATCGGGAGACCCGATCCATACTCACGACAAGTAATTAGCAATAAGTATTATGAACATCAGTCGTTATCACCGATAGTTAATATAACAACAGTCGTTATCACCGATAGTTAATAGTGATCGGTGATTAGTGGTATGTCTACGTAGGGACATGACCCTATGTGGCATAAGCCACGTACGGTCATGTCTCTACACAGACATAACGACTCAACATAACTCATGCATATATTTAGTCGTATGCTTGCTGTGGGAAATCATCAATAACAGTGTATATGTAATTACCACAGCAAGCATACGATTTCAATAATCTCTGCTATTATAATAATTGATGATCTCAGTAAATGATATAGTAAATATCAGTCTGAGATAAATTTTGTAAACAACAAATTAAAGATTATTAATTTCTCTATATTAAGATCTGAATTCCTTAACATGGTATCAGAGCCTAACCAATAGAAATTAATAAAGATAGTAAAATTTTATTCAGAATATCAGACATATATTTAATTTGAAGGAAGGGCAATCATGGTGAACGGTGTTAGAGTGGAAGATAGACTCGAAGGCGCCTCCAACTTCGTCTCATGGAAAATACTTATAATTGTAATCCTTCAAGAACTTGAATTGGATTCATATATAGAAGAAGACAAAAGTATGCTTGAAGATGAACCAGAGAAAACAACATGGAAAAGACGCAATAACAAAGCTAAGAAAATAATCATTGACGCTGTTAAAGATCACATTCTTCCAACCATAGCTAGATTATCAACAGCATATGAAGTATTCAAAACCATTCAAACTACATATGCGATCAACAATGCAAGCAGACTGCTGACCTTAAAACAGCAACTCGTGAACATCAAAATGAAAAAAGGAGAAACAATTACATCATATTTTTTGAGAATTTTTGAATTGAGAGATCAACAGTCTACCATTGGAAATAATGTAGATGATCTAGAACTATCCCTAATTGCCCTAAGAGGGTTACCAATCTTTTGGAAATCTTTTATCCAATGCATTAACGGTCGACCGTCACTACCTAAATTCGATCAACTCAGGAACGATTGCACTCAAGAAGAATCTCGACTAATCTCAAGAGGGATAGGTCCGAATAAAGAGGGAGATATTCAAGCACTTCATGCTACACAAACAACAAAAGGAAAAAGAATTTTAAACGAAAGAGAGGAAATAATAATCGACATCACAAAACCAGAGATCTCTCAAAGGTCCAATGCTACAAGTGTGATAAGTTTGGACACACTCACAGATTCTGTCCGGAAAGAAAGAAAACTCAAGCAACCATAGCTGAAGTCAAAGAAGTGGAAAATCCTCTATTTTTCTTAGCCTTATCAAGTGAACTAAACTCAAACAAAAGCACTTGGATAATTGATAGCGGAGCATCAAGACACATAATCGGATTTAGAGATCAATTCGAAACTTTTGAAGAACACTCAACTGAAGAGGTCACAATTGGTGACAACTCCACCTACCCTGTGAAAGGAATTGGGACCTATTCAATTAAATTAAGAACCGGAGTTACATTACAATTAAAAGATGTTCTATTTGTACCAGAAATCAAAAGAAATTTGGTCTCTATTTCAGGTATAGCTGATCAAGGATATCGCGTCCCCTTTCATAAAGATAAAGTTCTACTTTGGCCTCCAAATTCTAACATTAAGAATGCAATTTCCATAGGACCAAGAGATGGTAGCCTATACAAACTTTGTAACGATCAAAAACATGCTCTAAATCATGAAGTATCAAATTGTAATGACATTTGGCATAGAAGATTAGGTCATCTTTGGTATAGTGCCCTACCTACCATAGGGAAGATCACCACAGGTCTACCTCACCTAAAATCTGAACATACTGGAATTTGTAAAGGTTGTGCTCAAGGAAAGAACTCAAAAGGGTCGTTTCCTTCAAGCGAGCATAAATCAAAATTTGTACTAGAACTTGTCCACACTGATTTGTGTGGTCTTATGTCAACACCCTCATTAGGGGGATTCTTGTATTACATGATCTTTGTTGATGACTACTCTAGGAAAACCTGGATATATTTCCTAAAACTTAAAGAATCAAATGAAGTATTATTGAAATTCAAAGAATTCAAAGCCCTAGTAGAAAATCAAACCAGGAAGAAAATAAAGACTCTAAGGTCAGATAATGGGGGTGAATATATCTCTGAAAACTTTAAAGAATTCTGCATTTCTATTGGAATTAAAAGGGAGTGTATTGTACCTTATAATCCTCAACAAAATGGAGTTGCAGAAAAGAAAAATAGGACCATCATTGAAGCCTCCAAAGCCATGATGCATGACTAGAAAATACATATCTCATTCTAGGCTAAAGCCTCAAACACAGCCGTATACATTCAAAATAGATGCCCTCATTCATTCTTAGAGAATATAACACCTAAAGAAGCTTTTACAGGGAATAAACCAGACTTAAGTCATCTAAGAATATTTGGTTGTCCCATATACATTCATGTTCCTAAAGAAAAAAGGACCAAGCTAGATCCCTCCGGAAAGAAAGGCATATTTGTTGGCTATAGTGAAACCACTAAAGGATATAGAGTCTATATCCCAGGACAACAATCTATTGAAATCAATAGAGATGTAAAATTTGAAGAAAATACTACATATAAACTATCTCTAAATACAGAAGATGATTCAATCATAGAATTAGATGAAAATCATACAATTGAGAATCAAAGGGAGAATATCATATAGAAGATAATGAACCTCCAGCAACTAATTCTGAAAATACTGAAGTTCCTAATAACAAGAAAAGGTCACTATGGGCAAGAAAGATGATTGAAGAAAACAACATAGAACCTAATGAAATTTTCAGAGAGAATAAGAAAACAAGAAATCAAACATGTTATGTTGCACTCCTAACTAAACTCACAAAATCTGAACCTTCAAATGTTGAAGAGGCCTTATCATGTCAACCTTGGAAAGAAGCAATGATTGAAGAATACCAATCCATATTAAAAAATGATGTCTGGGATGTTGTGTTAGCATTAAGGGATGGTAACCGGTAAGATTGCTACCAGTACATGGGCAAAGAGGTATTGTCATTGATTGGCAAAAGAGGTGTTGACATTTGTGACTAAGGACACCAGTGTTGGATCTGTAAAGCAAGACAGATACAGATACAGATACAGCTGACAACAACAAGTGAGTGGAGAAACTAGTTTGCCAATCGGTGACATTGTGCAAAAAAAAGAAGAGACTATATTTGATCATCAGAAGCAACCGGTAACCGGTAACAAAGACCAAGGAAAGGATGCAACCGGTATAGACAGAGGAAGGAAAGGTGACAGGTCAAGGCTCTTACTTGTGCACAACTTAAGGATCTTTACCGATCAAGTGAAGACTTCGTCATGATAAGATGAACCGGGTAAGTCATACTCAACAATCAATTATCTAACTCTTTGACCGGGATTTACTGCACTAAATCCGGTAGACTTTGAGTTATTGAGACGATCGGTACGAGGCACGATTGAAGGTCTTAATGCCGGAGTTTGTGGCAATAAATCATGGAGATATCTCTTGTGAAGAAAAGCTTTTGACACACATCTGTCGTTTCCTTTCATAAAGCAAATAAAGCAGAGCATGCATCGGATGTCTCCTTAGCGAAATAATAGTCCACTGGTTACTGGTTGATGGATCCAAAGGTGATCTTTAAACAAATCGTGCATGTAAAAAGAAAATAGGGCAAGAAGTCTATATATTCCTCTACTTGCCAAGAATGTAGTTTGCCCTCATTCTGCCAAAGTAAAGAGTGAACATGTACGCTGCAGAAGCTAAGGTGAAGAGAAAGGAGAAAAGAGAAGAGTGTGCAGAGAAGCACAACAGGAAAGGAGAACATACCTGCAGCGACCGGTGATGTTTCTCAGTCGAGTATAACAGAGATCTTATCAGGCTAAGCAAAGTCATTTCTAAAAGGTCAAAAATCTCTATTGTTCTCTAACAATTACAATAGCTAAATCCCAGTATTTTGGGTGGACATTAACAGGTCCCTTGTACTAAATCCCTTAAGCGGGTGACATATGTTCAGGTGTTCTAAGTCCTCTAACCAGGCAGGCTCTAACAGGCCTTATTGTATCAAATCCCTTAACCGGGTCGCATCTAACAGTGCGTTTGTAATCCTTTAACAGGGAAGGCTCCTAACAGGGCGCACTTCAGAAAAGTGCAGAATTTGTGAGGTTTCTTCACACCGTGGTTTTCTCCCGATTTGGGTTTCCATGTGATAAATCTAGTGTTGCTTATTGGTTGATTACTTGATGCAATTTTTATGCTAGAATTTGTTTTGCTTGCAGTTATAGTATACTCTATCAGATTTGTTTTAAAGTTTTTATAGGTGTTGATTCACCCCTCCCCTCTCAGCACCGGTTGGGACTGTCATGGTGTACCTAAACCTAAAGACAAATTAGTTGTCTGCTCAAAGTGGTTATTCAAAATCAAATATGCATTAGATGGTAGTCTTGAAAAACACAAAGCCAGATTTGTTGCTAGAGGGTTCTCCCAAAAGGCTGGAATTGATTACAAAGAGACATTTGCTCCAGTTGCACGATATACTTTTGTAAGAACCTTCATTGTCATTGCAACGTCTAAAGGATGGAAGACACACCAAATGGATGTAAAAATAGCATTCTTGAATGGTGTAATTGAGGAAGAAGTATATATAGAACAACCTGAAGGTTTTGCTACTCATGATAGGGACCTCCATATGTGCAAACTGAAGAAAGCTCTCTACGGCCTTAAACAAGCTCCTAGGGCATGGTATGAAAGGATAGACAGTTATCTCTCCAAGCTAGGATATTCCAAAAATAAAGCAGATCCTAACATATACTTCAAAATATCAGATGGTGATATGTTGATGACTTGTTAATAACAGGTGAAGATCATCTTATTGCAAAATGCAAACGAGATCTTATAGTTGAATTTGATATGAAAGATCTAGGCCTTCTACACTACTTCCTAGGTCTAGAAGTATGGCAAAAGGAGAACTATATTTTTCTAAACCAAGGAAAATATACCACTGATATCTTGACCAAATTTGGAATGATGGATTGTAAACCACTATCTACTCCAATGGAAACAGATCGTTGTAAGCTTAAAAGTGATGCAGAAGATTCAAAATCTACAGATCCTACATACTATAGACAAATTATTGGATCTCTCATGTACTTGGTGAACACTCGCCTTGATATTTGTTATGTTACCAATGTGTTAAGTCATTTCATGTGTGACCCTAAGAAGATTCACCTAATGCCTGCCAAGCATATTCCGAGATACTTAAGTGGCACTATTGGACTTGGCCTGAAGTATGAGAACGTTGAAATCAAACTACAAGGGTATTCTGATTTCGATTGGGCAGGCAGTTCTATTGATCGTAAGAAAACTACAGGATGTTGTTTCAGTCTTGGATCAGCTATGATATCCTGGTTCAGCAAGAAATAGTTTGCAGTGGCTAAAAGTTCTACTGAAGCCGAATATATGGCTGCTTCCATGGGAGCTCATGAAGCAGTATGGTTGAGGAAGCTACTAGTTGAACTATTTGGAAAATCCTTCAATCCCACTGTGATTCACTGTGGTAATCAAAGCTGCATCAAACTTTCAGTTAATCCAGTTTTTCATAACCGATCCAAGCATATAGAGATACCGTACCATTATATAAGAGATATGGTTGACAGAGATGTTATCAAGTTGGTGTATATCAGTACTGAAGAGCAAAATGCCGACATTTTCACTAAGCCCTTGGCCAAGTTGAAAATAGAATACTTCAGAAGTAAACTTGGTATGACTAAATTGTAAATTGAAATTTCAGTCATATGTATTTTAATATATCAATGAATATTTTATTTTAATATTGCAATATTACATCTGTGTGTTATGAAAGGTGACGATCTTTCATATGTGTAATGTTACTATTGTTAGGTGATGATCTCAACAATAGTTTGACCTATTATCAAGATTGACTACATTAAGTTGATGTCCCAGAATGTGTCGGATATCTTGATACCGAATTGTTGTGTTATCACTAAGTGTTGTCTCAAGTTGTATTGGAGACTGTGATGGCAATCATATCATGATTGACCCCATTAAGTTGTTGTCCTGGACTATGCCGGATATCATGATATTGAGATAGTTCTTGACTTATTATTATGACAGACTTCTTTAAATTGTTGTCCCGAAATGTGTCGGAAGTCATAACAATCTGTATGTCAAGATGTAATACCTGATATATTGGAGACTTCATTGTCGTCCTAGGATCAAGGTTGTTATCTAAAAGACTTCATTGAGTTGTTGTCAATGATCAGATAACATACATTTCTGAAATGTATTACATGAGTAAGAAACTCTAAATGATGTTGTTCAAATCCTCTCTTGCTAAGAGGGAGTGTTGAGAAATAGCTTCATTCGGATTGAAACATACAAGTATACATATATATGTTAGAATGAGAAACAAAATATATATATATATAAATATATATATATATCAATATGATAATGAACTTGCTAATATATTGGGTGACCCGATTCATATTCATAATGAAATGACTGGCAGTATTATTGGGAGACCCAATCCATACTCACGACAAGTAATTAGTAATAAGTATTATGAACATCGGTCGTTATCACCGATAGTTAATATAACAAGTAGTTATCACCAATAGTTAATAGTGATTGGTGATTAGTGGTATGTCTATGTAGGGGCATGACCCTATGTGGCATAAGCCACGTACGGTCATGTCTCTACACAGACATAACCACTCAACATAACTCATGCATATATATAGTCGTATGCTTGCTGTGGGAAATCATCAATAACAGTGTATATGTAATTACCACATCAAGCATAAGATTTCAATAATCTCTTCTATTATAATAATTGATGATCTCAGTAAATGATATAGTAAATATCAGTCTCAGATAAATTCTGTAAACAACAAATTAAAGATTATTAATTTCTCTATATTAAGATCTGAATTCCTTAACAAAGTATATCCTGCAAGAATCGTACCCTCCCAATTGAATGGGATGCCACAAAGGTATATGTATGAAAATTATGAAAAGGAACGGTTCACTTTGTAAGTTTGTAGAGACACAGACTGCTGCCAGCAACCTTTGCCTCTACAGAAACAATATACAATTATCGGTACATTCATTTACATAAATTCAAGGCTAAATCCATAATATATGCCTATTTCTAAAAAGAAAAATTTTGACTGAAAAGTAGTTATTAACACGTGCCAATCAAAGTAACACTAAAGTTAAAAATGAAAAAGAAACGAAAAGGCACAGAACCCCAACTCATGCGGTGGAAATTGAGTTCTTAAGTAGCCCAATTTGCTCTCTGCATATAATTTTCAGGTGTGGGCACTTCAAGCGCTGCATTTGATCTTCAGCAAAAAAGCCACTGTGTTGTGAACAATGTCTTGCAGAATACAAAATTCTACCCCTTAAAGAAAGGAATTCAAAAATTAAACAATATGTATACACCCGCTCAATCTTCCAGGTAAGATCCGATTTAGTCACAAGCATGATCATGTAATAATGACACATGGGGTACAAAATTTGTAAAATGTATACAACCGCTGGATATCCAAGTATTTGTTATTTGGAAGGCCATATTCACTCCAGATCTTTGTCACGGGGCCAAAACCTGTGGGTTACAAAAGTTCAACAGTATGAATTGAAAACATAGATAATGCGCATACTAGATAGTCATGGTACAGACGAAGGGATTAGCAAGGCTAGGTCTGCTCCAGAACTTGACCATGAAGCTAGACCGACGGGATACAAAATTTGAACAATATGTATCTAAGATAAAGTGAAGATATCCCCTAGCTCGGACCATGAAGATAGGCCTTTTCCCAATCGCAGAGCTACCTTACCAGGCTGAGATCGCAATTATATATAAAATCTTCCATACTCCAAATTGGCATGCTAGTTCTCCTCACCTGAGACCTAAAAGATCAATTTGATATAAAAAAAAACTTCCTAGAACACTGGCATGTGATCAATTAAGCCAAAAACAATCCTCAACCTACCTCGTGTAAATAATTAAGTTAAACATAATCAGATCCAATGAAACTAAATAGCCTAGCTGACTATCTAGATCTTGTCAGCCAAAGCTTTACCAGGTCAAGAAACCCAAATTACGAGACAGTCAAAGTGGTGTTAAATTTTACCACTCACAAATCAATATCAAACAGAAAATTTTTAAAAAACTGACATAATTTTTCAGAGATTCGATTTGTTTGTACAGACCACCTGATTTGTAAAATTTTAGAAATTGGTTATACTTGAGCACAATAACTGATTTAATTTGCTCTAAAAATCAGACACTTCCTGAGCATTCACATTACGAATGGCAAATGTGAACACATTTCCGCAAATTCAATTCCTAACCCTTTAAAAAATTAAAGACATATCTTCTATATTTCCTTTACTGGACAACTAATTGAATTGATGAAGACTTCATGATTACCTGCCCAAGCCGAAGAGGCTCATGGCGCGAAAGGAGGCCGTGACTACTGATTGGAATACTCTGTTTTCTCTTAATGCAATTCTCTGCGCTTCCCCTGAAAGAAAAGGTGATTTCCCTCGAGTTCTTTCCTCGCTTTACAAGAGAATCTTTTCGCAGAGTATATTTTTTTTGATCCGCCACTTTTGCCCTTCTTTTCTCTTTTATAACTTTGGTTGACCTCTCAGCTTTTATTTGTTCTTGTATTTTTCAAGGGGAAGTTTAACCCTTTACTTGTTAAGGAAAAAATAAAATAAAGTGAACTTCAATCTAATATAATGGATTTTACACCCCAAGTTTAATTTTATGGCATGAGATGTGGAATTTTTTCTTTTTTCTTTTTTAAGATTTTTTTATATCAATTTTATGGTCTATGTTTTTTTGAGGTATGATCCCAACCTCATTCTTTATGATGTGAGAACATTTACACTCAGCAAGACTTGATTCTTAGTGGGCTCATATCAAACCATTCAACTTCACAAATCCTAATGAAACATTGAATCTTGGCATTCATGTTCAATTGATGTTAATGAGTGAGTAGGGGATATACTTTACCACTTCTCGATAGTTTATTTTGTAGAAAGGGGTTTTGAAGGACCATATACCAGAAATACATCCCCAAAAGTTGTTTATGTCAAGGTTGTAGACCTTAGAATAACATATAAAAGCTCTCTTCATGATTTCATCAATTAGTACAAGAGTCAAACTTGTCGCATGGCATCGTGAACTCTCCATTTACCACAATACATCTTTGAAGCCTATGACAAATTTGAGATCCACCTATCATGGAAAATGCTTGAAGACCATGACAAACTCTTTGATGCCACACGAATGCTCCAATATTACAATTATTGTTTGATTGTGTAGTGGGACTTTTTTCCCCAATTTGAAAAGAAAGTTTTAAATTAACCCTTTAGCATTAAAGGGATATAGAAAAATAAAAGATAATATGATCCTTTGGTTGAAATGGAGATTAATAAAAAATAGTTACAAAAAAATATTTTTTAAGAGGGAGGAATAAATCTATTTATTAAATAATTTTTAAAGACATGTTGTAAAAGGGTGTGATGTTTTGGAAACCACCCCTCAAGGCTTATGCACACCATTAATGTGGGAGTTGGAAAGGGATATGGAGATCACTCAATGAAGAAGAAGGTGGTTTGGTGGGATATAGAAATTAAAGAAGGGGCAAATAGAATTTGTTCGACTCACTGTACCAAGTCCATTCAAGATTGTCTTGGCTAGGGTTGTCACATATGTTGAGTGATCACTCTATAGTGTGTTGTGTTATGCATGTTGAGTAATTACTCTAGAATATGGTGTGTTGCACGTGTTGACTGACTACCATTAAGCATGTTGTGTTATGCATGTGAAGTAATTTCTCTAGATCATGTTGTGTTAAGCATGGCTCTTAAGCACTTGTGTTTAGTGTTTACTCTATTGACTATAACTCTAGAGCACTAGGGTTGAGAAATTCATTCATGTTGAGTTTTCAATAAAAAAATGCTCCTCATGAAGTGTGTTGCATCTATGCCACCAATACCACTAAAATCTTCCTAGAGGAAGAGTAAACTTTCCAAGTGCTCTAACTTGGATGAGTATTGAAAACTATTAATGATAAAATATATTGAGAATATTATATGATTTCGATGTTAATTTGATTATGTTATTCAATTTACTATATTAATTATTTCATTTAGTTTTCTTATTAAATTATTACACAGTTAGTTTATATTGGTTATTTGTATCTATTTTGATAACATTGTTTCAACTTTAGTAATAGCTATATTTAAATTCACTACAAATACTTCATTAACTTGGGAGAAAAGTAACATTTGTTGGTAAATGCATGTTCACCCCTAGTGGAATCAATGATCTTTCCAAGTTCTATATAGATATAAGATGGAATTTAGAGTGTTTTCATCTTTTGATCCTCCAAATTACCAAATATTTTCTCACTTTTTAAGATGGGTTGGCTTAAGGGAGGCTATAGAACTTGTGCCAAGTTGGATCTCATTTGTACATTGGCTTTAGTCCATCTTTAATTATTCCAAGAGTGTTGTTGATAGTCTTTCGAGGTGAATGCAGTATTATAGGTGGGTTAGGATATTCAAATTTGTTATGTGAGCTAATGGGCATTGAGGAGACCACATAAACATTGGTAATGATTTTTTTGGTAGTGAAAAATGGAGTATGTGCTTTTCATATATGTTTTTACACCCATTTTTTGGGTTTCTAGATGTCCTATGGTGATTGTGTGATTGCATAAAATCAACAAACCATACAAACATAATATTTATGTGCAGACACCCTTTTGAGAGAATCTCCATACAAGAAATAGGACGAGTACATAAATCTTCAACAAAGAGATACATCAAACATGCTAACACTCTCTTCACTTTGATAGCCTTTGGTAGTAATTGTGTGCCTATAAAAAATTATGAAAGTACTATCTTGTGCCTCTAATTTATAGGAAAATGGGAGAGGAGAATCAAAAATGGTTTTCCAAAATAATGTTCCATTAGAACATGATAAAATCCACCTCCAAAATGAGAATCTCCTCTAAGAATAGTAAACATAACTCCTAATGAGCCATGAATCCAGTAAAAATACCCTCCATACCAATAATTTAGACAATGTCTTAGACTTCTAACTCTTATATAGTGGTATATATTTAATGTAGGTGTCCAAAATCATCACACAAATTGTATGAGACCCACCAACAATATGCAAGATACTTCACTATTTGATCACCATGCTTTAAGTTTAAGATATTTGCACAATATATGTTTGAAACCACTACTTCTAGCTCCACCTCCTTTGTGAGTGCATATAACAACTAATACTAATATTATTAAAGAATATCAACTCACTTTCTAATAACACTCTTAGTGTTCAATAAAGCTTTTCAAGAGTGTTATAAATACTTAAAATATGCATGGGATTGCAAAGTAAATGACACCTTAACCTAAATAGTAGTTGATGGGCTTGTATTGAAGGTTGGAAGAATCTTATAGTCTAAATAAGTATTTATTTCTAATGAAAATGTCAGGAACTTATTCCTTGTTTATAAATACTTTTGAGAGTTTTTAATATTGAAGGTTTGAAGAATCTTATAGTATAAATAAGTATTTATTTCTAATGAAAATGTCAGGAACTTACTCCTTGTTTATAAATCCTTTTGAGAGTTTTTAATATTGTATATACTTAGAATTGTCACTAAGGGCATATCCCCATGCAACTACTTACTTTATTTTCATTGCTCAATTTTTTTTGCAACAAGTTGTGGAGTTAGTGGCCCCACGATTAAAAAAAATTATGCTTGTTTTTTAGTAGCCATCATAAATAGTATGATTAAATAAAATTATTAATAATAAAATTTATAGATAACATTTTTTGAGATCGGAGGTGATTCTAAATTAATTGTTGAAGCCACAAAAGGAACCATGAAGGCTGTGTAGAGAGTGGAGGAGATCGTTAAGGACATAAGACCTCTCTTACTTGGCTTTGATGAGTTTACCCTACAGCACATCTTTAGAGAGGGAAATGATGTTGATTCTATAATTTTCATGGGACTCAAGAGAGAGGGCCTTCACTATTGGATACAATGTAATGCCTTATTGGAAGCAATAAAATCCCTTTTATGGAAGGATAAATCTTATCAAGGTTCCTAATGCAAGGTGCTAAAATGGTTTTCTGGACCCTTTTTTTGGGTGACTTGGGTTATGAATGGCAGGACGAGGTAATATTTAAATTTGAATTCCCACCAGAATTTACACGACACAACTAGCCCTTACAAGAAGTCGGGTACTCTCTGCTTGTCATATCCACGTCACCTCGTGTTTGATTATGAGGCTTTGTGGTGGTGATCAAAGGGCATGATTATTTGGAAAGGTGAGATTTTTGTGGTACGAGACATTTATTTAAATGTTGCCCTTTTAGATTTCATCCTTGGCTTTTAATTATTTATCACCACATTTTGTATAGGAGAAAGGACCATCCACGTGAAACTTATGACCTATTCGAGCTAGCACAAACGGAAGCAGTAATTATCATTATTACATGCCTTATTGGCCTTGTATTTGGTTTATTGTGTCCGTCATTTTTTATGGACATTTGAAGCAACTTCAACTCTACAAATATTCTCCTCAACCCTTGTTTGGTAGCTATGCAACTGGTAGTCTGGCGAAATTCACTATGGGGGGACTGAGTCCAAGTGAAACCTGATAAATATGACAATTATAAGAACAACCCCACTATTTGGCACATTTTCACAGAAGGGGGAATTACCTCTTTCATTGAGCTTATGACTGGTTATGATAAGAGTCTTTCTCACCAATTTGTTTCCTCTTGGATGGAGTGGAGGGTTACCATGGGTGGTATTTCATTCCAAATCAATGAAGAATTCATTGTGCAAGCCACAACACTACCCACTAATTGTCAAATCTAGAAGAAAACTAGTCATGTTGTGGACGAGACCAGTCTTAACCAGTTCTTTCATGGCAAAGAACAACCATTGAAGCTCTACGGTGGCTTTAATAGAGAGAAACTATCACCCCCATAGGACCAAGTGTATGCTATTATCATGAAGTATTTTGCTTTGGAGAGGATATTTAGGGTTTACTATTACTACCACATGTCATTGCTTAATTACTTTCACAATCATGATTTGATTTATATTCCCTTCTTTTTAGCTACATTCACTGGAATATACAACCAAAGATGTCATTGATTGTAAGAAGCATGGAAGAAATACACAATTTTACACCAAGGGCTCATGTTGAGGCTTTTCCATTTTCACCTAGCCTTGTGTCTACCCTGCCTTCCCCGACCCCACCCTCAAATAGTCTTATGAATGCCCTAGGCCCCAGTAAAAAAAAGTGTATTAAGAGACCCAAAACCCCGCGGAATTCCCCTAACAAATTTGTAAAATATGGATCTCCTATGGAGGTTGATGACAAAAAAATGAATAACCCACCTACCTAATTGAAAGATAAGGCTACCAAAAAAGGCCAAATTCAATATTCAAAATATTGATTTTGATGTGGAAATAACCGAAGAAACTAGTACACCCCCTCGTTCCATAAGACATGTTGTTAAACCCCAAGAGAAGGGTAAGAGCCTAAAGGATGAGTCTTTGGAAGATGATGATATCAGTGAATCTAAAATCCATGAGCAGAAAATTCCTGGAAAGGATACCCAATCGATTGTTAGCAACTCTTCCCATGTCTCAAAGAGCCTAAAGACAAAATCTTTGGACCTCACTCAAAAATTTGAGGTGGGTAGTAATGTTAATTCCCCTATTGACGCCACCTACCTTGATGATATAAAGGGAATTGTTGTTATTGAAGACAAGACTAACATGGGTGGCGAGGGTGGTAACAATGGGGCTATGTGGGGGATATTGGAAACATCAAAAGATTGGAAAGTAAGTACCCAGAGCTGTCAAAGTTCACTCTCAAGGTGACACATCATTTTTCCACCACCCTTTGTTTATTGCGGGAGTAAAGGACCAAAGTGAAGGACTTGGACAATGACGACTTTAAGGATCTCTTCAAATTCCTCATGGAAGACTAGACTCAGACAATGTTGTCGAAGTCGATTGTGCTATAAAAATAAGGCTTAGTTTTGTTGCCTCTATTACTTTTTTGCAATTTTGTTGTTTATGGCTTCGACAACCTTGGTGTCTTTTGGGTTCCTCTATGATAGGTTTAATAGATCTTTTGACTCTATCCTAGTATGGGCCTATGTGGAAAATAAACAAGAAATTTTATAACTTCTCTATTATGGTTAAGACTCTTATAATGTGTGTTGATAGCAAGTTTACTATATTTATGGTGTGCTTAGTTTATATGGAGGTTTAAGTAATGGTTTATATGGTGTGTTTAGTTAATCTGAAGGTATTAGTTATGGTGTCTTTTCCTATAACTAGCACCTAGTTTTTGGTTTTTGATATTAAGTAACAGATGGTTTGTATAGTTTTTGCTTGATGTAGTCAGTGTGTTGACAATGGTTAATCTACTTTTGATCACCCTATAGGTATTGTAATTAAGGGTTAGCACCCTTGTTTTATGACTCTTTTAATATCAAAAACATTTTGAGAAAAAATAGTAAATGACTGAAAAAAGAGGGAAACAAGTTTGCAGAGCCACATGTGATTTTTTCTCAATAAACAATTGTTGCTTATTTTCAACCCCCTTTTTTTTTAAATCTTATTTTCAATTTTTAAGTAGTGGTTTCTCTACAAAAATATTAAAAGATTCCAATTTATCCTTTTTTCCAAAATTAATTTATTTTCATGGGAGCACTCCAACTGCTTAAATTTAAACAGTCACATGGGGAAATGGGGTAAGTCAAACAATTAGTAATGAACACAAGCTCATATATCCATTGTTGCAATTATGAGTAAATTGGATAAGAAGGAAACTAACCCATAAATGAAAGCTTGAATTTCAATAGAGAACAAACACCTACTTGAATAGGTCCAACATTTGTAACATTAAAATCAATATTTGTAAGATGTTGTATAAGCAAGGAATGAACCTATGACTTCTTATGGGGCATCTAACATATATCATGGAATGCAATGTTTATTTTGTTGGATCTATCTTAGAAATTATTTCTCAACATGAGAATACATCTACTAAAGTCAAGTAGAAGATACAATGATAGATTTGATAAAAGATAAAGAAATCAAATAACTCAAATATGAAAACACATGGTTATAAGTGCTAGGGGAAAAAAATCCAAGTGGGTCCATATGAAAAGTCTCTCTTAATTTCATTTCTCATGTGTTATTGCATATCAGGTAAAGTGAAATAAAAAAAATTGTGAGTTGAGAATGAATGAGGTGTGTTAATTAAGAATGGTTTGACTCGCTAGTTTTAAAGAAGTAATTTTCAATTGCAAAAGTGGGATTATGAGGATAAGATGGGAGGGGTGCTTAGGGAAGAGGAAGCTCAATGATGTAATGAAAATGAAAGGTTTAGGTATTTTAGTGGAAATATAGAGGAGTCAAAAATTGCAAATGCAAATAAAATGTCATCGAAGTAGAGTCAATTTTAATATTTTATGATATTTTTTCAAGGTATTAGATTAGGTTGTCATGGTCTGGGTAGTTGGCATGAAGACAAGTGAAGAATAATAGTTTGAAACACAAATAAAACATAAAGGAAACGTATGAAACATACTGAAGTTAGATTTTGGAAGGTTTGCATATATATTTTATATCAACAAGAGTGTGCAAAAGATTAAACTCAAGCAAATACAAGCATGAAATCCCATACAAATAATTCTAAAAATGACCATAAGCAAGGATCAAATAAACTTAATTGGACCAAAAAATAGGGGTATGTATAAAAAAGAATTTGACATTGCAAGAGTGAGTCCCAATCTTTCCTATAGGTGCATAGCATTGCACAAGAGACATTATAAACCCTAAGAAATATGATGTGCCTCCTTGACGTCAAATTCCCAAGGAGAATGGGGCATGGAACATGCATGTTGATGGTGCATGCTTAAGACAATAAAATGGAGTAGGTAATTTATTAGTGTCACTCAAAGAAATAAATTATATGTTTATTTCAGGTTGAGCTTTAAATGAGCCAAAAATGTGACAAAGTATGAAGTATTACTTCCTAGTATGAACATGTCTTATATATATAGAATCAAATGATTTTAAGTTCTTGGTGATTTCGATCTGGGCGTGTCTTAAGTTATGGCCACATACATTGCTAAAGAAAAATATTAGGGATGTAAAGGAATGCAATGTGAGATACAATTGAAAGGTGAGACCTTTAATATTAAGTGGGTTGATAGAGAAAAGGTGTGTCATCTTTTCTTAAATAGGTGTTGAAGTTTTTGGCTCATTGACGTCATAATTGATTTCCTCTTAGCTTATAGAAGTCATAGTTATTAGACTCTAAAAAGTATCAAATAAGGCTTCAAAGTATCTAGGAAGACTATAAACATAATGGTGATATTAGCATGCCTTAAACTTTGGATTCCTACCATTTAAATTATTTAATTTATTCTAGGTTTTATTTACCTACTTAATTAATTTTATGTGCACCCAATGATGTCACTTAATTGAGTGACGAGTTCAGTTATCTTCAAATATGTGAGGCGGCATGAGTTACAAGGCTCCTAGTTTTTAGGAGGTAAGCATCCCACTCTGTGTGATCTGATTGATGTCAAATTTGATAGTTATCTTGTGTTAGACTGTGAGTTACAACTCGCAATTCCCATTTTCAAGGAACCAAATTTGAGAGTTGTTATTATAGGTTGAGTTATGCATGAAGGTAGTTTCTATTTCATGTTGAGTATTATATGAAATGTGGGTCCCTTGGAGGTGTAGTTACATTTTTTCAAGTTCAAGTGTGCATTTTTAGGTTGAGTTACAAATGGTAATTATAATATTACATGTAGTGAAAAGTGGAAACTTATCATCGTGAATGTGTAGTTCTTTTGGTGCCTTTCGTATTACATCTTTAATAGTGGGAATTGGAATTTGGATATGTCTATTTTGTGTATTGTAAGATCCTCTATAATGAGCACTTGTATTATAGAGTTATGTGTTGTTTATGATTGGAATACTATTATGCTACCAAAATTACTTAAAAAGTATGAAAACTCCTATTTAGAGTATTGGCTCTATGACATTGTATTGCAACTATTACTCATTGTTGAATAATACTATTAGTCTCAATGCTTTGGAGTGTGGGTTTTTTGTCAAAAGGGATTCTCCCACATAAATCATGATGCCATAATTTGTATGATTTATCTATTTTAATGTGTTCTTTGAATGTGCATCTTCATGTGTAATAGTCTAACTGTTTTAAATAGTTTTTGCAACTCTCTCCAACTCAGATTAGTGTAAAGAGGCTTTTATGTGCACTCAACTTCCTTTTAGTTGGTATCAAATCTTGGCCAACTTTGTTTATGCTATATGGTTAAAGGGTTTTGTATACCAATATTAGTTTTAACAGGGTTTTGTATAAGAACATGTTACAACCTTATTGCATGCAAAGTATAGAAAGCACATCATCTAATAGAATTAAAAAGGAGAAGTTAATGACATTAATTTCAAGTTGTGGAAAATAAAAAATGGAGGATAGGCTAGTTGATAAAGATATGAAAGATGTAATATCTAGTATAAAGCTATCCATCACACACAAAATGATTGGGATCTAATGGATCCAAAAAGGGATTGATAATAAACCATTTCTCTAATTCAATGTTCCAGGATGTCCATGAAGAGAAGATCATGAAATAACTTTAGAAGAAACTTAGAGATATTTATCGAGCTAAATGTCTAGCAAACAAGTTAATCCTATCAAAAAAATTATATTCTTTGAAGATGGAAGATGAAGGATCCATTGTAAATTATCTAAATACATTTAACATGCGTATAGCATAGTTGGGTTCTATTGGTGACAAGTTAGAGGAGGAGGATTATTAAATGCTTCAATTGTGTTATTTATCAAGCTCATGGAATTAAATATTTTGAGATGGCCAAGGAGTCTCTCATTGTTTGTGATAGATCTAAAGTGAAAGATGAAAAAGGACAAGAAGTTTAAATGTAAGTATTTATGGAGATCTAAGCCTCCTAATATTTCAAAGGAGAAATATTGAAACTATGACAAAATTCATCATTTTTTAAAAGAGTGAGAGTAGAAGAAAAATAAAATTTATTTGATTTTGACTTTGATAAATCATCTCAAGATATTACCCATAACATTGTCATGGTCTTGGCAACACATGTACATCAAAAAGTTGTGTGGTTAATAGAGTTAGGTACTTCCTTCTTCATGACCTCTCATAAGGGTCAGTTCTCAAAGTATGAAGAATATGGTGGTGGGAAGGCTTATCTAGGTAATGATTCTCATCTAAAGATTATTGGTCATGGAAGAGCCAAGATAACATTCCTTGATGGTAGAGAAAAGGTGATTAATAGCATCTTGTATATTTTTAGTTTGGAAAAAAATGTACTCTTTATGAGTAAATTAAATGATTTGGGTGTGCAAGTTATTTTCTCGAATGAAGGATGTTAGATGAAAAAATGACCTATGGTGTTGTCCAAGGGTGTTAGGACTAACACTTTCTACATGCTAGATGCATGTACAATTTAGTCCAATATTTCTTTTAACAAGCCAAAGATGAAATTTTTGGACTCTTCATCCTCACCATTGGATTGAGCAAAGAAGGAAATTGTAGTTGATAAATTTTATGGTCATTCTTTTGGGCACCTAAGGGTGCTTATTCCTTGTAGATGAATCTTCTAGTGAAGAGAATATTTTTGTGGCACTAATGACTTGGTTATATTTGTGAGAAGGGTCTTAGAGCCCTGAAATGTAAGATCTTGGTTGAATGCCTTGATGACTATATTCTCAAGTTTGACATTTGTGAACCAGATGTACATGGAAAAAACACCATATTTATTTTTTATTTGTCTTCTCATAAGTTTATTGGATTATTAGACCAAGTGCTTGCAAATTTATTTGGTAGTAAAAATCTTCCTTCATGTTTTATATTTGTGTACTTTATCACATTCATAAATGATTTTAGTAAAAGTGAATTTGTATATTTTATCAGAAGCAAAATTGAAGTGATAAGCCAATTTCAAGAATTCAAATCATTTATTGAAAATTAGACTGGCTGGAAATTGAGTGTTCAAGGACTGGTAAAGGTGGTGATTATTGTTCGATGAATTTGACAAGTTTTATAAAGAGAATGGGATTTAAAGATAGAAGACAACTCCATACATCCCACGAAAAATGGAGATATGGAGAGTATGAATGGAACATTGATGGAAATGGATAGGAGTATGTTGAAGGATGTCAACCTTGACTAGAAGGTTTGGAATAAAGCTATAGCCACTACATCTTATTTGATCAATAGGTCTCATACATCGACTCTTGTCAATAGGACATCCATGGAGGCATGGTTTGGTAAAAATATTTCAATGAGACATCTCAAAATATTTGATTGTAAAGCATATGCTCATCTTTAAAATAAAAAGAGGTATGAATCAAAGCACAAAGGAGTATATCTTTATCTACTATGATGTTTGTGTGAAGAGGTACAATCTTTGGAATCTAATTGCATAGGATATTTTGTACAACAAAAGTGTGATATTTAGAGATGAAACCTTCCACTATTGAGTTGCATCCAAAGAAAGAGAATAAATAACATGAGATAATTTAGATTCCACCTACTATGATGAAAAGTGAACTACATACACTTATTGGATCTAATGATGTAGAGAGTTCTAGTAGTTGTTAAAGTTTTTAAGAAGAAGATATCATTCTCGAGGTGCCTATTGCACCTTGCAATTTGATGAAAATAGGCAGCTCTAGAAGGATATCTCTTGGCATATTATATACACACACACACACACACGAATTTTAATCTTCAATTATATAAGGGTAAGGGTTAGTGTTACAGTTAGTACTACTATTATAGTTAAGGTTCGTGTTAGGGTTAGGATTTGTGTGAAGGTTTGTATTAGGGTTAGGGTTAGGTTTAGGGTTAGTCTTTAGGTTGTTGGTAGGGTTAGGGTTAGAAATAGGGTTAGTATCACATTTAACCTTACCATTTCACCTACGATCAATGGTAGGGTTATGGTTGTGGTTAGGGTGAATGGTTTAAAGTTAGGAGTAGTATTATGTTAACGACTATAATTAGAGTTAGGGTTAGGGTGAAGGGTCAGGATTAGGGTTAGGGGTAGGGGTAGGGTGAGATTAAGGTCATGGTCAAGGATATGATGTTAGGTTTACAATTATGATTAGTATCATATTTAGGGTTAAGATTGGGGTTAAGGTTGGGGATAGTAATATGGTCAGGGTTATAGTAAGATTAGTGATGGGATGCAAAGTTTAGAGTTTGGATTAGTGTTAGGTTTAGAATAAGGGTTAAGTTTAGTTTGACAAATAGGGTCAATGGTCTAATTAGGTTTGGTGTTAGGGTGCAAGGTTGAGAGTTAGGAATATTATTATGTTAATGATCAAGGGTAGAGATACAGGTAGGATGTAGGTTTTAGACTTAGGATTAGTATCATAGGTAGTGTTACATATAGGGTTAGGGTTGGGGTTTGTATTAGATTCAATGTTGGAGAAAGATTAGGGTCATTATTAGTGATAGGATGTAGAGTTTAGAGTTAGGATTAGTGTTAGTTTTAGAATAAGGCTCAAGTTTAGCATGAAAAATAGGGTGAATGGTTTAGTATCAGGGTTAAAGTTAGCATTATGATTAGGGTCAATGGTGTAATTATGATTAGAGTGAAGGTTAGTTTTAGGTTTAGGGTTAGTATTAGTGTTAGTAGAATGATTAAGCTTAGAATTATGATTAGTTTCAATGGTCTAAGTAGAGTTAGGGTTATTTAAGGTTGTGATCAGGGTTAGGATGTAAGTTTTACAATTAGGATTAAATCATATGCATTGTTAGGGTTACGGTTAATATTAGGGTGAGCGTTTGAGTAAGATTAGGGATGTGGTTAACAATGGGATGTAGGTTTTAGAGTTAGCATTAATATCATAGGTACTGTGATATTTAGGTTTGCAATTGGGGCAAGTGGTAGGGTTCGATATAGTTTTGTAATCTTGATTAGGGTAAGGGTTAGAATTAGGATTAGAATCATAGTCAAGATAAGGGGTTCAACAGGGTTGTGATTAGCGATGGGAATTATAATAAAATAGAACATGTTATAGTGATATGCTGAGACTATGATCCAAATATAGTTTTGACAGTGATGATCAATAATGTGAAGATAAAAGTGATAAAGATAGTTGAAATGAGTAGTTATTAATGTGTTGATAGCATGATCACAGTGTTTGTAAAGTGAAGGTTGTTATTGACACTACAAAGAGTAGTGGTAGGAGTTTATAAAATAATGAATAGATCACCTTACTAAACCTAGAACTAAATTCTGAAATATATTAACAAGACTAATATTCACCTTCAATTAGATTAGGTCAACTAATTCCATAGGGTTTACAAGGTTGTGATAGGAGCAGTAGTCAGCACTCCTATCACTGATAAAATGTTTATACCTTGGGTCCTTCCATCACCTTAACTAACTTGTCCTTGTCCATATAAGTCCTCACACATATTGTTAATACAAACAAACTTTAGCCTCACATCTGTGCCTTACTGGAATCAGGTTGCCATCCAAACACCAACATTGATCTTCATGAGACATCATCATTCTCAAGTACCCCTAACTCTACAATTGCAAGTATTAGTCTACAAACACTTGGATCAATAACACTAGTCTTTCATTCAAACATCCTTTTGTCTACCAAATTTCATCCCAAAACATTAGATCAAAACACAAACATCTTCAACCATCTATGTTGTTATGAATGTCATCCCATGATAGTTTTCTATACTTGTACTAAAAAATTAATAACTTTCATTTCGTACAACATTTTCAAAATCACTCTGGTGGAGACTTAGATAATTTGTTTTTCCAAATCATATTCCAAAATTAACCAAATCCAACAGTTGGCTAAAAGTTGTGACCCCCGTTCTGAGACCTGTTTTACTGTCCCAGAATAAAAAACAAAATCCACACACATCTGTCTAGGGCATCACATAACTTGCCAAATACATGACCATTACCCTTAAAACAAAATGCATTTTTAATAGTAATGAATATACTTCAAAATAAACTAGGATTGAGAAATTTCCATTTATTGTAATTAAAGTTATTGTCAAAACCTTGCATCTAACTCAGAATTGAGGGGTTTGAACCCAGTTTCACTAATCTCCATGGATCTTCCTTGATTCTGCATGAAAAGACCTCTAACTTAATTCAAAATAATGTTAACTCATCCTAGAAGACTTACCAATACATATTGAAGGTTATTTAATCCATTAACCCTTTAATAAATTCTTTGCAACTGGTGAAAATGTGACTAAGAACAAAAAGACAGTCAAATATTTACAAGAAATAACTTGTTTATTGAATTCATAAGAATAAAAACTTTACAATGCACTTGGGAGGTGTGTCCACATTCCTCCTCAACCATCTACTTCTGAAGATCTCCTTGGGATGAGATTCAAAACTTCATGGTTGTCACCAAGAATGGTGACAGTCAGAGTGTTGACTGTTGCTCCTATCACAACCTTGTAAACTCTTTTGTCTTAAAAAATAATGCGCAAACATGAAATATTAGAAAATTTCAGAAAAGAAAATAAGTGTATGGGTTAACAGTAGTTCTTTTGTTCTCAAGTTCATTCTATTTTGTGTAGGTACAATGTGTGCTACCATTCTTACTCAAGCAATATTTGTAGAGGGTTGTAAGTCAGTTGCAGCTGGTATGAATGCTATGGACTTGAGATGTAGTATCAATATGGTTTATGAAGTTGTTATGGCACATTTGAGAAGTAGAACCTTGTCCAACCAATGTCTGTTGTGGCAACCCTCCATTATTCATCATTTATATTATAAGGTGTTGCAGTACATGCTGTGAAATATGTGGATTGACCTGAGTGGAAGTCTAGTTCGTCAACAATGACTTCACAGCCCTTTGTGGAACGCCCAGTAAGAGCCTCTGCAAATCATGTCAACTCAAATGAAGGGTATGGACATAATGATGCACTTACACGGTCTCACTAAGAAATTTTCACAGTTGACTTCCTCAGTTCAGCCTATAGTTTCTTCATGGAATGATCATAATTTTATGAATTCATATCAAGTAAGAGGCTATATTGATGAGTTAAGTTTGGTTCCTAGTAACGTAGTTTTGGATTGCTAAGAGCATTATTTTGATCAACGTCTTTATGAGTTTTTATCAATTTTAACTACACGTAGAACAATTTTATCAAAGCAACACAAAAACAAAAATTCCTTGATGCCAACAAAGCTACCGATATTGATAGTGATCATGATGAACTGGTGGACAAGAATGTGCAACCCAATCATAGTTGTGTTGAAGTTGAGGTAATATAATAGTTATTTTGGAAAAATTTATAGTTTTTGCATTCTTTACTTGACTTATATTAACCTTTCATGATTAAACCCACATGCAAAGCAATCATATGAAAGAAGAATGAAAAGTAAAAGAAAACTTTGATAGTGATTATGCTGATTTCGAATATGATGTGCATGATATTTATAGTACTAGCAGTGATAAACTTGAGGTGAGTGCTGTAAAACTTTACTTTTGCTTGATTAGGATCTGATTGTTAGTTGTTAATTTAAACGGTTAGTTGTACAACAAACTAAGATATTGATGAATATATGTACACCAACCTTGTGAGGTTTTTATGAAAGTATCTACCTGTTAAGAGTTTTCAGTTTGACTTCCTTTTGCTCAAGTCATCTCATAATAATTTTTTGCAACATGAAGGATGAAAGCCCCCAATTGAAATTTGATATGGTCTTTGATCATGTATTTAGCATTTTCAGTTTTGAAAGCAGAGTGTAACTATTTCTGCATGTGTATATGCAGAGCTTATTCTAATTGGTTATTTACTTTTATTGCATTGTGCACTTTTCAACTACTAGTGCAATAATTATATGTAAAAGTGAACATGTATTTCAGTCTACCAAAGTCACATAATAGAAGCTTCCTTTATAACAATCTATATACAAATATGTAGGTTAATCAACTAGTCTTTATAATGTGTGCACATGTTTTCAGAGAAATAAAGCCATAGAGCTGCTGCAGTCACTATCACTTAAAGTGACCAATACAAATACAATAGGAGAAAGGGGTTTAATCTTTACTCTTACTATTTGTATCAACAATTTTAATTTGGCTAGTTGTCTTCAATTTATGCACCATCTTCCCCGAATTCCTCTGTAACAGTTTTCTTAGGACTGTGTTTTGTAGTAGCTTCCATCCACTTCATCTTCCAACCAACATTAAACTCATTTAAGATGTGTGCTCTTGCTTGTTTTGGAAATAATTTTCTCAAATTTTGGGACTGGATTCATATTCGTACCTTATCTCTACTCAAGTTAATGGCATGTCAAGTGAATTGGCTACTTTTGTGGGCATGACATTTTTGGAGGCACTAGAGTCTACAATACAATTACTGAATATCTAGATTTATGTAAAGAAAAATAAAATAGATCTGGTTTATAGAACAATCATGATGTGGGGCTAAGCCCAATCACACAGCCCAATTGATAGTCAATCACAATTATAATCAACAACAATAAGGATTCTCACTACATTGTAAAATAGAAAACACTTCATTACATGGGTGTTCAAGTCATTACAGACATACAAGCCTTCAAACATTTGTTATGGCTCTAAAAATCAACCAACATACAAAGCTATCAACCTTTTGATTTCACACAAAAATACAATTTCATTTCTTTCACCAGTGGTTAGCTGTAATCAGTTTTAGGCTCTTATGCTTCGTGGAGTTTTGGGGACGGGGGTGATGGGACATGTTTCCAATACAGGGGTACTTTTGGGCCATTTTTTTTGGGATGGTATGGGATTACTATTTTTAAAATAGGGGAGTTTTTAAAAATATAGAGAAATTTCAAATATGCGTATCATAACATTAATGACACATTCCTCATAGACATTTTAGAATTTTAATACATAGCATTAAACTTGAGAGGACTCACATGGGAGCCAACAAAGAAATTAACAAAATTGAAATGCTTTCATTGTCAATGTGCATATATATTACACTTCCATTTATGTTTGTGGCTTAGTTATATTGGCTTAGTTGTAGCCTTTTGAATATACTTCATTATACAGATTTTTTACTTTCATCTACAATCTATGATCAAGAGAATATACATGGTACTCAAAGGGAGGAAAGAATGTCTATAGCCATGTGTAGGACAGATACAATATAATTGTTTTAGAAAATGTTACAATGGTATAAGGTGAATGCCTTATGGACATATTTATAAGGACATTCAGAATTTTTCCCAGGTCTTCCATAGTAGAAATAGTTTCTCCAGTCACTGTTGCAGTCTTTCTGAACATTATAGCATTTGGATTGTTCAGTGAAGGTGCCTAATCCTTTTCGTGCTCTTAAATTATTTGAACCATCCACAATTTGGATGTCGCGAAAGTAACTAGATTTTCCAAAACCTTCATCTGGGAAATGGCCACTACCCATCAGAGTGAAGGTATGTTGACTATCTGGTTCAGAATTAACAACCTCACCACCCCATTCAATCATGCTAGCATTTATTGCTAGGTAGGAAAATAGGGGTGCTGGCCAGTATCCTAAAATATTTTCATTTGCAAATTGCATCCACCAGTTCCCTTCCGTAGGATCCTGCCAATTCAAGAGACTCAATATCCTAATGACAACCTAGGACACTATGAACTTGAAGAATAAAGAAAAGATTCAGAATAAACTAGTTTTTTAGTAATTCTGATTAATTTACCTTCCATATAAGGATGTTGATATCATATTGTGAATTACCGTAGTTTGAAACATGAGATATGCTAGCCCCCATTGCAATATCACTACTTATTTGTATAAGTCTTGAGCAAAGCAAGTTGTAGCATCCAATAGCTTGATAAGCATCACTCTGCATAATATACATTTGATATTAGTGTCATAATGTCATCAGAATATTTGAAATCAATTTCTCCTTCCTTAATCCCATGCGTGGTATCCTAATACAACTTTGAGGAGCACCTAGCTTGGAAACTTACTATCCAATATGTAAAGAGCCTTGTATTGTTGTCCCCATATAGATCTGGGCTAACTTGCATAATAATCAGTCGAAAATTTTAATTTAGAAGGGAACTCAAAACTAGCTTTTAGGAATTGCTTCAAATATGATTAGAAAAGGATGCTAGCTCCATCTTCACCTGCCATCCTACTTCAATACTGTTTAAATCCCCATCAAAATAACCAGCCAAAATACAAATTTGAGACAAGTTGAATTCATTTGAAAGCTGAATCTTAGGTTTCCATACATTTATGGTAGCTTTGGCTCCATAATACTTGTCTCCTTCAACATATGTTATAACATGCTGCATCAGAAACAGGTTTTCTACGCTTCCATAAGAAAATGGAAAAGAAAAGAAATAAAAAGCTAAACAAGCTTCCAAGGATAGATGAGAAACATAATAAGAGGGCAACCTGATGTCCTCTCTCGTTCCGTAAATCAGGATCTACAGACTTGGGCTCAACAGGCCTTGAAATTTGACTATTCTTTTTTTGGCCAAAACTCTCAATAGATTTTGCTCTGAGAATATCTTGTTTATGAGTCCTGTGAATGGGAACTGTTCCTAAAGGGCACCTTCCATTGGCATGCCACAGTTGGGGCAAGGCAGGACCACTAGACCTCGCAGCCTTGCCAGTTTTAAACAACCCATATGGAAGGCCATTGGGCTTCATTTGTAGACAACAAAGATTTCCAAGGCCATATTAAGACTCCCAGCCTTGGCAATTTTTTCTATGACACCCACATAGTTCCAAACCAAAAATGTACAGAGCTGAATGGTGTGGTTTTGGAGAAGTTTGTGATCAAAAGTTGGCTGGTGAGAAATGTGCACACAGTCAATAGTATCTCCATCTGGGATCTACAGGATAGAAAAACATCAGAACTCAAAGGAACCTGCCATAGAATCAAATACGAGGATGTCATTTTAAACATCAACTAAAATGTCATAGATGAAATCAAATTCATTCCAAGATAATGAGATACCCTAACAATGTTTAGGAGTGGAATACTCTCAACAATTACTTGTCCAAGTGTACAACACAGAAAGGGACAGGATTGATGTGAAGGGAAAAAGATTTTGGGCCTTGCTTCAAGGGAATCTATATGCCCTTGTCTATTCTATTAAGAGTTTATCGCCTTCATCGCTCTGCTTTGAAAGAAAAATTAGGAATCAACCAAAGATTTCTTTATGTTGAGTTTTATATAGGGTTTTCGCTCCACGTTGATGCCATCCACCTAGTTACAGGAACATGCAGATACGTGGACTGTTCCTATTCCCAAATCGTTGTAGGCTACCATGAACACCCGATATTATTTGTTAAATTTTTGCACGAGAAAATAAATAGACTGCTGGGAAAAATCGGCACAGCCAATAGAAAATAAGAAATAAAAAATCACAATTTCATTTAAATAGGGAAAATGAAGCGAACCATAGAATAAGTGAAATTTTGTAGAGTTTTCACATTTTTCAAGGAATAGATTAATAACCGAAAGTAACCCGAAAACATAAGTCTCCTGCCTAAAGGCAGGGACTAATAAAATAATAAAGCCACTATTTCAATATTTTTAAAGAAAATCCTTTATCTTTCTTTCTACTGAGTCGATCCTCTCAGCATCTTGCATATCACATCTGCATTCTTGTCTTTTACATAAAAAACATGTGCCATTTTATGGCTAATATTTCTATCTTTTATTAATTTCTTCATTTTCATAGTCTCTCCATGCCTCCCTAATGATGTTCTACTCATTTTCACATATGATAGACATGTACCAGGAAAACAATCTCGGTGGCCAAGATAACCGATTAGGGAATTGAGGAGGTTCAAAAGTATTGTGGAACTCAATTTAAAACTGACCAATCATTTCTTAAATATTTCCAAATACTTGTTTAACAAATATATCTTAATGTGTGAATATTGTAATCATAGCATTGGATGAGAGGACATCTCTTTCAGGCATTCTGTCAAAAAATTCATAGGTCTTTCTTATGTGTCAGGAAATGCAATTTTATCTTTAAAATCTCACCACTTTCGCATGCCAAGCCATTTCATCCAACTTTGTATGAGTGTCTTCCATAACATTTACAACAGATCAAGAACATTTTACAATTTTCTATTATTTTAAAGATCTAATGGTTACCCACACAATGCTTGTGGCCCATGATTATCAAATCAAATGCAATTGGCATTGAATCTTCCATGTCTTGCATGCTTCACCGAGTTTCAATCATAGATAATGAATCTCACATATAATCAATCATAGGTAATGGACCACAAAAAGATGTTGAAGCTACAACCACCACATGCTTAAATTGTCGGCATTACCATAATAAGTTTGGGGTGTTCTCGAGATAGCTGCCATGTGCATGACCAATGGATATGAACCTTGACTATGCGTCCACATTTTACAATGTATGTCTCTGAGAGAAATTCCAAGAATATCTAACAACAATCTCCCCATCTAAATTTATGCTTGGATGGATGAGGATGTTCATATACCATTTTTAAAGCTCTACTATGGCACATGTAGGTTTCATCTTCTTGCAGAGTTTCTAAATCCTTTTCAACAAATTTCCTTTGCACACTCTTGAAATAGGCCATGGTTAACAAACCAGATGTAATTGGAATTGAGTATGCAACTCAAATTTGGAAATACCCTTCTATTTTATCAGTGCTAGAATGAAGGTAAACCACATGCATTTTTTTTACTTTATTTTTTGGTAAAAGTTGTGAAGCCATGAATTTTATTAATATATAATGTAATTTTAACAGATACCTAGTTCAGGCGGGCATACCGGCGGGAAAGAACCAGGAAGAAAACCCCCGGTTGTAGCCCATGTAGTTGTAGCCTTTTGGCATTTTGTTGTATATACATATTGACAAGAGAAACAATGAAACATTTTTTTAGCTCTCATGTGAATTATCATTTCGACTGTAATGTTACATAGTATGTCTCTACAATGTGTATGATAAATGCCTTATAATCAAATACTTTGAAATTTTGTATATTTTTTTATAATTTTCCTTTTTTTTTTAATTGTTGTCTTCAAAAGTGAGACTTCCATCCTATAAACACATCATGATATCTCCTGCCATCCCTATTTTGGAAACTCCATGCAGCATAGTGAAAATATTATAAACTAAATAAAGCTTTAAAATCTTGAGGATAAGCAAAAAAACTTGTCAGTCATTAGGTGGTTGTGTAGTAAATGTTTATAATGGACTGAAACCATTTTAGGGAACAAATAATATTTTTGGACCCTTAATGCCAGCAAATACAAAGGAAAATCGACAGCACTGATTTCTTAAGATCATTTGATGAGCTTTTTCAACACACACCCTGTCAAAGCTAAAAAGGACATCTGAAGTATTTGATTGAAATTGATATGTTCTTGATAATTATGTTGCTATTTCTACTAGTTTCTCTATCATGTTCAATGAAATCTTTTGTACATCTTTAGCATTCATTACCTTTCAAATGTTGCATTACATCTTTTTACTTCTAATTCCATTATCAATTGGTCCTCACAACGTTCTCGTATATACTTTTTCTTGCTTCTTGTTGCCCACTCATATAGCTTTGCTAATCAAGACAGTGATTAGTCAAAAATTGAAGCTTATTCATTATGTTCTTAATATACTCTTTCCACTAGATAGATGGTAGATTTATCTGTTTAGAATCATGGAGAGCATAGGAGAACACAACTAGATGCTATAGAAAATTAGATTCCTGTCTTAAGTTTCCCTCTTAGCCTCACTTAATTTGACTTCATATTCTATCAGTATTTTCCCCCTTTCTCTTCTGAATTTTTGGTGTTTTTGTTAGTGGTGATTCTGAGTAATGTGAGTAAATATATGCTAGAGTATTTCTTGAGTATTGCTATTGTCTGTGAAGGATGACAGTGGGTGATGACAAATTAAGTAAAAATTGACACGAGACTAGAAGTGGAAATGGCACTCGTGTATATTAGTTGTACAAAAAACATATAATTTAATGATATCTAGCAACATTATACACAAACAATACAAAGCTATCTAGGATATATCATAGTTATTATCATAATATACAGGAGACATATAAGTCAAAATCTGGTTAACAGATGAACCATTGCTAGGATGATATATTTACAACTGGCTTTAGTGAAGTCTGTGATAATTATCATGCTGATAGTTTCATGTCTGGTAGATGATAACTATTCTCATGTTTCTTTGGCATTGTTCACAAGCTGCTTCAAAGTTGTGGATAACGCAATTCAAGCTTTTCTGTTTGAATACAAGTCTTAACTTTTGCACAACTTTTTTTTGTAGAACTCAATGTGTCCAACTGATATAAAAGAATAAGTTTTAATTTTTATCTCAATTATATATTTAATTATGGGATATAAAACCCATCCTTTCTTAGCGATGAATGAGTTTGTTGCAAGAGTATGTTTTTCTTGTCTCTATTTGCTTGCTGGTCCTCAAATGATGCTTTGAACTTACCATCCTTAGTGTACTTTCCTCAGCATCTTGTTGTCCTCAGAATTAGCTATACAAAGAAACTGAATTTTGTACTATCAATTACAACATTTTTGTTACTTTGGCAATACAAATTATTGTTATCATGTGCTTGCAATGGCAACATGATATGCTTGGAATGCTCTCACCCACTTAGGTTGTTGCTCGTTGTGATTACTTTGTAACAGAAAGTGTGTCAAGCTATTATGCCATTCATTTTAATGAATATGTGACAAACTAGATACTGATTTAGCAAATGCATTTATTACTGCAAGAATTCTCTTTCCACGAATAGATAACAACTCAACCTTGTTTCACTTGGGTCTCTCAAAGGAGGCAAGAGTAACCTGCTCCATATGATCAAGAGTAACAAGTGTGATTCCCCATATATACTTCTTATATTGATCTTCTTTCTATTCATTTAGGTGCACTCCAATGCTATGAAGGATCTCCACATTCTTTAAGAATAACATCAATGATTTTTCAACAATATAAATTCACCTTTCAACGGATCAACACCTTAGTTGTGATTGTAACAGTCATGATAATAGTTTGAACAATAAATCCTAAATCAAAGGTTAGAATCAATATAAAATCCTTATCTTGCAAATTTTAATGAACTTTTAGATTGGTTACAAACTTAATTAACCCGTTACATCATTTAGAACCTCCACACATATCAATTATTGACAAAAATATGCATTCTATTGTTCATAGTTAGTAGAAAAGGAATAAATGCCTCACTAGGGCATCAAGTTTCTTCTAACAAACAAACCCATTCAATGTGAGACTTCCAGCATTAAAAAGAGCATTAAAGATACTTCCAATCCCCATGGTTTCATATTTTTTTGAATGGTTCATTCAAGATAAATGAATCATTTAACTAGTAAACCCTTGTATTTGAGGGTTGTAAGACAATTTTAAGAAAATCAATCCATTCTCCCTCCATGCTCAACAGATAGTCCTCAAATCAACTACAAAATGAAGTAAACTCACTACATTTCAACCTCCAATGAATTATCAGCAAAATAACGTGACTGTTATAGGAAAAAAAATAAAAAATAAGGAAATAAAATATTCATTTTATTCCATAAATTTTTTGTGTATATACATCTCTCATTTATGCATGTTAGTGATACTTGTTAGTTGGTGTGAACCGACCTAGAACTGCCCTATAACCATATTTGTCTGAAATTTGTCTTAAAAATTCAATATTCAATAATGAGCAATATTTTTTACCATCTATTGGGAGTTTAGAATGAAATATTTAATCTTAACTAATAAGTTTTTATTGAACAAGGTTATCTTTTTACCATGTATTGGGGCTTCTTATTGCTATGCTCAAGTGTGCATCATTCACTTCATTCTTATATTGCACATTGAATAACTTCACCATTGAGTTTAAAGTATCACTAGTCATCCTCCCCTTAGGCTTTGCTACCCTTGAACTATAGATGGAAAAACTTGAAATTATGTTTAATGAAAAGTACTAGTATACATGGTATGATTATTATTTAAAGGGTACTAGCCCAATGGAAGAGCACCTACTTTACAAGTAGGAGGATGATGGTTTGATTCCATCGTGTCCTAATATGACTAAATATATGACTAAATTAATGACTAAATAAATGACTAAATAAATGACCAAATAAATGACCAAATAAATGACCAAATATTACGACCAAATAAATGACCAAATCAATGACAAAAATAGTTTAGTCATAAATTTGGTCATGAGATAAATGATCGACAATAAACTACTAATGGTCACGTGACCAAAATTAGTCATTTATCTACAATTTTTAGTAGTTTATTTAGTCATATATTGTTGTTTTTGTACTAGTGGATGTAGGGTATATATTTAGGATTAGTATCATACTTAGTATTATAGTTAGGGTTAGGGTTACAATTAGAATTATATTTTGACTAAATGCTTATTACGGTTAGGATTAGTATAGTAGTTAGTGTTATATTAGGGTTACAACTAGGGTGAGGAGTTCGGGTTAGGGTTAGGGTTAATATTAGTGTGAGTGTTAGAGTAATATTAGGGATGTAGTTAGTGATGGCATGTAGGTTTTAGAGTTAGGATTAGTACCGTGCTTAGTGTACACACTCAAATGGTGCACTTCTCTAAGTCATTACATCCAAGGGAATCTATGAATGGGAAACTTTAGAAAGCGACCTAGAGCTCTTTATGCATAGAGTTGCAAGATTATTTAAAATTTGCTCTCAGCTAGAGCTATTAAGCTAATGACCTTACTAGTCAACCACACAATGAGAGATTCAAATGAAGACAATGGCAAGAATGCCAATATCTCCAAGAATCACTATGAAATGCAAATGCAAACTAGATTAAGATGAATATGCAAGCTAGAAATGAGAGGTGCAAGATAATCTATGGAAATGAAAGTACAAGCTATGCTATGAAAAGGAAAGTACAAGTATTACCAAGCCTTCCTAGTTAAGCTAGATGAGTTACTCTAAAGCTTGAAAGGAAATCTAAACTATGAAAGCATAAATATGAAGCTACTATGCATGAATGAAACTAAGAATGAAATGTAGATGCAAAAGCCAAGATTGCTCCAAATCTTCAAAAGCTCCAAAGTGACCTAGAAAACTTGCAACATAACATTAGCATAAAAGATTGATATGCAAATGAGGAAGAGAACTCTTCTTTTATAGGAAATGAGAAAGAATGGAATGGAGATTAAAAGGCAAAAGATTTAATCAAGGGTGGAGCATCAAAAAGGAGCAATCCATGTGCAAAAATATCCTCCAATGAAAAAATAAGAGTTGAATTTTGTGTCCATATGAGACAAAAAGTGCTTTTTCCCTTTTTTATAAAATAAGGATGATGTTTTATTTGTGCAACTTAGGATAATAGGAAAAGTGGGGGCTTTTTATTTAATAAAAGGGGAGGAAATTCTTTTTAAATAAATAAAGACTTTAGGATAAAATGGTTAGCCCAAGGCAAATAATCGAAAATGATAAAATAGGATTTGATTAAGGAAATTGATATATTGCAAAAAATATTGATTTTTGAAAATATTGATTCAGGGATTTGATAAATTATTGAATGGGGGCCCAAAGTCTAGGCGACCATTTTAGGGTGCATACATTTGCCCCTCTTTGACTAATGTGTGATCATTCTCAGAACACATGTGGTCAAAGAAGAATTGAAATGTGAGATCAATTTGGGATCACAAGACAACTCAGATGTGTGTTCGACGGATGGAAACACATTATGACAAACATAAGCATAAGCTGAAAGACAAGACCAACACCGTTGCTGTTAAGTGATAGTCAAGTCTGAAAATCAAAAGACAAGATCAACACCGTTGCTGTTAAGTGATAATAAAAAAATAAGAGATAAGAATCAAAAGACAAGACCAACACCGTTACTATTAAGTGATAATCAAGTCTCAAAATAAGAATCTCAAGCTGAGTTGAATGATAAAGCTGAATCAAAGATTGAAGCTGATAGGTACTGCCCCCTTGGAATTGAAATCGAAATCAGGTAGAGGAGAAGCAACAAATTGATAAACTTGATCAAGTCACTAGAAATCATGATCGAAGATGAAGCATGGTAGGATAACCATCAAGCAATGAAGATATGCCCCAGTTTGACTAGGTCAAACCTCAGAAAGATGAAGCAAGTAAAAATGAATGAAAGACTAGAAGTTTGGAAGAGATGGGGGTGAAGAAATGAAGGTGCTCCAACAAAGATTGAAAGATTAGGCCTCAAATGGTCAACCAACTGCGCAAAAGAGGGTGAAAGTTTTGAAATGTGATTTTGACTATCAAGATGAACTCGGATTTCGATTTCGATCCCAAAAAAAAAAGGAAAGGATGTGATATGAAAGACAAGAAGCGAAAGACATGATTGAGAAGGAGCGAGAGGTGAGCGCAATTGACCGACAGGTCCTTGAAAGATAAAAGGAGAGCTCTCTCCATATGCAAGATGCAAAACTAATCTAACATGAACCTAAGAATGCAAACTACTATGAAAAGTGGTTTACTTGCAAGGTCACAAAGCTTTTAGACTCTAATATTCATCATCGAGCGTTATTGGTAGCATCGCAAGATCATACAATACACACTAGTATGACTATGTGAATCTGAATATGATCTATATCAGATAGATATGTGGGAATCCCACCTAGGCACCAAAGACATATAGGTCAAGATGACTAGTGCAGTGAGATTACCTAAATTTAATATAGCAAGATTATACTCGCATCGAGACACAAGTAAAGTCAAGATGGCTATAAGCATGCACTCGCATACGGTCAAGGATAATACCTTGTAGATCCTAGGTGTCAAGTGGATCAAGCATAAATGCTAATGACAATTAGGACCAACAAAATATACCCACAAGCAGAAAAAGCAATAAAACATGTCCCTATGCCCTCAGTTGTCTAGCTATGCATCATTGAAAACTATCATAGGGAGAGAACACTCATCAAAGAAATCATCATAGACAGCACACAAAGAAAACAAAGTCAAACAAGTCTCACCGAGTCAAGTGTTTAAGTGCGTGTGTGTAGGTCATAAAATCAATCTTTGAGTATCGCATTTGCTAGTGGAAAATATCATATCATGCTAAATTGCGGGTAAGATATCTGATAAGTGTTGAGAAACACTTGACGCTAGGGTAGTGTTGAAAAACACAATTTGGGGGTGATGTTGAAAAACATCATTTGCAAGATGTCCTAAAGACCAATGCATCCTAGAGACCAAAGCTAACATAGTTATGCCCCCTAGACAAAGACAAAGACCAATTCCAAACCAAGGCAACAAGGTCAAGGCATGATGGAGAAAGGCTAAGTGTCGAGAGCGCATGCTAAAAGACAAGGGTGTAAAGGCCTCAAGTAGCACCTATTTCCAGGTTTTCACCACTTGGAGATTTATTTTTTTTTAATTTTTTTTGTATTTTTGCTACCATGGCGCCTGTTTCCAGGTTTTCACCAAGGCACTTTTTCTATTTTTTTGAATTTTTTGCATTTTTTGATTTTTTTTTGTATTTTTTCAGGACTTTATATGCTTTTTAGGATTTTTTCAGCATCATATATGAATTTATTTGGAATTTTTTCAGGATCAATAAGATATGTACAAAGGATGCCCCTAGACATAATAGGCATCATGAATAGAACTTCTTGAGATGCAAAACATTGATAGGATCAAGGAGCTGTTACCCCTCTGGATTAGATAGTAAATAAGCACCTATACCAAAAGCTGCAGTAATGATGTATGGTCCAAGCCAATTAGGTTTGAACTTCCCTTTTTGTTCTCTATTTTATTGGTTCTTAGGGTTTTCTCGCAAAACAAGATCCCCCACTTGAAATTCCCTAGGGCGAACCTTCTTGTTGAATGCTTTGGACATATGCTTTTGGTAGACTCTCATGTGATCAAAAGATGCTTTTCACTTTTCATCTAGAAGTTCTAGTTCCTGCAACCTCGTGGTGCGGTAGTCTTCATCTGTCACTAAACCTTTGAGAGAGACTCTACGTGAAGGGATCTCTACCTCTAAAGGTAACACTGCTTCAACACCATAAGTGAGGGCGAAAGGTGTAGCCCCTGTTGGAGTACAAATACTTGTTCTATAGGCCCACAAGGTTAGAAAAACTAAAATCTAAATGAAATATGCAAATTAAACCTATCTAACCACAACAAACTAAACCAACAAGCTAACTAGATCCAAATTCGGCAAAAAAGAACCAAGAAACAACTCACTGCCGGGTACAGGCGACAGTACAATCACCAAAAATATCGTGTGACACTTTTCAGTATACCGGGGCGACAATATTTTTCTGGGTGATACTTCGCTTTACTGCAGGCGACAAAGTTTCTCAAACGGGGTGACAAAGTTTCTCAAATAGGGTGATACTTTTAATTGGTAAAGTATCACGCGACCACACATGAACTATCACGCGATACGGGAAACTATCGCACGATAATCTAAGACTGAAAAACCTGAGAGCCGAAAATGAAGCTAAAAATTGATGAAATTTTTTGACAGAAATGCAAAAAATTAAGGACAAAACAAAAATGCTCTGCCCCACGGTGGGTGCCAAAAATGCACACACTCAAATGGTGCACTTCTCTAAGTCATTACTTTTAAGGAAATCCATGAATGGGAAACCTTCAAAAGTGACCTAGAGCTCTTTATGCATGGAGTTGCAAGATTATTTAAAATTTGCTCTCAGCTAAAGCTATTAAGCTAATGACCTTGCTAGTCAACCACACAATGAGAGATTCAAATGAAGACAAGGGCAAGAATGCCAATATCTCCAAGAATCACTATGAAATGCAAATGCAAACTAGATTAAGATGAATATGCAAGCTAGAAATGAGAGGTGCAAGCTAATCTATGGAAATGAAAGTACAAGCTATGCTATGAAAAGGAAAGTACAAGTATTACCAAGCCTTCCTAGTTAAGCTAGATGAGTTACTCTAAAGCTTGAAAGGAAATCTAAACTATGAAAGCATAAATATGAAGCTACTATGCATGAATGAAACTAAGAATGGAATGTAGATGCAAAAGCCAAGAATGCTCCAAATTTTCAAAAGCTCCAAAGTGACCTAGAAAACCTGCAGCATAACATTAGCATAAAAGATTGATATGCAAATGAGGAAGAGAGCTCTTCTTTTATAGGAAATGAGAAAGAATGGACCATGGAGATTAAGAGGCAAAAGATAAAATCAAGGGTGGAGCATCAAAGATGAGCAATCCATGTGCACAAATATCCTCCAATGAGAAAATAAGAGTCAACTTTTGTGTCCATATGAGACAAAAAGTGTTTTTTCCCTTTTTTATAAAATAAGGATGATGCTTTATTTGTGCAACTTAGGATAAGAGGAAAAGCGGGGGCTTTTTATTTAATAAAAGGGGAGGAAATTCTTTTTAAATAAATAAAGACTTTAGGATAAAATGGTTAGCCCAAGGCAAATAATCGAAAATGATAAAATAGGATTTGATCAAGGAAATTGATATATTGCAAAAAATGTTGATTTTTGAAAATATTGATTCAAGGATTTGATAAATTGCTGAATGGGGGCCCAAAGTCTAGGCGACCATTTTAGGGTGCATACACTTAGTATTACAGTTAGGGTCAGGGTTATGATTAGAGTTAGAGTTTTACTTAACACTTATTGTAGTTAAGATTAGTATAATAGTTACTGTTACATTTAGGGTTACGACTGGGGTAAGGGGCTAGGGTTAGGGTTAGATTTAATATTAGGGTGAGTGTTAGAGTAAGTTTAGGAATGTAGTTAATGATGGGATGCAGGTTTTAGAGTTAAGATTATTATCATAATTAGTATAAAAATTATGGTTAAGGTTAGGGTTAGAAATAGAGTTTTTCTTAATTCTTATTAAGGTTCAGGTAAAGGGTAGCATTTAGGGTTACTTAATGTTAGGATAATGGTAGGTTTAAGTTGAAGATTAGGATTTGCATTAATGTTATTGAAAGAATGGTTAGGCTTAGGATTTATAGTATGGTTAGGATTATGCTTAGAATTAGGATATGGGTTTGACACACATTTAGTGTTTCATCTATTTATGACATGTCTATTGTAATTAATTTTTTACATATATCTAGCACATCCATTTAAAGCATCCTTTTAATTCATCATTAATATTACAAATAAAGAGTAGAATAAAGGATGTTGCAAGAAGTTAAAATATAGTAGTACACATCACTTCAATATTTAAAATAATTTATTTTTCTCTTGTTATGTATCAAACTTAAATAAATGAAAGGGGAAATATATGTTCAGGTACAACTATTTAGAATAAGAAAGAAGTATGAAAGCTAAAATAAGAACTAAATATATGTAAAACAATTCTCCGTAATGATGTAAGTACATGACATATTCTTCAAAGATCAAATTGGTATTGTGACCTTTATTTGCACAATTATCATGATACACTTCTTTCATCATTGATGGAAATGCATCTACTTTTACAGATGTCTCACGCACTAATTTCACAACATCTTTCATCTTCAATATTTCAAGTTCTTCAACATAGTCAATCATTAACACTGCGTGCTCAATAACTTTGACGATATTTGTGCAAGACTTTACAATTAATCTTGCACATTTGTCCACATTAGTTTCAAGGACATCATTTGAGATCACAAAAGCAGTTGGGCTTGTAACAATGATGTGTGACTCTTTGTCAGAGACATCCATAGCTTGAATTGTTTGCTGCAAGTTTTTAAACAAATATTAGTATATATAAATTATTACAATAAAATTATAGATAATTTACAATAATTTTTTTGAAATCAATAATGTTTAACAATACATACTATGATACAATTAATAGAGACACTTAGAATAAGATATTGGTTGACTTTCTATGATGAAATCTCAATAAAATCATTTAAAAAACCCAAAGAAATAAAAAATAATGAGGTAATCATGTTACATTGATAAATTGGAACTTTACATGTTAGTTATAGTGGAATAATGTGTATGAATTTGTGTATTATTTTTTAATTAATCAAAATATATACATATAATACGATATGATTTTGATAATTGATACACATTGAACCAAAAGTGAACATAATTTGCAAATAACATCTAATAACTTATTACTTAACAATCATCGAGGATAATTTTCACATAATCTAGGAGAATAATTAATAATATATTACTGAATAGTTAATTCAAAGTACATCGATGATTTTCAAGACATCCAAGTATGATTTCTTGTACTTTTCTCTTGTAAAGTTGTTTCGCATTTTTCATTTTTTTCATAATGATTATATGTGAATGGTGGCATTATTGTCAAGCCTTCTAGAGATTTTACATGAGATACAACCACAAATGTCAATCATGGTCTTTCTCTCGGGCCTATATCAACTATGGCTTTTGAAAGAGTTAGTCCCTGAGATTTATAAATTGTTAATACCATGGCAACCTTAATGGTAATTGAAATGTTCTCCCCCTTTGGACTGGTGTTATTTGAACTATTTTTGGATGATGATCATCAAATGGTATTCTAGAATAATTATCAAATTCAACCATGACATATGCTGGTGGTTCAAGTGGAGCACTTCCTAGTTTGTAGACAATATTCTTGATATATTCCAATGCTCCATTTACAAGACCATCTTGTATCCAAAGATTTGAAGTCAACATCACCCTTTAATCCTTACCGATCAATAACTCTAGATCAAGTTCATCATTTGAGCAATCTTCTATGGTATTACCATTTCTTGACTTTCTTGCAAGACTACATGCAACATGATGCTTCAAAGAATATAACATTATCATGTTATGGTTATGAACATTGTCATTTGTTGAAAACAAATGCACTCTCTTGTCAAACTCATCATTGGTTGCAACATATAACCTTATAGGGGTTCTCATCATAAGCAAGTTTCAATCATCTATTTTTGGATCTACATCTCTTAGATTTGTCAGAAGTTGACAAAATCTTTGTTGTTGGATGTTTTCTCCATCTTGCCTAAATATTTTATCTAATGTAACCATAGTTTTGAATTCTTTCTATAGTAACTTTTCCCTCCTATTGTTATCATATGTCGATCTATCATTCACTAGAGATAACTGACCCAAATCACCAACCAAAATAATAGATAACCTAAAATAAAGTGATGAAAATTATTTACAAACCATGTATGAATATCATATGAAGTTAGTGCATATGAGTTGTACTAATAAATATTATATCACATAATTAGCCTCATTAGCAACAATACAAGCTATACCTGCAAAGCTTATGTTAGCACTTTCTGTGAATGCTTTTCTGAGTAAAAAATCTATATTTTCTAGCAAGTTTTGACCAATGAAGCTCATTTCATCAATCAAAATATATCTGATATGGTCAATTTCTTATTGAAAACTTGTAAGCCACATCCCTTCTAGTTGAGAAAAATCTCTTATTGGTATTCACAACTTTGAATGAATTGTAGAGGCTCCTATATTGAAAGTTGCAACTCTTGCTGGTGCAAGTAATAGAAGTGGAGAAGGACTTGGAATTGTTGTATTTTGAAGAGATTGATTAATGGAACCAATTAGATAAGACTTTTCAGTTCCCGTTGTTCCTTGAATTATCATAAAAAAAGGCATTCCCACCTAATTGCTATGGTAGTGTGTCATAATAAAGTCGATCGCCTTTTGTTGCTTTTCACTAAGAGTTGTAAAGTTGATGCATTGTAATATGCCATCGTACGTGAGACATCCATGTTTCTTCATTTCACCTATGAAATTGATTACTTTGACTGTATACTCTCTAGTTTGATATTCATTAGACCAATTTGTATTTCTATCAATATCTCTTCTTTCCAACATATCTATTTCAGAAACCTGCATATATTGATCATTATGTAGTCTGGATATAATTTCCCATTCATGCTCTATGGTATTTTCCTAAATATCCCCATTTTATTTAGCTTCATAATCATTGGTAGGTTCAAAATTTTATGTACGTGTTGTTCTTTCTACATACCAAGGATTATAATTGAGTGACTCATGGTTTGCTGTTATAGCATCATTATCATGACTAATATCCCTTTCAATATCACAAAAAGATTTGTATAGTAACAACTCAGATAAACCAAATTCAACCCATTTATTTGAATCATGTGGAAGAATGGATAGATACTTAGGAAAAAAAATTAACAATAGTTTCTATTTGCCTTGGCCCCCATTTGTTATCTCCTCTTTTTCTTGGAGTGTATATCTAGGATCTTGTTGCATCAATCAATGTGATACCTTCCATACAAAGTGGTCTTGTTTTATAGCCATCTACAAAAGATTTTATTTGTTCATCATCATTTTCCTCATTATTTACTACTATAGGTTTGAAAACTTCTCGTGATACATTTAGATTAACAAACCTCCCACTACTCTCCACCAATGGAAGTTCTAACAACATATGACATATTTCCTAAGCTCCAATATCTCTTTCTATAATTGTTTCTATCAGAAGCTTTCAGTAAGCTCGTGCAGCTAAATCATCAAGATTTTCTAGGTTTGAAATATGCATCAAAATTTCTTGATAAGTTTCCAAGTTTTTCTTGGCTTTTGCTACATGCTTTGCAGTGTATTTGATAAATGAATGCTTTGAAATAACAAGTTGCTAATCTATAGTTTCCCTCCATAATTGCAGTATGTGCCAATTATGTGAATTCACTCTACCATCATTTCTTGTTGGTTCAAAATTTCTCACTTGTTTCTCTATCCTCGTATAGCTTGGATCCCCTCAAATTCAATGGCCAAGGAGCATTATACCTAAAACAGTAAAAAATAAGTTTCTCATTTGATTGACTTGTCTAAGTAGTTGATATAGAATATTGATGTAAAACTATTAGCTAATGAAATAATCACCTGCAAACCATTCTTCCCCCTTTTTTATGTAGGTATGCAACCTCCTTGTAGATTGTGTGTTGTTCTACATAGTGGACTATCTCTTCGTAGTCATGGTTGATATCCATCTCTACTAGTTGTGTTGTATTTTTAAGACATGGATATAGACCAAAATTTTTGAAAGCCTGAAATGGTAGTGGTTAATTTATTATATCAAATATATGATAATTTACATATTGTATATGTTATCTAATATTGATATATATGATCAAATTACTTTAAACATACCAATATATTTCTTTGATGAGGATCATGTCTAGGATTCCATGCATGAATAATGGAAAGAAAATATCTCTCAACACTTTTTCGTTCCTCCTCATTTGACTAGTTAATATTGTCCATATTTGGTGCTCCAATGATCCATATGAATCCATGGACATGAGGTGAACCCCTATGTTGCCACTCATATTTACACCAAAAGTCTTTGACATTCATTCCTTTTTCAAGAATTTGCTTTTTGAACATTGTATGCCTTAAATGCATGTAATGTGCAACTATATGAGGATAGTCAATAAAATTTTGTCTTCTCCATTCTTGAGACTCTCATGGATCAATTGGTGATGTTCCTGACATTAGCACATGAAAATCAGGCCAATGCATATATGTTGCACTTAATGTGAAGAAAATTGTAGGAGTGCCAATTTGGTGAAGCAAGTCTGTTAATTATGCTTTACATTTATCCCAATATAATCTTGTACCTCTTAGAGTTGTTCCAAACTGCATTAACCTATCAACCATACTATTATGTGGCATGTTTTTCATATGTTGATGTAGCTCATTGATGGTGATTAGCATATCTTGAAAATTTCTTTTTACAAATACTGATGAATTTTGTGCATGATGTCTTATTATCATGTTCATCACAAAATATCTAAACCTTGGATATTTACCAAAGTGATGATCCATATACTGCAAAAAATGCTTAAAAAATTCACGTAGATGAACTTGCCTTATTCTTGCCTCTAACCAATCACATCTTTCATCAGGAAACAATATTGGAAATGCCATAACCAACAATCCCGATGTGGTCACATATTTGTTGATAGGTGATGTACCTATATCTAGCCATTCAATTAATGCAGATAGAATTGTATCAGGGTTATTAACCCATGCATGGATTAATTCCATTTCTCTTTGAGCATTAGGTGGTCTTGAAGCCATATATGTTGTGTGATCAATTATATTACCTTCATCTATCTCCATGACTGGACCCACAAATATGAATTCATTTGCATCAGAATCAAATACCATGTGTACTGTCTTCAAGTTGTTAAAAACATTCTCATAACAATTTCTTGGTAGATCATTGAGAGCAGTTTCATCAATTCTAACATCTGCATAAAACCCATCATGCTCTACTTTGTATTTCAATTCTTTATACACGTGATCCCTATTTATAGTAAAGTTATAATGTGTGTCATGTTGATCTCTTCTGCAAATAATAACAATTAGCAAATGGTCTATTATATGTGGTAAAACTTTGTATACTTGTTCTACATGTTGTAAAAACTTATTGTGTCCTTTGTAGTTATATTGACGACCTATTGCATTTGTAACTTGTAGTAAATGACCAACACGTGCGATAAACATCCCTTCAACCTAAGACAAATTTGCAAGATCTTCTGGTTGAGGGCCAGGATCCATATTATTTGCAGATGAAAACCTATTATTTCCTCTCTCTTGTCAACACTTGATGCATATAGGACCTTCAGAGTTACGATATGCTTTCATTTGAAGATAAGATTCTTGACAAACATAACACATATGTTTAATCTTCAAACTATCTAACTGAAGTCTATACTACATTTGGAATCTCCTACATTCAAACTAAAGCAGACCATTTGAGTTTGGCATGTTTTCTATAGTACCTTCCATATCTACATTCATTTGTAATTAGCTCCCATGTTGTGGTGTTTCTGAAACACTTCTATGGGTGTTGACTTTTCATTTTCAACATTTAACTAAATGTTTGTAGTAGGTAGTTGTTTATATCTCTCACTTGGTCAGGGAATACCTTGTAAACCTTCAAGTCTTTCTTCACTTTCAAGAGGAGGGAGTTGTTGAGAAGTTCAGACGATTGTTTCTTTCTACATTTGTTTCATCTCTATTTTGAATTTCTAATTTCTGCACTATTACTTCTGCCCTTCTTCTACCAGACCTTTGTCTATCAACTTCATTGCATCTTATTCTTTGTTGTTCTCTTTGAATTTTTGTCATTTGTTCTTGTTGATGTCCATGGTACTCTCTTTGATAATCTCTTTGATATTGTCTTATTTGCTCCTTTGATTCAAAGTTCAATCTTGGTCTCACCATAGCTATTATGAAAGAACAGTAAAGTTAGAAATGTAAATAAAATTCGTACATTCAATATCTAACAATATTGTATTCTTTAGAAAGAATAAGTGTTCGATATTAATTTGTATAATTGTATATATACATGTAGCAACATTGCCTTCGACATAAGAATTTAAATATATTGAAAACTTATATATTCATGTCTATACATACATACACACATATATAAAATCCTAATTACATCTATATGGTTGCATTGCTTTGGAGATAACAAAAAATCTATATTAAAAAATATATATATTTAATTCAAAATTAATATATTTATTAATAATGCATGTCAATTTAGAGATTAATTTTTGGATAATGTTTAAATACATATTATAGAAGAACTCGATATGTACAAAATTATAGTGCATAGATTAAAACAATAATTAAAGATAATGAGAGCGAATAAATTATAACAATTACATAAACATGAAGACAATGTGAGCCAAAATATTGTAACAATGTGAAAATAAATATTTTATTAGAACAATGATTACATAGAGACAATGAGATCAATTTATTGATATGAAATCATCTAAAAGGCCATTTTGAGAAAAACAAAAAAGATTTGATCTCTTGTTTGCAATACAAAACCAATGATACCCAAACACATGTGACCCACCTTTGAGAGGCAGTGAATCTCAAAACAAAAAGCAATAGACAAATATTCAATTCCATTGTGTTGTTCTCCATTGTCCTCTTATCCAATCTTGCCCTGGACATAATTTGGCATGTGAATATAGTTTAAGAGTATGAGTATCAGGGAAGTATATTTTGAAGAACTCTTCACCACTGAGAGGTGAAAGAAATCTATCAACTATGACACCCCTCCACCAACAATCACTATCGAGTGCTTCAACAACTAATCTAGATGGTATATAGTGAGGCATCCTAATCAGTGGTGGAATGGGTCTCATGTGTTCTAAAAAGATTTCCTCAACAAGGGGTTCTCGACTCCATTCATCTGTGATAAAGTGATCATATTGAACATAATATTTTGGCTTTTTCAGTATTATTTATAATTCCTATCATAGTACCCTCAAACCATGCTCCCTCAAAACCCTCCTTGTTACAACATACTTCGACCTTCATTCCAATGAAGGCCTCTATTTTTATGCCTTATGTATGATTACACATAAAAAGATTTCAAATTATCAATTAACTGTAATCCTAATAAAACATATAGTACAATTCCTAATTGTAAGCTTAACTTCTTATGTATCAAAAATAAGTTATTCAAATCACTAAGACAAACTATTAATGTAACAAAGCATTTAAAACACTAAAACAACATTAATAGAAAAATAGACATCTAAAATGATAAAAAATAACTTTATTAGCAAAATTAATATAAAAATTGATGAAAACTAATATATTCAAGTGTTCATTAATATGGCGGCATTGCCCTCCATATTTTAAACATTAGTACACCTATTTAATTAGCAAGTATTTAAATCACTACAATACAATAATTTTATTAGCAAAATTAATATAAATAATTATTAAGATTAATATATTTAAATGTTCATTAATATGACGACATTGCCTTCCATATTAAAATCATTAGTACATCTATTTTAATTTGGAAGCATTGCCTTCCAAATTAAAATAATAAAATAATTAGTCCACCTATTTTAATATAGCGACATGGCCTTCCATATTAAAATCATTAGTGTAACAAAGTATTTAAATCAGGAAAATAATTTTATTAGCAAAATGAATATAAAAAATAATCAAAATTAATGTATTCAAGTGTTCATTAATATGGTGGCATTGCCCTCCACATTTAAAAAATGATTTCAAACATTAGTACAACTACTATATTAAAACTAAATATTAAAATATAATATTGTAAAACTAAATCTAAAAGCAAATAAAATACTAAAAACAATATTTTAAAACTAAATCTAAAACTAAATACAATTCTATAACTAAATCTAATGCTAAATGCAACATTTGAAAACTAAATAGAATACTAAATACACCATTTAAATACTAAATCTAAATCTAAATCTAATTCTAAATACTACATTTAAATCTAAATGTAAATACAACATTTAAATATATATTTAAAAACAACATTTAAATATATATCTAAATCTAAATACAATAGAACATTTCAAAAGTAAATAAAAAAATTAATTCTATAAAATAAATCTAAAAAATAAATGACTTACTTTGAAATGTTTGTGGTTGTTGTTGAAATCTCTGTGCTCCTTCAAATTGTCTGCTTTTGTTTGCAAACAAAAATGAAATGGGCAGAGGGCTCTTTTATAATTGCTTTGTGTTTCTCATCTTTTGGAAAGCGTAGCTCTTTGCATTCCTTTGTGACTGTTTGCATTCATATGTGCCTCTTTGCGTTCCTCTATTGAAAATAATGAATTTGAACAAGCAATAAATCTGAAAAAGCCCATTGCCGAGCATTGAAGAATATTTAAAAAATACATTTAAAAGCCCATGCATTTGGGCATTACCGATTTTAAAAATATATTGATTGTGGGGTGTGGGGCCATCACCTCTCGTCACCTCCCTTGCCCCAGGCTACTATGTGATGACTGCAGTTTGCACTATCGGCTGCGCAACGTACATTGTCGCTAGTAGTGAGCTGTAGACGCAACGTGGGGGAGGGGGAACCCCAATGCCCATGAGGCCCCACGGGGTATCTTGTGGCGTGGGAAAATTCCCACCCGCATGTTCCCATGGTGAGTCCTGTTGGGTGGGTCCTGGGGCCCCCATGTGGGCATTTAAAAAAGTTTTTAAATATATTTTTTAATTTCTTTGCCATGTGGCAGTTGGAGTTTAATTTGGCCCTTTATGGTCTTTTTTTGCTTTTTTTTTTTCATTTTTTGAATGCCATTTGACATTTCTTATTTGAATTCAACTTCTTATGGCCTATTTTTTTGAATTTTAAATCATTTTTAGAATGTCATGTAACATTTCGAATGCAACTGGCCACACTTCTTTTTTCTTTACATGGAATATGCCAAGCATATTCTCGTGTTGGATCTGTGCTGTGCTTGTATAGATGCCTCTCGATGTAATTACTTCTTGATTCAAATCTATTATTTCAATCATGTTTGAATCAATATAAGTGGATGCATGTTTGATTTTAACCTATTCCTTCTTCATTAAGAGCATTGTTGCTCAAACAATATTATTTTCTAAATGACCTACCAATTGACATGATGTGATGTACAAATCTATGCAAAAACTAGAATTATTTTTCCTTATTTTTCTTCATAAATATTAAAACCTATAACCATTAAAATCAATCATTCATTTATTAGTACTTGCCGGTAGGCTAAGTACTATTGTATCACTTTTTGAGTTTTTGATGTTAACGAGTGATTAAATGAACTCTTCTACAACAATGAAAATAAATTCTATTTTACATTTCACTATTAATTTTAGATTTTTGTGTATATAGATGCAAATTTTTTAGCTTTCTAATATCTACGAATTATTTATTTAGCATTTCATTGGGTGATTGCATTTGAGCTCTTATATGCGAATTTATGACAATGACATTGTAAAATATAATATTTTGTGAATCCTATATTATCGTATTCCTTATTATCGACAACCAATTCATTTTTTTCGGCAACTGCTGCTTGCTCTGTTGCACACTTGTTCAACCATTTTCCCATATTTTACGTATTACTACCATTTTATCGGTATTTTCTTTATTTAATCCATAATTTCATATTTCTTAAGATATAGATGCAAAAATTTTAACTTTATAATTTCTACAAATTAATTTTCTATTATTTCATTGGCTGAATCCTTTAAACTCTTATACACAGATTTTTCAGATTGTAAAACATGATATTTTATAAGAATTGTTCTAGCCCATAATCCATGATTATTGCTGTATTTGTATGGTGCCTATAATGTAGCTATCATGCCCATATTGTAGCTATCGTGCACATATTATCACTATTTTCTTTATTTATACTAGTTCTCATTTATGAAAACTTCATCTTGCTTTTGAGAGTTATTCTATCATTTTATTAACGTTTCTGTGTAGCACATAAAAAATTTCCAGTCATCTTACAAACTTTCACTTCAATTTGTAAGGATTTCTTGTCCTTTTCCTTTTCTCTTTAGTGAATTTATTGTGCATTGCCATTTACATATGTTTTCTTTTCCTCTTTCAATCTAGAGAAAACTAGGGAAAACTGTGGTTTAATTCATAAGTTAGTTTATGAGATGTTCTTTTGGTGCTTGATATAAAGATATTGGACTTTTGTACTGTGATTGCAGGAGGAATGGCGATGAAGGGAGACCCACATTCTTATTTGGGATGATTCCATTCACTCTGAAATTTCATCAACAATTTTAGCTTTTTCATGAACAATGCCCCCTTCTTTGGAGTGCTTTTCTATTTTTTCAGCAATCTCTTTGGTCACCTCTGCAATATCTTTCACACCATCTGCCACTTCTTCCACAATTTCCACTGCATTCTCTATTTTCTTTTCATAAAAATGCTTCAATCTTTTTATGTATTACACTAAACAAAACGTTGAAATAGGGATATATATTTTTCTATTTTCTCTATATCAAAATGCTTGAATCTTTTTATTATTCACTAGACAAAATTTGAAATAGTGATAGAATTTTCTCTGTTTACCTTCAAGTTTTTTAAAAGCCCTCTTTTCCTTGTAAAGCACACCTAAGATCCCCTTTGACAGTCTAATCAAACACCCAATTATACCTGCAAATCTAAAGAAGAAAGGAATCATATAGTGATTAAAAGGTTTTACTTGATTATACAGATTGATAACACAACTCCAGGCTGTGTTTGAGAAAGGAAAAAACCTATCACTTGTGACCAAATAAATGAATATCAAATTTCCATTTCCAATGCACATCTATAGTTATATTCTTTCTTGAATTCAATGGTGGACTTTCACAAGTAATAAAAAACATTGGACTTTCACTTTTCTAAAGTACAACAATGACAAATACGAATCTCAAATTTTCCATCTTCCAAAACAAAATAAGAATTGGAAGTCTGGAATTCTAAAGATTGAATTGCAAAGAAATTTCATGTCATTAATATAGACCTACAAATCACAATAGAAATGTTAATTTTTGATCTTTCAATAAAATTATGTTACATTTGTTTACCCAAAGATGTAAATCACATATCTCATGAGAATTTTTTTTCAATTATTTCATTTACTTATACAAATCAAATTTAAATTTTGGTTGTATTTTGTTTGTCAATAACAAAACTATCATTAAATAGTACAACCATTAGCAGTGTGTAGCCATTAAAATAGGCAATCAAATCTACAAAAAATTATAAAAAAAACAATTTAACACAGATCCTATTTGGGAAACAGGGGTTGATCCCATTTTCTGATCTCTGGAGTGTTATTTATTTCTGTGATCATTGACCAACTTTTTGTTGGGCAAATAGAAATTGAAAATTACTGATTATAGAATTCAATATTCAAACAATTAGCCATAATTAATATTGTTATTTTCTTAAATTTTTCAAATCAACATTCTATTAAAATAAAAGGAAAAATTTATTATTATATAGAATTTAAAATAATATATAAACAGTAAAACCACCAGACAATTTCACCATGAAAGTTACTTTATACTGTTAGATCTTTCTAAACTACAATAAGACATTCAATTTCTCTTTTCATTCTCTCGGAACAACAACAACAATTCCTGCAAGCTCCTTGTGTAATATTATTTAATAAACCAAACATAAGATATTATATATATTAAGTATCTCATATCATTTTATATATGAGTCATAATAGACAAAACATAATTGTAATTGTTTCTCAAATTAAATATGATTTGTGAATTGAATAATAGACAAAAAAGACAAGATTACTAAAACTGTAATTAAAATTAAAATTATAATTAATTACAAATTAAAGACAAATACTTGGCCACTACATGACACTTGTTTAAGACCCCTCATAAACATCATTAAAAATCCTTCATTCATTTATTTAAGACCACTCATAAACATCATTAAAAATCCTTCATTAATTTCCTTTACTCTCTTAATCTTTTAATGATTAGACTCACCCCACCCATTGGTCTTAATTTTTTTATAATCAGAAAAACAAAATATAAAAGACAAAAATACAATCGAAAGGTTTAAAACAATTGATAAAAACCAAACAAAAACCAAAGATACAAAAACCAAGTCGCACGTCTGTTACGTATAACGAACATACTCCGAATCGAAGTGGAAAATATAAAAATATTCACTGGTTATTTCTGAGACACTGGGGAGCACGAACAATAACCAAATCATAGATACCCAGTACACAAATAAGTGAAGTCGTCAATTAAGTAAATTTGAAAAGCAATGCATCCGCGAATTCTACCTGGGCAAATATGCCGGCTTCAATTTCGTCGAATGTCAGATGTAGTTCCTGGTAACAGAGCCTGCTTAGTCGATACCATGGCCCTGGTATGGCCCATTTAGTATGGTTCTTTGCTTCTTCAAAGTATCTTCTGTTACCTCATCCTCTGATTGTTTAATTTATTTCTTGTCGTATACTCGGTATTAATTTAGTTTTTCTCTTACGTATTATGAAGGTAAAGAGGTTGGAGAGAGAGGGCATGACACAGAAACAAGCAGAAGCAATAACAGCTGTTGTGACAGAGGTTCTCCAGGACAGTCTGAACACCATTTCTCACTCCTTTGTCTCCAGAGAAGAAATGATCAAGGTAGGATGGAAATTATCCAAACTTCTCTTTCTAAAAGAACTATATTCCTGATTACACTTGCAGGGGTCATTTGAAATGGGGATGCCTAAAAGTATTCCGGCTGCCCTGATTGATATTTGAATTAAGTACGGTGTTTGCGAGAAGAAGATGGGGACGTGATAGGCGGGATAATATTTAAGTTTAAGATCATTTAGTTTGCATTCTTAGCGTTTGGGATAAGGTGAAGTGAAGAGTCAATCTTATGAGCATTCTTACATGGGTCAAAACCTAGTTGGCCTTAGGTATAACTTTCTCTGATTTTTAGTTTCGTTAGGTTAAAGTTACAAGGTTGAAGAGTTTCTCTTAGGAAATTAAAATAAACAATCAATTAGTACTCCCGAGGCATCAAAGTATTGGCAAATAAGTGATGAAGCTCACCTAACATCAAAGCTGATGAGTTCCTTTTAGGAAGTAAATAAATAGTCAAGTGATACATCTTTGGTAAGGACCTTCTGACTTGATATGGGAACAAGGAGCATTTACTCGTTGTATATTGCTGGTGATCTCTTCTGTTGTGATCTGATCATTCGACATTCAGGGGCTTGAGCTCGTATCAATGCACCTTCTTCTGACCACATAAACATTTGTTTTAGTGGTAGTGTGATTCACTCCACCAGTAACAGAATAGATCAGAAGAAAGATCCCACGAATCATGTAGGCGCACAAGAACTTTGTATCAATTGTCTTCCCAGCATTTAAATCCAGTACTCCCAAGCTAGGTGCAGACTCAGTTTTTCATGTCACTCAAAACAAGTTCATCAAAGATTACAGAAGATCAGATACATTTATATTGTTGTCAGCTCGGGTCTCACAAGGAGTTCATGATCATTTTAAGATTAACCAGTTAGAGAGGGACAAGATCATAGACTTAAAATCATAGCTAAGGATTGGTATGAAGATTTGGTAGAGCGATAAATTAGTTGGCTAGAGTTCAAAGATTGAACACCAATTAACATCAAGGGCTGTTGACCATATGGTTTTAGTTATGTAGGAGGTTTGATATGTTATATTATTTGATATTCCAATAAAAGTTACTGTAAAGCCTTTATATTTGTCATATTATTTGATATTTCAATAAAAGTCATTTTAAAACCTTTAAATACTTGTGGTGTATCGTACCTTCTAGGCATACATGGAATATTTGCCTTGGCTTTGTCATGAAATTCAATCTCAGTAGAGTTTGTGATTCTGAAGTTGCTCTCTCCACAGAGACAAGGCAAGCTACAAATTGTCCACATTTTTTGGAAGCTTTAGTCTAAATATAATATTGTCATCTGGGTCTTTCCAAAAAGAGTCTAACTCTTGTACCTGTATGTGAAAGTGATCTTTCAAAAAGGTTGTTTTCCAAGTTGCACAGTTTTGAAGTTTTCCATTGTTTTTCCTTTTGCATCTTCTTATGCAAGGATCTCAAAGTTGATCCCCTTTCCAAATACAAGGGTCCCACAAATATTTTTCTTTATTTTCTCTAGGTCGACAACCAAAAGGCTCTTGCTGCGGTGCATTGCAAAAAGATATGTAACACCATTCCTTCATGTTGTTATGTAATGCAAGCATTATCTTGAACCCGGTCTTCATCAATCTTCAAGGCAGAGCAAACCCAAAATTCTATGTTTGAAAGTTCTTAAGCATTTCAGATTATTCGGCCCTAGACCATCCTTGCTCCTTAGGGCCTTAGATTCTCCACTTTTTGTTCAATTGAGAGAATATGTGCAATATGCCCCAATTTTTTTTATTTTTTATTTAAGATCTTTTTTGATTTACCAGGCTATCTCCAGCTGAACAGGTCTTGAAACTTCCATTTGAATTTTGAAAGGCACTTTTTAGGAATTACCTTGTAAATCTTTATGTAAATAGGGCTTATCTACCCCTATCAATCTTTAATATTACTCAAAGCCTGTCAAACTTTCTGAGTATTTTCTCTTTGTCACATATGTCCTTCCTCTAAAATACAACCTATTTCTTGACGGTATATTTTTACTGATTAGGTGATTTTACCTAGTTGTTATCTAGGCAAGGAAATTTTGGATTAGATCTTGCAGCTAGACACTAAGCAGCATGAGAGCCCTCAAATTCTTGATGGAAATAATTAGAGAATGGCTACATTTGCCAACTTCTTTTGTTAATAATTGAATTTCTATACTTTCAAATAAGCTCTGACACTTGATCTCCCAAGTTGAGCAAGGGAAATATAAAATGATTGTATTCTAGACACTGCACTTAACAACAGTGCTCTGTAATACTTCTTAGGTTGGTGTGCAACATGGGTTAATAATTTTCTTACACTTGTCTGATGTCAATTTCCTTTTGCTTGTTCAGGAGACATCAATAGCAAAAGGACTACTGAGATATCCAATAATCTGGCCTGACTTGTTAGTCTTGTAGCGACAGTTTAAACAGGTTGGTTTCATAACTTGACCAAAACAGATGCCTTTTTTTTCCTTTTCCAATCTCTACACTGTTGATGCGAGTTTTGTTCCACTTACACAACATGCAGGACAAAACACTCAATGCTTCGAGAAACATAGAGAACTAAACCCTCTCTTGAATAAAGTCATCTCCCATGCTAAGCTTTGCAATGAAGATCATGGAATGACTCCAAGGTTCCTTACACCTGTGGATATCTAACTCAGTTGAAATGATGTGATTTGCTGGTTAATCACTTAGGGGGACTTATAGTATTCATTCAATGGATATCAACTCTTGCACTTCTAAAGATTTAGCTTCACAATGTGCAATGAAAAATATATCCGTGATTTATATCACTTCCAACTTTGCTCTTTAACTCCTACTATCTAGACTACTTCTATTTCTAACTATGGATGGGAAGACTAATGGATGGACTAGGACTCCTATCAAATGGAGGCTTGCCTGCGACTTCAACTCCACCTAGTGCAAAGCTTCAAAGGATCGCAAAATGGTTTTCATATCAACACCTTCCCCTTAATCCAACTTGGAGTACAAATCAAGGATCCAATGCCAATTGAACTTGAGCACAACTACTAGATTACCACACAAGGCACCCTTGCATCTACAAGGAGCTAGTGGCCTAGTTTTATAGAATCCAATCAAACATCCACCAATATCACCATACAATCTATCTACTTTCACTCTTACTTTAACAACTTTGAAATGAAATCCTATTTTAATTGAGAGATGTAAAGAACCATGCAAATACACCAAAATGATCATGTGTATCCACCATGCAAGCCACAACAATGAAAAGAGAACAATTTTGATAGTATTTTGGCAACAATTCTCCATCATAACTCCCTTACAAATGAGAGAAAATGGCCTTATATAGGAGGCTCAAGTACAATGAATGGCCAAGATTAAGAGGCAAAAATTTGAAATCAAGGGCCCAAATTGCATCCTATAAACCCTAATTAGGGTTGCCATAACTACAACCAATGACACGAGGGCACCAAATCATGGGCCAATAAGAAAATTACAATGATTTCTCAATCAATGAGAAAATAGGACACTTGGCACATTGCGATTGCTTGTGCTTGAAATCTGGAATTTTCTGATTGGAGGAGATAATTAACTGCCACCTCATCATCCTTGTCCTGTAGCTTTGATTGATCTTTGATGAAGGGAAGATATCTCTTGATACTCAACATTTCTAACTTTGATTAACTCTTCCGAAACCATCAATCTCTTAGCAATTTCCTCATGGCATGATCTGGGATGGCATCCTTGAACTTGCCCCCGATCTGATTTAAACTTGATTGTACTTGGAAATGCCTTCAAGTGATTGGACTTGTCCCTCTGATTTCGATCTTGAATCCCAACTTGATCTCAATTTGAATTGCCTTGATGTCTTGACCCTCGGTAACTTGATGTGAACTTCCTTCCCACTTGTGATCTTTGAACTTGAAGCTTGGATCATTCCCCCTTTGGAGTCTCGAACATCTCTCTTAGCCTACAAAACATACCAAAACATGTCTTACTTATCTTTGTTCAAGATGCCATAATACTGTTCCAAGAAACTGAAAATAGGAAATTAGAAATTAAATTCTTTGGATGAACTCAATGAAGTTGGATTAAAACTTTTAAGTACGATTTCATTTCCAGATTCCCACTCAATTTTCCTCCCAAATAATTCAAAGATTCCAAACACTCAATCCATTAGCCAAAATACCTACCACTCTCAGATTGCAAACAAGATTTCAAAGTCTGATTATGCTTTAAGTTTGACATCTTTAATGACATGAAAACTGAGAATTGAAAACCAATGATGGTGGGGAATGGGATTTTGCTTGGATAAACCATCTCATATCATTCCGCAATCCCCCCATCATCACTATCATTTGGAAAGAAAAAATTGATTTCAATCAGACCTGTGGCCATCTTCAAGAATTCTGAGATTTGAGATGATTGTCAACCTGCTGCTTGGAGAAATTTCGCATGTTTTTGGTTGTACAAATGAATCCAAAACTCCCTCTTTATATATGCCTTGCAATACCATTCCCCCTTGAGGCCGACTTGCTTGTATTGAAAATGAAATAAAAAAAACAAGGCCGACTTGTTTTGAATTTGGTTTCTGATTTTAGCTTGAAGTGGGGGCCGACCTGCATGAAGGAGAGGAGATGATGGTGGGCGGAAATTCCTAGCACATAGGACAGCCTGTCCTATGGCTGGGCGGAATCTGCCCAGTCATAGGACACACACAAAATGCACGGAGCTCAAATCAACTACCTCCAAACTTGATCAAACACCATGCCATTGCTCAAGGACTCCATCTTCAGTCTTGATGTAGGGGCGGAAATTTGGAGTGGATAGGACAAGCCTGTCCTATGGGTGGGCGGATTCGTTGTCCTATGACTGGGCGGATTCCGCCCAGTCATAGGACACATACCAACCTCCTTTCAATTTCTCGATTTGTAGTTTCAAGGCGCCAATTGCCAATGCCAAAAGGGGAGCGAAAATCATAGGTGCATAGGACAACATGTCCCATGGCTGGGCAGAATCTGCTCAGTCATAGGACAGCCTTTCCAATGGTTGGGCAGAATCTGCCCAGTCATCAGTATAAGTTTGATTTATTTAATTTCTTATACTTTAAGTTATATTTGTATAAATACCTTCCAGGATGTTTGAGATAGGTTTCAGCTTCATAGGAGTTAAGGTGCAGATTCTAGATTTTGGGGGTTTTTAAAATATTTCAGGACTCAGCCAAATTTCAAGATTCACCGCGCCTTCAACAAAGCTAGTTCCCACAATCTATCTCGGCTTTCTAAGATCAAATTGAAGCTGAAACAAGGATTCTCAAAGGGTTTAAACTGTTGGAAATCTATTGGGAAATGTGATGCTGAGAGGGGGGGGTGAATCAGATATCACCTATTAATCCATTTTATATTATAGAAAAACTTGTAAAGCATTATCACCAACTTCATCAATGTAATGAAACTAATAGCCTAAACATCATTCATGAAAGTACTCATAACACAGTAATTTTGGTTACCCAGAAACCCTTGAAAGGTAAAATTGGGGTGGGGATGACACCCACAAATCTTCACTACTGCAGTATAAAGTTTGCCTATTAGGGCTACAAATTTGATCACAAAATATGATCTACCCTGTGAGGGGTCTGCCCTGTTAAGAGCTAAAAGACTTATACAATCTACCTTGCAAAAGGATTTTAAACTTACAACTAAGTAAGCACTCGGTTAAGAGATTACATAAGGTCTGTTGAAACCACTCTGTTAAGAGATTTACCCTGATACACTTGTTAGAATGTCTCAATACCTGATCCTTTGGTCTGCACTGTATGCTGATTACAGATCTTCTCCTTCCAGTATTGATTTGATCTTATCTATCAAATTTATCTCTGTTCTATCCCTCATTGCTTTACTCTGTTACACTTGGTCACTGAACTCTATCAGAATACTTGACTGGTCTGAAGATATTCCCTCTTCTCTTTCGCATCCACACACACATATTAGGGTTCAAATCTTCTCTTATATAGACAACTGAGTTCATCCAAGGTTTGAGATCTATGATCTAGATTAACTCATTTTGCCGCTTAACCTTTCCTTAATTCTGATTGGCTCCAAGTGTTGCATAGGGATCAATGATTACAAAATAGAAGCGTAATCACCTCCGTGATTTCCTCAACAAACGGTAAACAAAATATGAATGTCGGCCAAAACGTTTTACCTCGGTGATTGTGCCTTAACAAACACATATGTCAATTCTGGCTTGCTCGGCAATCGATATCTCTTGCACTCGGCATTCATGGTTCCTTATACACTGGCGCTTGACATTGTCTTCTTTACATAACTCGGCAAAAACTTACTCGGCTAATACAAAAGTACTCGGTGACCATAGGTTTACTTGGCAGTGACTATTGCTTGGTAAATATACATTATATGACTCGGCCTATACATGATGACTCGGTCGCAGTGATGATCGACCAACATTGCCTAGATAATGACTAAGTGTAAGACACTAATAGACAACAAAACTATAGGGATCTACAATCTCCCCCTTTGACATTAGTGGCAAAAACACTTTGTCATGACATTTACAATACATTTACATAGAGTACTTAGTATTAATAGATTACTCCCCCTAAGATATATACATATACAAAACTGAGTATATCATACCATTCTGCTTCAGCTTTTGCCCTTTGATGCTGGTAGCTCCCTATGTGCCATGATATGTCATTTACTTGTTTCCCCCTTGTTTTTGGCACTTATGATTTCTTCGTTAGTAGGGATCGTGCAATATTTTTCCAAAAATGGTTTGTGAAGCATCATAACCATATGCAATGCAGTCCCAACCGGATGTTGCAACTTTCAGGACCTCTGATTGCACTTCTAGCTCGGCAGCTAGGTTAACTAGGCTCTCGGCAGTACAAAGATGAGGATCTTTCTGAATTAGTTCCTTAGCCTTGGCTAACTCTCTTTGAATGACCTCCAGATGAGGTGTCAGCATTGTTTGCATGAGTAGATGAGCCCTTATCTTACCATCATTAACCATCAACTCGGCTATCCTCCCTTGACTATGTAGAAGCTTGGCATAATGTTTGGAGCTGGAACTAGCATCCAAACCCAATGATTGATTAGTAGACTTTATTTCTTGCTGTAGTTTATCTACCAGTACCTGGTTATCCTTGGTAAACTCTCCTACATTGCACAGTTTTGTGTACAAAGATTGTGCATTGAGTACAACTCCTTCTGATTCGGTTATTTTGGTAGAAAGTGCTACCTGCTTCACTGCTATCTCGGCAGAGACCTTATTGAGTACCTTTGTCTCAAATTTTCTTTCTGACCACTGCAACAACTTATCATTTGCTTCGCTTTCTTCATTTGTCACTTTCTTGACTATGTGGACAAGTTGTTCCAGTATTGGATCAGAGTCATTAACATCATCCATGTCAAAAGCATCGATAAATATACCTTTTATCTCATGCAAAACTTGCTTTGCTGATGTTCCCTTCTCAATTCTTCTTGCCTGCTTTTCCTTCAGTAAATCTTGCAATATCTGTATTTGTTCATAGGATAAGTTATTTGTGTCCCATTTCAGAATCACAATAACTTCATCGATTGTCACCTCAGGTGTAGAAATTTTTCCTTTCTTTTTCAGTACCTTCTTCTTCGGTGTACTCCCGCTCGGCATTTGTACAAGAGCTTTTATTGCCTCTTGCTCCTTAGGCTCTTGGATGTCAATATCTTTTCCTTTTTCTTCTTTTCCCATATCCTCCACATGAGGATTTGCAATCACTAGTGTAGACTAATCTGCTTGTTCCTTCGGTTACTCCTCGACAGATGTAGATGGAGGTGCAGTTGCTGACTGATCCTGTTCCTCGGTAGTGCTAATACCGGCTAGCATGTCAACTATAACAACCAGAGGATTAGCAGAGGTGATGTTAACAGTTGATGTAGCATCAATTTTCGGATAATCCATGACGTGTAGTAGCATAGGGTTACTGCCCGACAAAGATGTAGCTTGTGCTTCCTCGGCTTGTATGTCATCCTCAGTCAATACCTGATTTTTCACTGGGGTATCCTCAGTGATGTCAACAATAGTTACCTCAGGTAACTCCTGACATTTTTCTTCCTTAGGAGCTTCTTCCTCCTAAATTTGTGGATCATTTGCATCTTCTTTATTTTCTAGCTCGACACCTTGAGATGTGCTAACTTCCTGTGGTGCACTTTTATCAATTTACAAACCAAAAATAATCTTCCAAGTCCTAAGACTTTCTTGAACAACATCCTCAACCTTGTGTTGAAGGATAGAGTAAGCTCTTTGCTTAGGATCAAATTTGTTCTTGTACTGTTCTATAACTTCCTGAAGACTAGCAGGGGGTAGGTTTGATGCAACTTGAGCTAATGTGCTCTCCCTTATCTGCTTCTCGGTCATTAGGGAAAATTCCCATTTCTGTGCAACTCTCTCATATAACTCATTAGGGATCAACTTCCCCATTTGTATTAGTAGCATTTTGAAAGTGCAGAGCATCTCAAATATAGCTTCTTCAATTTTCTCCTTATCTCCTATACTCATGCTCTCAAATCTTATTTGTTTCAAACCTTCAAGTCCAGCAGAGTTCTTGATGGTGTGGCATATTTCATCCACACTTGGTGTTTTACTCTATACTTGTAATTTCTTCTTCTTTACCTCCTCATCACTCTCGGTTTCCTCATCATCTTTCTCTAAAATCAGTTTCCTCCTAGGCTTCTTCCTTGACTGACTCGGCATTGCCTTAGGCTGAACAACTTTCCTTTTCCCTGATACAGGGGTTTTCTTTTGTGGCTCGACAGCTACAGCTGTAGAAACTGCCCTTGTTCTTGGCCTAAGAACAGGTGATGAAATAGCCTTAGGTTTTTGTATTTTCTTGCTCATGGGCTTGGCACTTATTGCCTTCTTGCCTTTCTTCGCCACTAATTTCTCCTCTTCTTCACTTTCACTAGATTCACTTTCTTTATCTTCTCCTAGTCCTTGTATCAGTTCAAGAGGTGCATCTACCTCTCTCTCTCCTATCATTTTCACTAGGTTCTTTACTATCTTTTTCCTCTTTCTCTCCATGGTAGCAGACTTCAATCCCATGGTTATTTTAGACTTAGCCTCCTCATATGTTCCAAAGTAGGGAGCCTTCTGATCAATTTCCTCGGCTAACAAGGCTGTGATTGCTGCTGTGGTTTCATCAATATTAACCTCATAAGGTAATGGCATTAGCCATGATACCCTCGTTAAAACAACTTTAGCATATGTAAAATTAGTATCTACTAAGAAACAGATATCCTGATTGTACTTCTCAACTAAAGACACAGGAATCCTACTTCTCTTCCTCATTTTCTTTTTGAATTCAACAAAGTAGTTTTCCATTACTCCCTCAAAATTCTCTCCTATCTGACTTACAAACTCATTAATTAGTACTGTGATTGGCTTGTTCTTATCCCAAATTACTCCAACAGTAGGAAAACACTTCTGAATGTAAAAGAATAGACAGATGAGTAGAGATCCGAACTTACACATAGAATTCTTTGCTTTTCGGATATAAGTAAGGTTCTCGGCAAGTTGAGTCAGTTGGAGCTTGGTGAGGTCATAGGTATGGCCTTTCTTGATGATTTTCCAAGCCTGGTCCACTGCCATACACGGGACGCTGTCCAACCGACTTGACTGATAAAATTTGTGAGCAATTACCCTCACTGCAAACTCAATCTCCGGATCAATGATAGTGGAGATTGTCATTCCGCGCTTATTCCAGACTGCCTGAGTGTTTGCTTGAATCTCCTCCTTGCTTAAACATTTCATTGTTCTCTTACCAGATATTTTAGGGTATCTAGTTACCCGGTGAATCATGTCTTTTGTTATCTGAACTGGTCCATCCTCTAGCCACAATTGCATGTCGTGTACTCTACTTAGTACAATTTTAATCTAGTCCACTTTAAAATTTTGCGGAAAATCTAGGGCATGAACTAACCCTTGTTTGACAACCTTCTGGTGTTCCGGCTTCAACACCCCGTTGCTGCATAATTTGTCATATGCTTCCTTGATTTCATAATCTCCAATCTCTCCAATTTTGCACATGTAACACGACCTAATGTCGTTTATCATCAAAACATTTTTTGGAACCGATGACAAAGCACCATTAAGATCTCCCTTGATCGCGCTCTCCGGAACGGCCTGAAATTTCTGCGGCTTACACACTTCGTTCCTTACCAATTGGACATTAAAAACCTCCTTTCCTTGTTTCTTCACTGCAACAGACGAAGATGATGCCATTTCTCTCAACTAAAAATTCTCGGAAAAGATTTTACTCGGTATGGTACCTTTTCTCAAGTGTTCAACAGATGATTTGTCGACGACACGCTGAGAAGAATTTGAAATCGCCCTTAAGCTCTAAACAAACAGGTTACACGCTCTTGAATCGCTCAAAGAAATTCTCAAATCGCTTGGTGAAATGAAATGAACGGTAACATTCTGCTTTATAGACTTCAAACGGTCGGATTAGGGCTTCATAAATGTTTCGTACACATTCTAGGTGGAATATAGCTATCTCGGCACTCTTATGTTTAGCTTGGCTAACCCAACACAACTGTTTAGATATAGCTCGGTGTACATCACATCTTGGCTATCACAAGTGCTCGACAAATATTGATAACTCGGTCACTTCTGACTCAAACACTGACGCTCAGCATAAAAAATGAATTGTTCTACTTTGCTCAAATATGTTCTAATTCATCTCTATCTATGCGGATATGGACTTTTTCTCAATATATGTCAGGAACTGATATAAAATAAAACTTTGTAATACTCAGTTCCATACATATCTACTTAGTTCGAAGTAGTGTGATCACTTGATCAATTGGATTTGGTGACCTCAGGTGCACTGGCTTCACTAGTGCTTCCTTCTTCTTTCTTCTTCCATGTTTTGTTCATCTGATTTCTCAGTTTCTCAATGATATCTTCATTCTTGTTTTGATCATTGCTCGGTATGGGTGATTTACAATCTTTCTTTAGATGACCTATCTTGTTACATTTGTAGCATACCATACTTCCATTCATCCAACTTTTAGATTTTCCTCTGAAATGAGTCTTTAGACAATTTGCTCCAATGTGCCCATATTTTCCACAGTAATGACAACTGTACCAAGTGTTATAATCCTAGTTGTATGAGTTACTCTTCATAGGTGACTTAGTCTGTTCATTTGATGACCATTTAGGTTTAGATCTGCATTCAAATGCTCTATGTCCATACTTTTGACAGTTGAAACAGTGTCCTTGAAATTTTGGTGAGTTAGGTGGATTGCTGACCTTAGACCTGCATTCTTGTGCTTGATGTCCAAATTTCTTACAGTTAAAACATTGTCCATTAAATTTAGGTTTAGAATTAGACTTACCATGTTTGCTTCTGCAGACATTAGCTGTATGTCCTGGCTTTCCACAGTGATGGCATGTAGGCTTGTTGTTCTTTGGTTTATCATTCCTTTGCTCTCCACTTTTTGATGATTCTCCTTCCTCAGTGGATGATGATTGCTCATTTAGTCCAAGTCCAGATCTATCACCAGATCTCCTAGGTGACCTTAACAGTTCTTCAAAATATCTTGCAGCTTCATTAGGTTTGTTCATCCTTTCATTTGTTTCCTTTTCAGATCTCAGTTCATTCCTTAGTTGATTATTTGCTGATCTCGGATTGGTGATTTCCACATCTTTCCCGCCCAATTCTTGATTAACCAATAGCAGTTGATTTACCATGTCTAGTTGATTATTAGTCAACCTTTGCATGTCACTTGTCCTTTCATCAAGTCTCATTGATATTTGTCTTTTGTCTTCTTCTGCCATTGTCTTGTCATCTTCAACTTTTTTTTCTTCTGTTCAACTACTTCACAGAGTTTGACAGATTGAATTTCTTGTTCTCTCTTCATATTTCTGATGTCCTCATTTAGTATGTTATTTTTCTCCAGTAGCTCTTCTATGGCTTTGTCACTTTCTGCAAAGTTCCCATTATCAAATAGTCCAGTAGTATCTTCTTCTTGATACTGAGATTCATTTTGCTGAATAGCAATTTCTCTTCTTCTGCTTAAGGATTTATTCGATTCTCCTCTGGCTGCTTCCAATTGTTGTAATGCAAGCTAAACATCAATCTTCTGATTCTCTATAATTTTTCCCAACTTATAAACTTCCATCTCAAGATCTTTTCTTCAAGTGGTTAGACTTTCTGTAAGAAACCCTAGTGCTTTGATACCAATTGTTGGAAATCTATTGGGAAATATGATGCTGAGAGAGGGGGGGGGGGGGGGGTGAATCAGATATCACCTATTAATCCATTTTACATTACAGAAAAACTTGTAAAGCATTATCACCAACTTCATCAATGTAATGAAACTAATAGCCTAAACATCATTCATGAAAGTACTCATAACACAGTAATTTTGGTTACCCAAAAACCCTTGGAAGGTAAAACTGGGGTGGGGATGACACCCACAAATCTTCACTACTGCAGTATAAAGTTTGCCTGGTAGGGCTACAAATTTGATCACAAAATATGATCTACCCTGTGAGGGGTCTGCCCTGTTAAGAGCTAAAAGACTTATACAATCTACCTTGCAAAAGGATTTTAAACTTACAACTAAGTAAGCACTCGGTTAAGAGATTACATAAGGTTTGTTAAAACCACTTTGTTAAGAGATTTACCCTGATACACTTGTTAGAATGTCTCAGTACCTGATCCTTCGGTCTGCACTGTATGCTGATTACAGATCTTCTCCTTCCAGTATTGATTTGATCTTATCTATCAAATTTATCTCTGTTCTATCCCTTACTGCTTTACTTTGTTACACTCGGTCACTGAACTCTATCAGAATACTTCACGGGTCGGAAGATATTCCCTCTTCTCTTTCGCATCCACACACACATATTAGGGTTCAGATCTTCTCTTATATAGACAACTGAGTTCATCCAAGGTTTGAGATCTACGATCCAGATTAACTCATTTTGCCGCTTAACCTTTCCTTAATTTTGATTGGCTCCAAGTGTTGCATAGGGATCAATGATTACAAAATAGAAGCGTAATCACCTCCGTGATTTCCTCAACAAATGGTAAACAAAATATGAATGTCGGCCAAAATGTTTTACCTCGGTGATTGTGCCTTAACAAACACATATGTCAATGCTGGCTTGCTCGGCAATCGATATCTCTTGCACTCGGCATTCACGGTTCCTTATACACTGGCGCTCGACATTGTCTTCTTTACATAACTCGGCAAAAACTTACTCGGGTAATACAAAAGTACTCGGTGACCATAGGTTTACTCGACAGCGACTATTGCTCGGTAAATATACATTATATGACTTGGCCTATACATGATGACTCGGTCGCAGTGATGACCGACCAACATTGCCTAGATAATGACTAAGTGTAAGACACTAATAGACAACAAAACTATAGGTATCTACATAAACTTGTTACATCGCAAATCCTTTGGTCTTGATTCCATATTCCTGAAAGATCTAGCATAACTCTTGCCCATGCTCCAGACAGACTTGACTTCCTAGTAGGCCAAAATTGCCAAAACCAACTCCTGAACCTCACTTGCCGGACCAAGGACTTGAAAATTGCCACCAACAAAGACTAGCTAAGACCACTACTTCTACTGCTTGCAAAAGAGGGGTGTCCCCATTAGCAATGGGGCGATGGTGTGAAAACCTCACAACATACACCTTGAGGCTTTGACAAAGATTCCAAAAATTGCATTGGCCCTTCTGTGGATTTTGGAGTGAGCTATGGGTTAAGAGCAGAACCATGTACACTACGCATGTTCAGAAGCTGCTTACCGCCTCAAAGAAGGATCCTTTTGATTTGTCTCCAAATTCTTTCGTCTCTGAGAAGATAATTAATTGCCTCATTTTCTAAGACAAACAAGTGTGGTGGAAGAGGGCATCTTTCTCAGATTAACCTTTGCAGTTAAATCCGCCCCAAGTTTTTTTCGTTAACATTGGTTGCATCTAAATTTTGGAATAAATGAGGAGCAACCCTTACTCATCGAATCATATGAAGTCCCACTCTTTATTGTGATCGAATTTATCAAAATTTATCTTCATAATTGATTCGTTTCAATCTATTTCATTGGTGCACTCTATGCTATATAGGTTGTCATGAAGCTGCCTTTGATGAAATCCTCTCCTGCTTATGGTCATAGTTTTAGCTTCTAGCATCTAGTAAGCAATATATGAAATATAATAAGATATAGGATCGTGATGAATTCACATAGCATGTAATATATATATCATATGTTGAATTCTGAGGGAGAGGTGGAAGTCTCTAGCAGGATTTATGAAAAAATTGCATAATGTTACAATAAGAAGCCTTAATAACAACACTGCTATATATTGTTGAGATATCATTACTATGTTGTATTTTTGGTGCTCGGATGTACTTCAAATGCTTGCCTTTTCTTGACTGTAAATGTAATCGTGTTTTGTCTTTTAAGTTTTAACTGCACCACTGTGAAATCTTTTTGATTTTAAACACTTTTGTATTGCACAAGGATTAAAGTAGCTTGTGAGGCATACACTGCTAGTTCTCAAACTGCTTGAAATGAAGAAAGTTGTTTCATTTCATTATTGTTATTTAATAATTTATAGAAGAGGCGAGATAATTTTTTCTTTTATTGAAACTAAACCTAGATATGGAACTAGCCTGGGCACTTATATTTTTGAACCTTGCAGATTATTCATCTTTAGAACTTCTTTTGGTTCCCTTAGCTTGAGTTGTGAACACAGAACCTTAAGTAATTTTAGTTATTACTTGTGTATTCTTCTCGGATTTCTTATATTATCTTAATATTTCTAAGATTAATGTTTTATTAACTCTTTTTAAGAAGTCTATTAAATTTATTAAATTATTTAATATTACTACTTGTAGACATTTGACCTTTGCTAAAAACTTAAAAAGATTTAAAGTAATTTCTTTCATTTTTATCTTAAGTAGAGTTGTAGATATTGATGGGAAGGGCTTTCTAGATTTTAGTCTATACATTTCCTTTTTGATTTTTCTAATATCACATACTACCATGTAATACAACAAAATGTATTTTTTTATCTGCAGAGTGAAATGCTTCATGAAGCAGCTTTATCAAAATACAAAGGAGAAGTTAAGAGCTCTCAGGTAACTTTTAAATTCACATTCACGGTTCAACTCACTATTGAATATTTGTATTTACTTAATGAATAATTTCTATGAAAATTAACTGGAAAGCGTAAAAACAACCAAACAACCCATATTTAAATCATTATTATCATGTTTATATGATTTAACAAGCACTATTTTAATATTTTCTATAATAGCTATTTGCAACGAGGTTGGATGCACCAATTGACAGGTTGTTTGTATGTTGATTTATTTTGAAGAAGAGGCATTATTGAGTGTGTATGTTCTCTCACTTGGTACCATAGTTGGTTTTTAATGGGGTAAACACTTTGTATGCCACAGTCCCAGGGTACAAGAGATTTGGGAACAAATGTTATGATCTCAAATGCAAACCTGCTATAACAGCTGTAAACCTTTGATCAACATGTCTGAAAAATTTGAATCTGAAATGAAGAAACAGAAATCTAAATTGTACATCTCAGCTACAGTATTGTTTTGAGTTCAGGGTAACCTCTGTATGTGTCGCACAGATAACAAAACATTGTTAGACCTTATCATTGTAATCTATGGCAATAAAATTAGCACACTCATTCCATCATCCACAATGTTGACATATTATAATATTTTTTTATATTTAATATTTTATCTGTCACTCAGGGAAAACATGTATTAAATCTACCCTGATGAAATCCCATTTTTAATTATTAAGAGGGGATGGCTGAAACAAAGTACTTCACACATTATTTATGCTCCTATCAAATAATTTATTTCTTACCTTGAAGTAAGGCTTAACTAATCAAATATGACCAGTAATAGGTGGAGAGTTAAATAGTAAATTCGGCTAAGACATTGTCTTTGTACCTACAGTTAGGTGCTTATGCAAGTGAGTATTCAATTCTTATAGAATATTAAATCACATGGAAATGTGTATACGCTTCTATATTTAAGTGCCTTCTTTGGATCTTGTACCATATCTCTTCTATGTCTTGGCATGTGCAAGACCATGGCAAGGACTCAGGCCTGTTGAAGTTTTTGATGACTGAATTCAAATTTACAACTACTGTCCTGATCTGCAGCTAGAAAAAAGAGTTATCACAAGGTCAGGAGGGTGAATGATGTATTCACAATGAGATTGGTTAGGGAGATACAAGGATATTTGGGCTGAAAAATCTCTCCTGAGGCCTTTCAACTGATTAACAAGTTTGGAAATCACTTTATTTAGTTTTAGAGGTTCACCTACATCAGAGTAGGGGGTTATGATGAGCTACTTCATACGTTGCCCAAATATGCAGAGGATAAATTTGTTCTGATTGAAATATGTAGGCAAGTTTCAGAGGTTAATAAAAAATGTGTAGGGAGAAAGAAATCATGAATCCGATTCCCCATCGGACTTGAATGTTATCTGTGCAAATCCTGATCGGATGCTCTCAACATTGAGAGAGACAAATGAGGTTTCGATTTGACAGTAGGGATTTTGTGAAGAACAATTTGAAGGTTGGCCCCTCATTTCATCATGTCCCAGATATGAAATGTTATTGGGCAGATTGTTTAGATGATTATGAGGTACGGAAAATAGATTGGATGAGAATGACCTTGAAACAAATTGTAATATTTGGATTGGGGTGGGATATTAATGGTGTTGAAGATGATAATTCTGATTTAATTGATCCCATCTATACATCTCGCATTCAAATGCAACCAAAGTTCCAATAGACCGGAGTCTTAAGGAACATAAGGATCTCAATTCTAGAACTTGTGTTGTGCTGAAAAGGACTCATATTTGGATGGCTAAGAACAAAACAAAGACCTCCAAAGTGTACACTAATGGAGGGCAAAAGTTTGGTGGCCAAACCATCCTAGCCAAGTAGGATCCTCTTCATCCATAGTTCCAGCTCTTACACAACAAATTGTTGCACTAGGGGGTAGTGGAGACTGAGAAGAGCTACTTGAGAAAAGAAAAGCTCCAAAGAAGACTTGTGGGGATGGCCCACCAAAGGACATTTGTTTACTGCTATACCTGGTAATTTACATACATGGAATAATCATAGAGACAACAATGTGTACCAGATATAGGAGTAAAATATATCTTTATTAGCTCATAAATACATTACAGAGAAGAAGACCAAGGTGGTCCGCCAAGGATTACAATTTATCCGACCATACCGTGCTGTCTTCCTTGGCGGTACATGACATATTTAAAGGACCCGACAGTTGCCAAGAGGGACACAACCGTCAACCAACCGACACAACAACTACCCAAGAGTGTTAACAAATTTAATATAGACAATTAATACATTGACGGATAACCAATATTATCAACCATAACAATATACATTTTATGCCGACTACATCATCCCCCCAAAAGAAAAGGTCGTCTTCCAGACGACAAGTATCAAGTGATATCTAGGAAGACTAATGGCAAGAGTGTAGATAATAACTCGTACTGCATAAACTCAAAGTTGTAGTCTACTTCAAAAATAAAATAGGGGTTTGGGGGCAACGCCCCCAACAGGGTCAAGGGGCAGTGCCCCTCGTGTGCAGTTCCCTAGGCGCGCTCCTTGTCGCGGTAGAGGGCAGGGTCAAGGGGCAACGCCCTTGCCGCCAAGACCACTTTAGCACCTTCACAACCACACAGAACTCCATGTTGTGCATCATTTTCTTGATTTTTTAACACGCGAAAAAGGCAAAAACAATATTGATTAAGCCCAAAAATGCAGCTACCACTACCAAATCTCTTACTTTTCGACACTAGAACTCAAGGAATTGTTGTCATACGCAATAGTGGTACTGATGTGACCGTACTAGAAGTTGTGGTACCAAGTTATGCTTCATCCACATTAGTCTTCGTATGGGTGGCCACCGTGCATGGCTAGAGAACTGTGCAATATTAAAAATTTGTGGTGCCTGTATGGACAATTGGTTCTTAAATGACCGTACAGTGTATGGAACCATCAAACTTTGTTCTTTTCCTATATGGAAAAATGATTCCGGACTAAGTGCACGACATACGACAAAATTAAACTCTCCATTGCTCGTCATTGTCGGTGCCATACGGCTGATTATGGGCCTCATAGGGTGTACGGTCTGAAAGCATGTATTGTTGTTTTGAAGGTCTGTACGGGATGTGACTATTGTACGGGATGAACCAGATAAATTTGTCTGTACACAATGGAATTGTTATGTCTATGTGCAAAATTGTGTTGCCCGTACATGGTGAGATGCTTGTTGTACAAGATGATGCACACAATGTACGGTGGTGTACCAATTCTGTATGGGAGGTTGCTTTGCTAGTACAAAGGTACCGTATAGGTGCTGGTATCACCACATATTCTATGGAGGTGTCGTACGAGTGTTGTACGATAGGATTGCAATTGGATGTCTATATGGTGAATGGAATGGAGTGTGGGATTCGTACATTATTCATGATGTCATATGGATGGCTCCTTCTCTAGACTTCTTGGCTTGCCAATGTGCTTGTCAACCTCCCAATTCTCAATCTAGCTGGTTTTACCCATACTTGTGCCAAATTCTGAATCTGCCAAAAGTAACCATTCCCTCGCTGAGAGTAGGTTTTATAAATTTGTCGAGAGTATGAATCAACCAATGGCCTCTGTGTAGTCTTCATGATTTTTTTCTTTCTATCTTCCATTTTCGTACTATCAAATGTATCCTCCATGACTTTACATGCTTTCATCAGTTTATCTTCATAGAAAGTTGTAGCTTATAGAAAAATTACATGTTGGCGCAAATACCTCATTGTCCTCTATTTGCCAATGGAATAATCCGTTGAGAGAGCTTGTCTCATCCTCTGAACAACTTCCAAGTTCCAACACTCCATCATTAGGTTCCGTTGTTGTTCCTTCCTCCATTCGGAACTCTCCACCCTTTGACTCAGAGTTTGATGCCAACTCATGGCTCACCGCCTGGCTCCGTAGGTGAATGACGTACTTCCTCCCCTCACTCTCGATGGAGAGTGTGTTTTCCTTCCAATTATGGTTTGCTTTCAATGTGATCAACCAACCCCTTCCGAGGAGGGCATCATATGCCTTCTTTTCTAGCTGGTTGACAACAAAGTCTAGAAAGAAATGTTGTGAACCAATAGTTACCTTTTGTGCCATTAATGTCCCCAATAACTTAATGTCATGTTGGTCGGCACCTGCCTAGTGGAAGGTTGGTGATCGAAGTGTTGGCTTCCCCAGACACTTCCAAGTTTCCTTCGACAACACATTGACTCTCGAACCTCCATCAACGATGGTATTTATCAACTTCCCTCCCATTATCTCCATGTCGACGACTACTGAGTTCCTCCCAACGCTTACCTTCAACAACATCGAATCAGTGACCAGACTCTCGATTGGCTTCTCCATTGCTTTGTCATGCTCATGGCCAATTGTGTCGTTACCAGCTACGTTGGTAATGGCCATCTTTAGTTGTGACATAGTTCGTAGGAGGTCGGATACTCGTATTGGTACGGTGGCTTGCAACAACTGTCCCATGATAGTTTTCTCCAACTCCGACTGTAGTGGAGTATTGGCGGCATCATTTGAGGCTCTCCTCTCCTTTGCCATTGCTTGTTCAATGTTCGCCTTGGCTTCTTGAAGTCTTTTCTTTTGCGTACAAGGGTCAGGATATATTGCCTTCTTAGTTTGGAGTCTGGTGATTGCCAATACTTCTTCGTACGACTCCTTCACGTCTAACATATTTACTCCCTTCTGTTTTGGGCATTTAGTGTCTTCATGGTTCCTTGGACCACACCTCTTGCACAAAAAACTCGTGTTGTTCTGCCCGCTCTGGCAGTGCCGTGCAAAGTGACCCCACTCGTTACATGTTCGACACTGTATGATAGGGTGTCCTCTAGAGTTGTACTATATTTGATTATGCCATTGATTTCCATGACCGCTTGGCGATACATTTTGGGGTTTCGATGGAGTGGACTCTTCCCGTGTGAAGAGTAGTTGTGCGCTTCTAGTCTTCAAATTATATGGACACTCCTTTATCAAATGACCCATCACTTGGCAAATCTCACAAAACATCATTTTTAGGACAATTACCTTTCGTGTGCCCTTCACTTTTGCACTCCGTACACCATAGTTCATTACTTTCTTTGCTGGCCCCTTTCTCAGCTTTTAGTTCTTTCATCATTTCTTGCCGTAGGGCCTGGATTGTTGTTGATTCATCATCACTATTACCCTCAGTGCTATCATCATCATCTGTCTTCCTCTTCCCTCGAGAGGATGTCTTGTTTTTACTCTCGATGTCCATCGCCCGATTGTAGGCATTGACGTATGAGGGTGGAGGCACCGCTTTCATCTTCTTACGCAAGGAGGGAGTGAGCCCCTCGATGAACCACCTCTTCTTCAACCCGTCAGCTGGTTGATTCTCCAACTTGCCCAACAATTCCTCGAGCCTATGATTGTAAGCCTGTACACTCTCGTTCTTCCTTTGTTTGGTATTATAAATTTCAGGAACGATCTCATCGTCATCTTGTAGTAATTTAAACTTAGCCTCGAATGCCCTCTTGAGCTCGTTCCAAGAAGCTATGGATGAAGCATCTAGCTATGTGAACCGGTCGATGGTTGTACCTTGTAGCATTGCTGGAAATGTTCTTTGCCAATAGTCTTTGTCTTCCTGACCGTTTGCTACCCATATAGTTTCACAAGTCTTTCAATGCCTCGTAGGGTCTTTCGACCCGTTCCCCATGAACTTCGACAGTTTTTGTTGATCGACATTCGAACTTGTCAAAGGAGTCACCATCTTTGTTGCCTGATTACCCCCTTGTGCATTAGACCTAGGTGGACTGTTCCGACCACTACGTTTTGGTGCTTTCCTTGCACTCTTAGCCACGTGCGCGTCCTCCACATGTCCACCTCCAGTGTCCCCAACACCTCGAGTACTTCCAGGCCTTGGTTCGTACTCCCTCCGTCTAAGGGTCCTCCTGAGATGGATAGGTTCTCAATGCCGTGAAATATGTCAGTTAGTTCAAGATTTTCTTTGCACTCCTCATCTGATGACGTTTGTACAGACAATTGTCTTCTTCGTTCTCTTTGTTCTGCAGTTCTTAAAGATCGCCTAATCACCTGGTCTTGACCACTCAATGGCCTCTTCTCGCCTTTATTGGGATCCAAGGGCATGAATCACGCAGTGCTGGTCCGACTTCTTTTAAGGCAACGATGCCAAAATGTTTACTTCTATGTCTGGTAATTTACATACATGGAATAATCATAGAGACAACAATGTGTACCAGATATAGGAGTAAAATATATCTTTATTAGCTCATAAATACATTACAGAGAAGAAGACCAAGGTGGTATGCCAAGGATTACAATTTACCCGACCATACCATGCTGCCTTCCTTGGCAGTACATGACATATTTAAAGGACCCGATGGTTGCTAAGAGGGACACAATTGTCAACCAATCGACACAACAACTACCCAAGAGTGTTAACAAATTTAATACAGACAATTAATACATTGACGAATAACCAATATTATCAACTATAACAATATACATTTTATGCCAACTACAACATTGGAACAAGGGAGCAAGTTGAGAAAGAATGAAAAAAAGAAGCTAAGAAAGACAAGGGGAAGGAGAGAGAAAGTGAACAAGAACAAGAAGTAGAAGTGATGGATGTTGATTCTTATATCCCATTTCAAGATTCTTCTCAAAATGTGCCTGATAAGACTCCCCAAAAGGGTAAATCTCTCTTCTTTTCCATTTAATTTGCAAAATGTAGCAAAAACAGTTCTACTGAAGAGGGCTCATCCCCTGCTTCTCTATCCCAAGCTATGGGTACCACTTCCTATCCATTGTGGTTGGAGAATACATTGACTAAAAAGAGGAAGACTACACCTATAAGTATGCTAACTACTGATAGCATGGGACAACTGTTGCAAAGGTTCTTGAAGCTCGAGAAGTTGAAGACTACCTCCAGACTGATGTAGGATAGCAATTTTGATAATTTATATGTGGAAATTGCCCACCATTTTGCACAAAAAGTGCCTGGTTAGGCTACAACAGCTAGCTGACTATAATATGATGAAGGTGGATTTGGGACTTCCAAGCAGAGATGGAGACATATGCAACTTTCAGGTAACTGCCTCCAGGCTTGTGAAAAGGGTTGAGAGATAAACAGCACAAGGATGAGCTCAAGCAGGCTGTAGAGTTGCTCACCAAGTTGCCTAAAGTCTCTGGTTGACCCTTCATCCCAACCTTTTTATTAGGCAAGCTCCTCTTTTGACCCCAACTTTGCTGTTGGAGTGTAGAAAGATAGTGACTTTGGCAGAGCTACATAGGAATGGATAAAAGATTTGAAGGTAAAGGGGCCTCCTTTTATTGAAAAACTAGGAAAGTTTATGACGATTTGATATTGTTGGGAAATTCTGTCAACATAGAGATAGCCAACACAAAACAAGAAGAGGCTATATGGCTACAAACAGAATAGAAGCTCAAGGAGATTGTGGACATGGGCTTGGATAAAGCTACATCAGAGAATATTGTTTGAAATACAAGTGATATAAGGTGTGATGTGGAGAGAGCTTAAAATGGAGAGATTCTTTCCTTAAGCAAAACATCAAAGAGCAAGCTGGCATCATCAAAGAATTGACAAATTGTAGATGCCAACTCAAAAAGAAAGATAAATCAAGAGATGCCACCATGGAGGAATTGAAGGATGAATTCCAAAAGGTAATCGATGGATTCTCAGATGAAAAGGCTTTCAACAAGGATAATTTGAAGAAGTTGGCAAGAATGGACTTTGCATTGGCTTGGTATGATAATCATCCAGCAAGCTACACATCCAAAATGGGTAAAGTTCGTGCAAACAAAGCTCTTTGGGAGCTTAAATCTTAGAATGTGAATATTCCACAACATAATGAGATCCCAACAGTGACCTAGGCATTGATAGATTGCAAGGCACGCGTGGCAGTGGCACGAGCTCTAGTGGATGGGGCAAACATGGGCCCACAAAATCAACCTCCACAAAATTAGTCACCTATGTCTTTTTGAAGTTTCAATATTTACAGAGTTCATTTATATTAAAACTTTATTTTAAGAATCAGTTTTGAAGAACTCATTGGTAGTTACACTTTGTACAACTATAAATTTGTAATTAAAGGACTATTGAAGGGTCTGAATTTTTTCTAAGTTCTGAGAGTGGAGGTGAATCGACACATAAAAAAAAAACAATTCTACCACAATTCAGAGTAATTATTTTTTAATCCAACTAGCCATCAACAAAAGATATAGTAGTGATAACACATACACATGAACACTAGATTTACATGGAAAATGTAAGATGGGAAAAACCATGGCGAGAAATATACTCACTATATGCAAATACTGAATTACAAAATTTTACGCCAGAAGCCAAGGAACTCACTGTCCCAACTGTTTTAGGCACACTACCAAGGATCTAACTAATCCTCAAGGAAATTTGAACAATATAGATCTCCAAAATCTGCCAGAAGGAGCTCACTACTTCCCAACATATTGTGGTAAAATAATGAATGTGTTATTAAACAATGATCATGAATGATCTATATATACAAGATACAAGAGAATGTTTCTATAACGAATAGGAGAGAGGAAATAGAAACATTCTTGTAGAGTGAAAGAGAAAGTTTCCATAATGAACAAAAGGAGTTTATGGAAACATTACAAAAAGAGTGACCATTAGAAATAGACGAAAGAGAGATAAAATTAGAAACTATCTATTATCGTAATACCCTCCCTTAATGGTTAGTCTATCTTCAAAAAAAAATAAATTTGCATGTCCTTAGAAAGCGTAAAAGGCAGCCTTGGGTTGATCAGAGAGGTCTGCATGTTCTGCAACGTTGGCCTATGGCTGGGTTCCACCCTGCTTCCGCTGATTAGAAGCAATGCGAGCCCTACAGTCTTGAAGCATATGACCAAATTTGTGGCAGTAGTTGCACCGAATGTTCTTCTTTCCTGAGACGAAGCTGATGAATGAGATGGGCCTTTGTCCTTGTGAAAGGATTGGGCCGAAATGCTTGTTGAAAGGAGGACGAACGAGCACTGCTACCAAATTGTTGCTTCCAACGATCCTGCTGCAGAAGTTTGATGCATAGATCTGAGAACTTTAGGTCAACATTAGTTGCAGTATTGTTGAGCATCTCAATAAAGTGCTCATAGGACGGTGGTAGGCTTTTTAGAGTAATGACCACCATGTCCTCTTCCTCCATTGTATGGCCAATGGCCTCAAGCTGATCCTTGATGTCCTTAATCTTCAGAAGATGTTCTTGTAAGCACATTCTCATCCATAATAATGGAGAGTAGCTGATTCTTCAGAAAGAGGCTCTACTTTTATCTGATGTCTCATGGAGATCCTTCAATATTGTCCAGATCTCTACAGCTGTCTTGCCAGATGGGATTTGCGACAGCTGATCATCAGTAATTGAAAGCTTAATGAGCATAACCGCTTCACGATTACGTTCATCAAACTTGTCTTGAGTCGTATCAGTTGTGGTAGGACGAGTCTCGGTACCCTGAACAAGCGCCTCAAGGCGACAGTACTCGAAAATCGCCAATATGCGCTGCTTCTAGGTGTTGTAGTTCTTTCTGTTGAAACGCTGGCTGCCTTCCAACATAAGCCTGGTGAGAGATGCCATAGCATGTTTTTCAAAGAAAAAACATGAAAAATAAAAAAAGGGCACGAACTTCAAGACAAATTAAATCCAAAAAAATTGAAGAGACACCCAGTGAAGAACTCAAAAAACCCAAATAGAATCTACTGTTAGATTCTAAATTTGTTGGCTCAAAAATTGAAGCACAGAAAATGATGCACTCAGAAAAAAGCAAGACTGACCCAGTTGAGATTTGCAAAAACCCACTAGGAATATGCTGACAAATTTTGGATCCGCTGGCTCAAAAATTGAGGCACCCAGAAAAAACGAACGACAACCTAGTTGAGCTCTCGAAAAACCCACAAGGAATCCGCAATCAAAAAAATATTCCGACTTGAACTAAAGGGTCAAAACCCTAGTTGAAAATGCAAAAACCCTAGACAAGTGGGTGAGGGAAAAAAATGCAAATTTTGAACACACTCGGGGCAAAAGTGCTTCAAAAATCTTGAACTAATAATTTCAAAAAAGAAATTAAAATTTTTCGAAGAGGCCAAGAATTTGCTCTGATACCATATTGTGGTAAAATAATGAATGTGTTATTAAACAATAATCATGAATGATCTATATATACAAGATACAAGAGAATGTTTCTATAATGAACAAGAGAGAGGAAATAGAAACATTCTTGTAGAGTGAAAGAGAAAGTTTCCATAATGAACAGAAGGAGTTTATGGAAACATTACAAAAAGAGTGACCATTAGAAATAGACGAAAGAGAGATAAAATTAGAAACTATCTATTATCGTCATACAACAAACATAGTGAAATAATGAAAACATGATCTCTTGATCTGTTGTGTGGCCTCTCTGTCGGATTCATCAATTTGTACCTCTATTTTGCCTTGTTCACACAACTTCACCTTCACAATTGATCCACACAAGCTTTGCAATAACCTCACTCACAATCTTGCTCATCTTATCCTTTTCTGCTCACATATATAGAGATTTGTCCATCAAAAACATCAATAAGGTCGGCCAAAAAGATATAAGCATTATTATCACAAAGTTGGCCAACTTGAGCACAATATCTGATGCGGTCCACCCAAAGAGATAAAGGGGACCCAAATGCCTCATAAAATGCCTTCCTCAAGTAATAAAATTCATCCATACTCATTGCAACATTCTCCAAAGCCGATGCCAATAACATGTAGAAAAACATTAAAAGTAGGTTATCAGTCATCCCAAAAATACTCTCCAAAACATATAGCGCCATCCGAAGCACAACATGCCATAGTACAGTCATGAGAAGCCTCTTTACTCTTTCCATAACCTATATCCGAACCAATAATACTCAAATCCAGTCACCGCAAATAGCTGAGTCAGCCAGGAGGCAACATAGACAGCAATGTAGCACTTGTGACAACATATCTTCACTCGTAGAGCAAACCATTAAAAGATATTTGAACTAAAATACTGCACGAACCATCTAACCATGTCCACCAAACCACATACCTTGAAGTCTCAATGCGGAGCAATGCAAATCATTCTTTGAGCCTGTCCAGACCTTCCTGATAGCCAGCTATGTTGTCAGCCAAACAAGGCATTGTATTGATGTCAAATACAAGGATAGTGCAATATTCACAGAACTTAGTCATTATAACCAGAGCTGTAAGCTGCCATCATCTCATGCGGAGGAATGCAGAGTATTCTCCCATAAGTTTTTCAAATACTCTTTCCTGCATATTCTTGCCTATCATACTTCTATCTGTCAGATATATCACAAATGTTCTCACCGCAATCATTAAAATCTCTAAACACTCGATGCCAAACATCAGTCATCATACTTCAAATCTTCTTCATCAATCAATGTCGCAGCCTTGGTAACTAATTTTCAAATCTTCTTCATCAATCAATATCACAGCCTCAACATCTTTCCATCCTCAGCAAGCTGACATCAATGCTACACTAGAGGTTGACATCAATGACAACACAAATCATAATGCTAACAATCTCCCTCTTTGTAATGGATGACAACACCAATGACAAGTGGAACTGAACTACCTTTCTGAACTTCCTTCTCCCCCTTTGACATCAAGTACAAAGGGTGCAAAACTTTCTTCCGCTATGATTTTCCAAATAATAACCTCAATTTCTTCCCCTATCAGGGAAACCAACTCTTTGCTTTCTATTTCTGCAAGCCGCCATCTGCACTGCTCCCCCTGAGAGCAATCATAGCAATAATTCAGGAGACAAAGGATAGGCAATTGTCCTCCCTCATAACGATGCACTTCCCTTATGCATTTAATTGAAAAAGGAGGGGTAATAACCCCCAATTTCTGTTTGAGATACTCAAAAGTATCTTTAGCCAGAACATTAGTGAAAATATTTGCAATTTGTTCCTTGGTAGACACATATTCCAACTTAACTTCCTTATCAGCAACTTTCTCCCTCAAGTAATGATACCATATAGAAATGTGTTTTGTCTTTGAATGCATCACAAGATTCTTGAAGATATTAATGGCACTTGTGTTATCACATATTATTGGAATTGTCTCATCAAAAACTATTTTCCTATCCTTAAGTGTTTGCTTCATCCAATTAACCGCCTACAACAAGACACTGCTGCAATGTATTCTACCTCTGCAATGGATAGTGAAACTGAATCTTGTTTCTTGCTCATCTAAGAGATCAACCTATCCCCCAAAAAGAATGCTCCACCACAAATACTTTATCATTTGTACATCCTGCCCAGTCAGCATCAGTAGAAGCTTTTAGTGAGGAGCCCCCATCTCTTTTGTACCATATGGCAAAGTCCGGAGTACCTTTCAGGTATCTGAATATCCTTTTCATTGCCACTTTATGAGGTTGTCTGGGATTTGCTTGATATCTAGCAGCTAACTAGACTGCATGTATAATATTTGGTCTTGAAGCTATTAAGTATAACAGTTCACCAATCATAGATCTGTATAACTTTTGATCAACCTCCGAAGAGTCATCATCCTTGCTCAATCGACAACCAACAGCCATAGAAGTTGCCACTGGTTTGGACTCTTCCATTCCAAATTTCTTTTGCAATTATCTGATGTATTTGGTTTGAGAAATAAAAATACCATCTTCCTTCTGCATAACTTTGTTGAACTGCTATTGAATCAAATATCTGTCTAATCTGGCATACCAACCCCTAGGGGCTTGTTTAAGCCCGTACAATGCCTTCTTGTGTCTGCAAACCATGTCTGGGTCTTTTGATAGTTTGAAACCATCTAGTTGTTCTATGTAGACTTCTTCAAGTTTTACATTTAAAAATCTAGATTTATCATCCATCAATCTTGCTTTGTTTTTGGTAACTTATCCATCTTCATTCAGCTTGTTCCAGAATACCCACTTAGTCCTAGTGACATTCTTGTCCACCAGTCTGGGTACTAGCTTCCATATTTGATTCTTTTGTATTTGATCCATTGCTTCTTCCATGGCTCTTATCCAACATTCATCTTTGCTAGCTTCTGTATAATTCTTTGGTTCTTTTGTAGAAATGAAACAATAGTTTGATTGCTCATGTGCTTTAGCAAGTGTTCTCCTTGTTTGAACGCGTTTATCCCCGTCTTCAATAATCTGTTCCTCTGAATGATCTCTCTGAACATACTTGACAGGTGTTCTTGGAGTATGTTCTGATTCTTTATTATTATTATTATTATTTTCTGGAGCTTTTCTTTCTTCTGCAGGAGTAACAAAAAATTCTAATTTAATCTTTGGTTCTAGAGAAGTCTGATCCCATATCTCATCAACCTTGACATCTACACTTTCTACCTCTTTCTTCAGCCTTATATTATAGCACCGGTATGCCTTGCTTGTAGTAGAGTATCCCAAAAGATAGCTTTATCTGATCTTCCATCAAATTTTCCTAGATTCCCTTTATCTCTCTTGATATAGCACTTGCTTCCAAAGAAAATGAAATGCTTGACAATAGGCACTTTTCCAAATCATAGCTCATGGGGAGTCTTTGTATGATTCACTCTGATTTGCACTCTATTGAGAAGATAAACAACAGTATGTACTGCATCTCTCCAGTAGACATTTGATAGATTAGCATATGTCAACAATGTCCTAGCCATCTCAACAATAGTTCTGTTTTTTCCTTTCAACTAGTCATTTTGCTATGGGGTCCTAAGAGTAGATAGTTATTTTCAAATTCCATACCCCTCAATTAGACCTCAAACATTTAATTGTAGCATCCATTCGATTTTCAACTAAACTCTTGAAAATTTTAAATTTATCTAGAGCTTCTGATTTTTCTCTTAAAAATGTTAACCATGTTATTCTAGTATAATCATCAATAAGCAACATGAAGTACCTTTCACCATTGATCACTCTTGTCCTGGTTGGTCCACATAGATCAATGTGTATCAACTCCAAAGGTCTTATGGTTGAATATTCTTTGTTCTTGAATATGTTTCTGGTTTGCTTATCCATCTAACATTCTCTGCAAATTTTGTTGGAAGGATTGGTAACTCTTGGCATATTTCTTACAACATTTGAGAAATTGATCTTCTTCAGATTTTCAAAGTTGATGTGTCCCATTCTTTTGTGCCATAGTCAATGTTCATTCTCAAGTGCCAAAGAGCAACTGCCTCCATTGTTCTTCTTCAAATAGTTGACATTTTCATTCCTTATTCCTTCTACAACTAGCTTTCCTGATCCTTTTTCGATTTCACATTTTCCTCCTTGAAAACTAACCTAATTACCTTTATTGCACAACTAACTAACAGTTTAAAAGACTTTGTTTTATTCCCTTTACATAATGGACAACAATAGCTTTATGCTTTTCATCAATTGAAATAGTTCCCTTACCACAAATAGGTGCGGAACCTTTGTTAGTAAAGGAAACTGATCCTTCATTGTAGTTTTCAAGATGTACAAATACCTTTTTTGTCACGGTCATATGATTAGAGCAACCAAAATCAATGGTCCAGGATTTGGATTCTTTCATCGCGTGCAGAGCAGCATTTTGTCCTTCAGATTGGACATTGTAACTATCCTTGATAGCTTAAAAAAACGCTTCATCATTCGAGTCATTACCTTCCTCATGCTCTGAAGAATGAGTTTCCATTGTGCAAAAAATTTCCATTTTACTTATCTTTGTCATCTGACTTAACATTCTTGTTATGTCTTCTATTTTCTTTTCTTTCATCAATATCAAGTTTCTTCTTATTCTCTAAAAGGACATTTGGCAACATAGTGTCCTATTCTTCCACAATTGAAACATTTGAAGGGTTACTTACCTTTGTATTTGCCAGATCTTTTATTTAGTCTTCTAATAAAGTTTGCCTCTTCATCCAAAACATCTTTCTTCTCATGCTGGTTCTCCTCAAGTTCCGATGGCTCAAATGCAGTGACAACACCTTATAGCTCTTCCAAAGTGTACTTTTCCTTATCTTGACTTTGTTGAATAACAATTGGCAGAGTTTTGTAGGTCTTAGTCATAGTCCTCATCACTTTTAGCACCACCTCATTGTCTTCAAGAGATCCATTGGAGCCTTTGATAGAGTTGACAATTTCATTTCCTCGATGTAGATAACCTTCAAATCCTCATCTTCTGACATCTTTTGGGTCTCAAACTTGTGCTTCAGATTCTGCAACTTGATCGTTTCCCAAACATCAAATGCGAATTTGCAACCCATGACTTTCAAAAATTTCTGAATCACCCAAACTATTGATAATTGCATTTCTTGCCTTTGCATTGTTTTCATATACTTTAATCTCTTCTTGAGTAGTAAGAGCACATGATTCTAGAGGAACATTGCGTCTTCTGATAACGTCAAGAACACTATATGGTATAAAGTCCAAATGAGTCTCCATTCTCTTTTTCCAGAAGGTATAATTCGTTCCATCAAACTTAGGTACTTTCGTGCTTTGTTCTCCAGCCATTTTGGATCTGCCTCAAGCGTTTAATCTTATTCTAGAGGAACCTTGCTCTAATACTAATTGTTGAACACTACTAGGTGCTGAGAGGGGGGTAGGTGAATCAACACAATAAGAAAACTTAACAATTCTGCCACAATTTTGAGTAATTATTTATTAAATCCAACTAATCATCATCAAAATATATAGGAGTGATAACACACACATGAAAACTAAATTTGCGTAGAAGAACCAAGATGGGAGAAACCACGGTGAGAAATATACTCACTATATGCAAATATTGAATTACAAAGTTTTAGGCCAGAAGCCAAGGAACTCACTATCCCTACTGTTTTAGGTGCACTGCCAAGGATGTAACTAATCCTCAAGGAGATTTGAACAATATATATCTCCACAAATATGCTTGAAGGAGCTCATTGTTTCCCAACAAACATAGTGAAAGAATGAAAATAGGATCTCCTGATCTACTGAGTGACAGTTCTTTCTGATTCAGCAATTCGTACCTCTGTTCAGACTTTTTGCACAACTTCACGTTCACAATTGTTCCACACAAGCTTCGCAATAACCTCACTCACACTCTTGTTCATCTTATCCTTTTTGTTTATATATGTAGAGATTTCTCTATTAGAAACATCATTAATGTCAGTCAAAAAGATATAAGCATTATTATCACAAAGTCAGCCAACTTGAGCACAAATGTTTAATGCAATCCATCCCAAGAGATAGAGGGGATCCAAATCCATCACAAACTCAGCCAACTTGAGCATGATTATTTAATGCAATCCACTCCAAGAGATAAAGGGGATCCAAATCCCTCATAAAAGGTCTGCCTCAAATAATGTAATTCATCCATATTCACCACAACATCCTCCAGCCGGTCCCAAAAGTAACGTGTAGAATAACATTAAAAGCAGGTTATTGGTCGACCCAAAAATACTATCTAAAACATATAGTGCCATCTGAAGCATGACACACCACGATACAATCATCCTAAGCCTCCTAACTCTTTCCTTAACCTATATCTGGACCAATGATAGTCAAATCCAGTCATTACAAATAGTTGAGTCGACCAAGAGCCAACATAGACAGCAATGTAGCAAGCACTTATGACAACAAATCTTCACTTGTGGAGCAAACCATCAAAAGATATTTGAACTGAAATACTGCACAAACCATCTGACCATATCTAGCAAACTGCATACCCTAAAGTCCCAATGCGAAGCAATGCAAATCATTCTCCGAGCCTGTCCAAATCTTCTTGACAACCATCCATGTTGTCAGCCAAATGTGCATCATATCTCTGTCAAATAATCAGTTGAGATCTTGAAAACTTGATAGTGCAATATTCTCAAAACTTAGTCATCATAACCGCAAGCTGCCATCATCTCATGCAGAGGAAGGCAGAGCATTCTTTCATAATTTTTTCAAATCCTCTTTCCTGCATATTCTTGTCATTCATACTTCTATCTTCCGTATATATCAAAAACTTATTCAGTGCAATCATGAGAATTTCTAAACACTCATGGCCAAGCATTAGTCATCATACTTCAAATATTCTTCATCAATAATTCATCAGTCGATAGTCTTTCAAATCTTCATCTTTCAATGTCACAGCCTCACCAACTAATCTTCGAATTTTCTTCCTCAATCAATATCACAGCCTCAACAACTTTCCATTCTTAGCAAGTTGACATCAATGCCACACTAAAGGTTGACTTCAATGGCAACACAAAGCGTAATGCTAACAGAATTGTAGTGCAAGAGCAAGACACAATCAAGGAAGGATCAATAAAATTTTGCTCGTTCTTAAAGACATTCTTTTGTCAATTGCATTTGAAATTGGATGCGGTGCTTGTTATTTATTTCTAAGTCTGTGAGCTTGAGTAAAGTGTGGAGATTGCTTTTCTTTGTAAATGTGACATTCACCTGCATGGTGTTCATTCTCTTTTGGAGTGTAGTAAAATTTAAATATGAAGCTATATATCTATCATTGGTATTTCAGTCTTTGTATTGAGGTGCTGGTGGTATTCGTTTTTCAAAAGTCTCTCAGTCTCATAACCTGTGTGTTAAGGCTGATATTTTAAAATATACCTTTTTAGTTTGAATTCCTTGATTGCATTTGTATCATGGCTATGAACAAATGTTAGTTTGCCTTTTGTACTTTTTTGGCTAAAAATATACCCCAATTTTTAAACTATGAATAAATCAAAATTTTTATTATAAAAGGAAGCTGCACATTAATTAAAATTCAGAGGGAAGTTAATCAATAACTTACCCAATTGCTTTTGCTTATTTGTCTTCATATCTAGGGAGTCATTTTACTTAAATATTTGAGGCAAATCTTTTAACATATTGAATGTCCCAAGACAAGATGATAGATAAAAAACACCTTTGAATATACATGGGAGCTAAGAATTGATACTTTTGAAATCTAAGTTGCCGGTTCGGATGCGGGTTCGAAATTCGTCCAAAATTTTTTTGGGCTGGGTTCGATTCGTTTTGGGTTTGTTCATACAAGATTTAAAAAAAAATAAAAAAATATCTATATGTAAACATATGCAGCAGCAAATAAGTTCATACATTACTATGCTAATAATAAAGCAACATAGCAAAATACACCACCACATATATTGTCGTTTTAGTTCAAATGACATAACAAAATGCCAAAATACATCACCATATCAATGTTTTGGTTCAAAAACAATAATGTCAACATTTATAATCAGTCATCAGTGATCAAATATAATAAAAAACCATCAAACAAATCATCATCTTGCTGTAGCATATTAGAAGCACAAAAAGTGCCACTAGCATCAGTACTAGCAGCCTCAGGCCCAGCCTCAAGATCAGCCTCAGGATCACTATGTTGCTCGAGATCACCTTCATCAATTGCAAGTGCATCAAATTGGGCTTCCAACTCTGCACGCTCTGGTTCAACATCCCAATGCTTTACCTCTCCTTTTTTGTAAGCATTGTCTTTGTGTGTTGTGAGCCTCAAGTTTGAATGCACAAAGACCAAGTTATCTGCCTTCTTGGAATTTAGTCTATTGCGTTTTATTGAGTGGATGAAGGAGTATGTGCTCCAGTTCCTCTCAGATGATGATGAACTAGCAGCCTATCAAGATTTACAATTTTGAAATTAAAGAGTTTAGAGTTTTGAATAATTTTTTTAAAAATATTAATAAATTCAATAGTCATCAACAAGAATTTAGAAAAGAGTTAAGAACTTACTTGTGATAAAATTTTGATGGCAATAGGTTGCAAGTGCTGGTACATTTGTCCATGGAAGTACCACCATTTATGAGCATCAGCATTGTTCTTGTCTTCAAGAGCCTCAAGACCACAATCATCGGTGCTTGCGAAACTCATGAATTCAGACCTCACCGTAGGTCGTATGTGCTCGGGAAATAGTCTTCGAAGGGCTGCCTTGTACCCTTGAGCAACTTTAGGATCTCTGTATGGGGCAACTCTAGTGGTACTCCCCCTGAGGACCGTTTGACTATAATCCCTATATTTTACTGGGGATGGGAGTGGGTCAAAAAACCCAGGGGATGCGTCTTTGTGGACCACTGGCTACAAGCTATTGCTAAAATGATATAGATAAATATTTCTACACAAACATGCATAATGATGAGATGGCTTGTAGTCTTACACAATAATTCACACCAAATATCTTTAGTTGACTTTTAAAATATTACACTTGATTGAAGCACATTACATCCTAGGTGAATTAGAAAAATGGAGCACACATACATTAAATGTGTTACAAGGAAGTACTGACGAGCAGCTTTCCAATATACTTCTTTAATTATTTTCTTGGGTTTACGTCTTGTGAACCTAGAAACATGAATTGCTCCACTACTTAATGCATCTTCATTTGGAAACTCTTCATTCATTTATCCATAGCAGCAAAAATCGTTTGGGGAAAAAAATAGGCAAACCAAAATATATGTTTTTTGGAAAAACCAGACTTTAAAAAAATGTAAAAAACAATAGAAAAAGGGAAAATTACCTTTTTGAATTTTTTTTTTAGGGCATTTCCATTTAATAGAGATATAAAGAGCAAATTAAATATTGAGTTTAAGCCGTGAATTGTAGAAAATAGGATTTTTTTTGTTTATATTCATGTGATTGATTACATTGCGTTGCATAGAGTATACTTCATAGTGCATAAACAATAACTAAATGTTTACAGTTGACAAAATTTCAATTACATTATACACTACACAGTCAACCTTTAAAGTAAGTACAAAGCTCCAAAAAATCAAACACAGCCAATGGCTCTTGATACTACAAATAGAGCTATACTAGAGGGCTGCAAATCCTGATGATTAAGCTCCTAGCTCAGAGTGTTTCCCAAGTCATTACACATCATGACTATCCAAGTTGGCCTTGAAGATGTCAAAATCCTCAAGCTAAGGAAAATTCACTAAAAAAATAGTTTTCCTTTGCTTAGCAGATATCATAAATTACAAACAGGGATTTAATTTATTCATATTTGTGGTTTAATAGTACTTGCAATTTCTAGAACAGCGTGAAAGAGAAATATATTAAGAGTGTGAAAGGGAAATTATATGACATAGGAAGCAATGGCAAAGTTCAACTTAATAGGTTTTGAATCAAATAACTCAGATAGAGTAATAAAAATGCTTTTGAAACAAAATATTACATCTCAAAAGAGCATAAATGATTTTGAAATGTTCTCATTGATCACTATTTTAGCAGATTTGTAAGACAGTAAAGGGAGTGTCAAATATTTTCCATTAGATAATAATGGCCTGCTAGTACAAAAGAAGAAAGCAACTATTTGAGCCACAATTTTAGCTATAATTATTCAAGTAAATTTTCCTTGATTTTGTGTATAAGTGGATGGAGTTAAAAACATTGATGGACTTTGAGTTGAGAGTTTGGGAGATTATAGGTACAAGTTTCAATGAAAAATCAAAGCATGAGGAACATTCCCTTTCAATGGGACAGTTGCTGCTGATATCTATCCGGATCATTAAAGGGAAAATATACGAGGCCTGCTTCAGCAGGGATTAAGATAAGCCCACAAGACTAGGGCAAGACTTCTCTCAAGGCATGTATTAGTTTGCCTAATATCTATTTAACATGCATGGAATGCTATGCTTATATGCTATATGTCTAAAGCATTAATGTACTATTATTGTACTCCTTGCAGGCCTACTGAACCGCCATGTATATAATGAACCTAAATGGAATGTAGTTCCTTAACAATTGCAGGGTATGCATTTAAGCAGTGAGTTTTCACCAATTAAGAAATTATTAAGTTCACAGAAGATAATAAGAGATTTACCAAAGCAATCCTTCATTTTGATATAAGATATTGCTCTAGTTCATTTTTTTCAGCACTACAAGCTGATTTTAATCTTTCTCATATGAACCATTTTGCTTCTGTTCCACAATGTTTATATATATATTTTACACAAACTGCTACCTAGGGGTAGCTACCTTTATATTCATCAGAAAAGAAAATACATATCAAGCACAAAGAGTGAACAGCAGGATCCTAATGGCCTCTATGATCTCCTGTGCTCACTCGATTTGTGCAGACGAGAACAGGCTCTCGTTTACATCCATTACACTAGCAAAGGTTTCCATGTCGTTCCTCTTAATACCATCCCTCATCACCTTGATTGTGTCCACCTTATCTCCACTTCCCAACACATCCTCTACACGAAATGCATCAGCAACGAGGCCTGTGTATGCTGTGGGATTGAGGTTCCTCAATGCTACAACAGTCTCCTATAGTCTCGGCGTCACCATCCTCCTAATGGCCCTCTACATCAAAGCATAGTCTGTAGTAGTGCGGGCCACTGTGTAAACGAACTTACTCAGAAGTGCCATGTTGTGAGCATGAGGACTGGCCAGCGTGTTATCTCCAAAGATCTTCTTCACCATGTCCACAACAACATCCCCCTCCAGCACAAAGACTTTCTTTAACTGGGCATCCTCCGCATCACTGCAATCACAAGCCATATTATCAATGTCCACCATCTGTGAAGCCATCTTCTTTGGGCTGCATACACATCCCCTTTGTTTAAATCGATTCAGGCAGTCAAGGCTGAATACACACACACAGACAGACACATATACATATACATACACACACACACACACATACACATACGTACATATGCACACACACACTTTTGCTTCCCACTTGATTACACAATTGTCACTACTCTACCTGCTTGACATTAAAACTTGAGCGCCAATGTCAATTTGAAGCTCCAAATTGTCACACTTCATTAACATTCAAAAAGGAAATTTCTGCCAGCCTAACCTTGATAATCTGAACCACCTTGGTAATTGTTGACAATTGAAATGTTAAAATTCTTTTGAATAGTCAAGATCACAAGAATTCCAAGAAAATGAACCCCTATAGAGTTTCGTTTCAGTTTGGTCTGAGTTTCTATATTAACTTTTAGCAAGTACTCTTATAAGGTTTTGATATGTTAAAAAGATCAAATCGAGGCCTTAGTATTTATGATATTGTCTACCATTTCCCACTAAATTGTGTCTTTGGATTTATATACATGGAAAGCATTATTACGAGTCTAGGGCAAATGACAGTAGTGTGCAATATTAAGAGAAAAAACAGCACATCTCTCAACCATTCCATGTTAATGTCCTTAACATCAAACATAGAAGCATACCAAAGAATGTGTCTCTATTTTAATGTCCTTAACATCTATTAGAAATATACGTCCATTCAAGGTCACCTACCTTTGATTTGTCTCAACAACCTGATGAAATATCGTGAACCTTTGGTGAACCATGTCCCAATGGCTAGTGCTAAGTTCTGTGCTGAAAATCAACAAAAAAACCTGATTAAATAGCAATTTTGCCCGGCTAGGGTATCATGACAAGTTGGTGGATAGTAAATGCATTTCGTGGGTGATCTTTTTGCAATTTTTTCACAATTCAAACCATTGTTGAAAAATACAGCTGGTTAAATTGGGATTTTTTGGGGAAAAAATAATTTCGGCTGGGGATTCGTTAAAAATCGCGAAAATCAGGATATTTTGAGGATTTATGCTTCTTTGCATTTACCAACCATGATCACCTAGAGAAGTCGGGGTGCTGGTACTGATACAGGGATGTGAACCAACCGAATCAAGGTATGTTAGTAAATGGATAAAGGTGCAGATACATACAAACACACACACACACACATGCATATAAATGGACACAATACATTTGTCACACACACATGCATATAGATCATACATAAATATGTATGTTATTGTCCTTGTCCCTATACCAGAGTTGCTTGGTGACTTTGTTGCCAGAATTCGTTTTGAATGGCATTGAGCACCTTGTACATAAAAGATCATTTGAATTTCCTTCGGCATGACACCTAAGTTTGGTGATTCCTTTCATCATTTAATAATAATAACTAAATAATTTAAAGCACCTGACTGATATCTGTCTTGTTTGTAGCTGATTACTGATATTTAATTATGTGGATCTAACTTTATAAGTTGGCAATATGTAATCATGTTTATTGGTCAGTAACAAATGCATTAGTGTTTGGTCAATGCAGGATCATCATTTCTCCTTGCTCCAGCGTGAAACTGAAAGATTAAGAACTGATATAGAAAAACTTCGGAGTGAACTCAAGTAAGATTCACTCTGTATTCTCATATTGAGTTTTCAGACTAGTTTCTGCATTTTTGCTCACATTGATTGTTACAAAGCTCATGTTTTTCAGGCCTTTGAAGTTTTGTGTACATTGGTCTTTAACTTTAGTTTTGAGGATCAATTGTTTTTTGCAAGATATGGCTTGTCATGTTTGTTACCTTATTTTAGTTCTGCCAGCATAGATTCTATTGACCTTCCCTTTAGAAGCATCTGTGATGGTCCAGTTGTTAAGTTACCTAAAGAAGACTCGAAATATGGAAAAGTACCATTGGCCTGAGATGATTGTGGAGGAAAGACTAGATAGAAGAAAGAACACATGGATGAAGAAATGGGACGTTAACAAACAGGAGTGTCCAGATACCAATGCAGAAATTAAAAAGTTTGTGAGGGAAAAATCTAGGAGTATCTTATGGTCAAAACAAAATGGGCATAAAAAAGTCTATTATACCAAAGAATTTAATCCCATGGGAGATCATGAGGAAAAATCATACATAGGAGCAAATATGAAATGGAGAGCAAAAATGCTAATAGTTCTACGGAGAAGTAATTCTCATCATTTGAGTTGTGAAACAGGTAAATGGATGATAGCTAAAGAAGAATGAGAGAAGAGAATATGCCTATTTTGCAACATGGGAGTGGTAGAGACTGAGACATTTTTTCATGGAATGCCCAGCATACAATGACATTCTTTTCAGCTATGTGTATATTTTAGAAGCGGACAATTTTAGTACTTTATTTGAGGTGTGAAACAGGTAAATGGATGATAGCTAAAGAAGAATGAGAGAAGAGAATATGCCTATTTTGCAACATGGGAGTGGTAGAGACTGAGACATTTTGTCATGGAATGCCCAGCATACAATGACATTCTTTTCAGCTATGTGGATATTTTAGAAGCGGACAATTTTAGTACTTTATTTGAGGAAACACAGCTGGACAAAACATAAAACTTATTGATCAAAATTCACTGTTGAAGGGCAGATCTAAAGAGGAAGTTACATATTGTTTAAAGCTTTGGTTCCCTGTTCTGGGTTGTGTGCTATTCATGGGTCCCTTAGGCTACTTCAGCCTCACGGATGTTGTTAAAATCATTCATTTATTCATTCCTTTTTTTGGATGTTTAGTGTGTTTATCAATACCAATAAGTTATTCAGGGAGGCCAACCACTGTTTAATGCTTGAATTAAAATTGCTTTCATTTGTGAAGCTCTAGCATGAATATGTTGACAATTGCACTGTTGACACTGTGTTTTCTGTTTCCCCTTTGTCTTCTAGCAATGATTTGAAACTCTATGAAAACTTTTGTTTTTTGTAAATTTGCAGATATGAAGTTGACAAGGTGACTGCTGGGCAGCGGTTAGATTTGAATCTGGAAAAGGGGTAAGGTACATGCTAGTCCCTATCTGTTATATAACTTCATTTGTCTTGTCAATAGATTGTTTTGGTCATGATTTATTTGTCATGCTAATGCTTCCCTTAGCTTCTCGTACCAACCTGTTACCCCTTTTCTCTTTTTCCTTTAATTAACCTGTACTGTACACGCATTACTCAAGAAAATTCAGTTGAATACTTAAGATGATAGAGAATATCGAGAACATTTTGTGCCGAGGCAATATATATATATATATATATATTTGGGTTGAGATTTCAGTGTTGTTAAGTAGTTTAAGATCATTCATAACTATTATATGTATTCCTAATTTTCATGGATGACCCAAAGTGTACCGAGGGTAGTGTTTAAGAAAGGATGCATCAATGGCACTTTCTAATGTTTTACTCAGACAAATGTAATTGGGTCATAAAAATGTTATGATGGTGAGCATATTCAGGTATTTAAGCTGAAAATAAATATGGAAATTTACATGTGCACACATGAAGTAATCTGATCAGTGAATAAGATCAGTTTTGTAACCTCTCATTCAACTTAAAGTATAAAGCTCGATAAGCATTAAAAGGTAAATATATATTACTTATCATGTGGAGCTCCTTGTTATAAGTTATAACACATATTAGAGGGCCTTAAACAATAAATGTACAAGATAGATAATTACTTAAAATCAACAATAAATGTCAATGCTAAGAACGAGATGCTTAAAGTCATTAATGAAAGTCTCAAGAGCATTGTATAAGAATTACAAGTTGTACATATAAAAATTCTGAGACCATATTTATTATTAATTATAGAATGCACTGAAGTTGAGCAGATATTAGTGGTACAACTGCAGAATGACCTCAGCAGGATAATCAATGATGTTTTTTTGACTCAAGATGACTTAAATATTTGAATGTGGTAGGCCATTTAAAGTGAGATGCAAACTTCCCTGTTTGGGTGCCACGTATGTACTAAATTCATAAATGTCTGCAGTGTCAATAGCAATTCTTTAGGCTATAGTGAATTCACAGTAGTAAAATCTTTGTTTTTTGGCATTGAAGAAGAGTAGTGATGTCTTCTCAAGTGGAATGCTGTGTAGTCTGGATCTATAGCTGAACATGCAGAATTTAATTATTGAAAATGTTCAAGGCCCTTGTATAAAGTGGAACACGTGGACATTAAAATGAAATGTAACAAGTACATCTAATAGGAAATACCCTAGGACTTGGCAAGATTCATTGTGATGTCATAGTCACCATCATAAAAATCAATGGAGAAAATTTTGTTTTGTCTAATCCTGAATGGGGATTACATAACCAGAAAATATGTTTCAAGCACATTCTGAGAACTTGTGATATGCCTATGTTAGATTTAATTATGAAAAGGACAATAATGAGATTTTTAGTCTTGTTTTCTCCAAAATGCTTTTGTAATGGTTCCATGTGAAGACCCTCAACCTGAAACTACCACCTTGCCCTTTAGTATCACTAATTTCTGAAATATAAATACTGCTATTTGGGTTCTCAGCTGTATTTATTTGATGTTTGTAGTTTCAATATAGAAAGGTACAAAGTGCATGACAGAAATAAATGCTTGGCCAAGACATAACTATCGGGATCATTTTCAGAACCATTCAGACTGAAGCTTAAATCAGAAGAGAATCATATTGCAGAAATAAGATTGCACCAGTTTATATGAGCGCAGATTACAATCAATAGGAGAAAAATATCAGTGTCAGAAGTCGCTGACAACAGATATGAATATAGCTCCCAGAAGTAGATTTTCACAGTCAGCAAAGAAGCCGATGGAATGCAAGGGTAGGCCAGCAATTTGAAATTCTTCCAATATCTCCACCCCTTCAGCCTGTGCAAGAAATTGCTGATAATGGCAAGGATGACAGTGCCTGCCAAAGAAGAGTAAGATCACACGGGAATAGAAAGTGCTGCACCCAAAAAGTGTCTACTCAGCCAAAGGAAGGGTTAAATCTGAATCTTTACACTGATACAAAGGGAATCCACACTCTGCAACAGGTGCACTTCACTTCAATCATTACTCTTCAGAGGTTCAGGCAAGGAGAAAAAAGCCTTCGCACCAGCAGATATACATGCTGTTTCCTTGTCTGGATGCTCACGTCACAATAGTCAAACTTAAATCTTCATTCAAGTTCTCCGTTCCACAAATCTCATGGTGGAAGAAGATATTTATGGAAGAATATATCAGAAGATTGTCATGTTGTCTGTAGCAAGATATTGGCTCCCAAAAATAGTATCCACGATAAACATTGATATTTCAAAATATGATTTTCCCAGCCATAGAATTTGCATCCATAAAATCAATGCCACTAAAAGACATCAGAAATTGGTTATCATATTGCTTATGAATCGATCACATTCAACAGAATATATGAAACAAAACCTTTTATGTAATTGGCAATATAGACTCTTCAACTTGAATACCCAGAGATTTAAACTTCATCATATTCAGAAATATAATAACCTTATTCCCAAATAAGACATATACAAAATACCTCAGTTATGCAAATATCTTTATTACTGCAAATTTGTCTACAATGGCGACTTCACGAATTTAGCCCAATTGTGAATCTTGGTTGAATCCACCCTTGGAAAGAGTTAGGTTTTCATTATTGAAGGTTTCCATCCTTAGAGATCATCTCATATAAAGCATCATACAAATTCATCATATCCAAAACCATGCCTTACTACAGCTCAAAACTATTGGAGTTGATGAAAAACAACCCACAGCTCCCAAGAACACCAGCATGCAAACACCTGTCACAGAAAGAGAGAAACAAACAGCTATGGAGACCTGAATGTATGATCTACGAGAGAGGAGAAATCCTTGATGTGCAAAAATAAAAGTTGCAAATCAAATAATGAATTGTCAGAAAAGGTTACAAAGTGTTATGAGATCAATCCTTATAAAAGGAGATCAGATTACCTAAAAAGGTAAAACCCTAGGTTTCATAATAATAATTAATAAAGCAATTAATTATTATATGCCTAAAGTTTAACTTAAGTCGAAAGAGGTAATAAGTGATTTAATAATTGAATCAATATGATTCAATTAATAAGCAAACACTTTATTACTCTAACACCCCCCCTTAAGATAAACTTTGGGAGAAGCTAAAAACCTAGAAAGAATTACTGAAAGCAAATGGGTCCCGGCAACAAAAGGCCTGATCAGGTACCCAAGTACAAAAGAGTCTATAAAGCGGAGAAATAGAGAAAACCACATGGGAAAAACTCTACTTCAAAAAGAGACCAAGATTAGTCTGAAGGACTGAAGAAGCCTCCAAAATTAGGAATGTTCCAGAAAATAGGAACAAAGATGAACATGTACAACATCATTGAAGCAAGAAACTGCAAACTTTGTCAAGAAGCAATTGCTGATCTGAAGATCCTCCACTGAAATATGACCAGGTAGAAAAGACTGTAATTTGCATGAGTGCCCGCAAATGACACTACTCGAATCAGGAGGCAAACAAAGGCAAACACCTGAATTCGAAGATACAGATGGCACAAACACCAAAAGTCGGAAGAGCTGATCAATCAAAGCTGGAAGAGTGCGTCCAAAAACAAGAAAGAAAGAGTGTCCATATGGTAAATGATCCATCTCACCGGAATGCATAGGTACCCAGCCACTGCAACCGCCTAGTACATAGAATCAAATATTGAATACATAGCTCACACTATCGAACCAAGGAAGAATTAGAACCAACAGTAGAAACCTCCCCATACTGCTGACAAAGGAGTAATGACAGGTACACTGAAAAGATTGTCCAATATGAACTGCATGATGAAGAAGAATTTGAAACATCGAATGTGCAGAGAGAGTACAAACACAGATAGAGATACCTGAGGCTAATGTCGTTGGAGGAACGCTTACATGACAAAAGAAGATGGCAAACAAAGGCAAACATCAACCCCCTTGGCACTTTTCAATGGAGTGCAAGTACAAAGAGCACAAACATTGGCAAGATCCCATACATGCAATAGAATGGCACTTTATCTCAGTGCGTGTGCATAAAATAATGCTACAAAAGTGAAGTATACACTGCTCAAAGAAGAGCGAAGGCTGCTGAAACAAAAGAACAGCCTAAGACGAGTCATCCCTCAAAGAGAAGAGATCCTAGGACTTGTAACATCCAAGATATCCACTAGACTGCAAAAATGCAAGAATTTGAATAAATGAACTTGGGGCAGAATCTGGAAAAATGACTCACAACACTGAAAAAATCTATGAACAATCTTTCCAACGATATATCGTTTTCCCAAAATGGAGTCTGGATGAGCAAGATAGAGCTCCTGGAGTGCAGAACTGAACATCTGGCTTTGACAGTGAAAAACACCATCAAAAAAGAAAAAACAGAAAATCAAACCTGCAGATCTGGAAAGAGCTCGGAATCAGCTTTCTGATGATATCTCGTTTGCCAAATTTCGACACCGTATGCTCAAGATATGAGCAAAAAACCAACAGCTGTGCTGGAGGGCCCAAAGGTGTCTGGAAGGATCTGAGGATGGGTGACGTCAGCAAAAGGACAAAATCACACATGTAACCATCAAATCTGATAAAAGCTTAGAGTTTTTCGGCAATATCTCATTTTTCGAAAATAGAGCCCGGATGCAAGAGAAATGGATCTCAGAATGCAGGAGGTTTGAAATGCCGAGAGCCTAGAAAACATCTAACTTTGACAACAAAAAATGGCAAAATCTCGAAACCATACCAGTAAAAATGGATCGAGCTTGGAACCAACTTTCCGACGGTATATTGCACTCCCAATTTTGATCCCAGATGCCCAAGATATTTGCAAAAATTCACCTCCCTATCTGAATTGCAAAATAGAATCATCAAAGCCAAAATAAATGGCTTAAAAGCCAACTAACCACTAGCGGTCTGCAAACTGCGGCGGTAACCACTGCGGAAACCGTCAGCGGTTCCTGCTGGCGGAGCTGTTAGTGGTGCCGCTAGCAGTGGCGTTCGGGTGGCTCTGCGGGATTTTTTTTGAATCCATACTGTCTCGATCCGTGTGCCAGGCCGTATGCCCTGGTACACAATTTTTTTTGCGTTGAAGGCCAACTTGTCCAAAATCGACAAATTTTATATGGATTTTGGGTATCTCGGACGCTCCAGACGCAACCATGATGTCCGTTTGGGCAAGAAGTGCTCCAAAAAATAGTGATCGCATTGGGATCCATGCCGGGGCCGATTGTAAAAGTTTTTCTCATAGATTCCAACTTTGTCCAAATTGGACAAATTTTATATGGATCTTAGGGTTCTTGGATGCTGTGAACACAACCGTGAGGTCCGTTTGAAGCCAAGATGACCAGAAAAATAGGTCCCCCCCAGATCTGACAGGAAACCCTCTGAAAACGCAGATGTGACGAACACGGTCAAATCTCTCAGGAAGAGGACAGGGGCAAGCAGATTTGAAGCTCTGATACCATATTGGAGTTAATGGAAAACAACCCACAGCTCCCAAGAACACCTGCACGCAAACACCTGTCACAGAAAGAGAAAGAAGCAAATAGCTATGGAGACCTGAACGTATGGATCCACGAGAGAGGAGAAATCTTTGATGTGCAAAAATAAAAGTTGCAAATCAAATAATGAATTGTCAGAAAAGGTTACAAAGTGTTATGAGATCAATCATTATAAAAGGAGATCAGAAAACCTAAAAAGGTAAAACCCTAGGTTGCATAATAATAATTAATAAAGCAATTAATTATTATATGCCTAAAGTTTAGCTTAAGTCTAAAGAGGTAAAAAGTGACTTAATAATTGAATCAATACGATTCAATTAATAAGCAAACACTTTATTACTCTAACAAAAACATCTCCTTATAAAGACCTCCAGACATATGTAGAAGATTAGGCCACATTTAATATTTGCAAGGCCTCATTTAATATGTCACAATCGAAGAACTCTATTTAATAATGTGACTGTTTTAATATTTCATTATCTTCACCTTCACTTTATTTTTAATTTAAGTCATCATTTTGAAATAATAGTAATTTTTGGACAACTTAATCACTTAATTTCTAAGAAGCTGGATTTGCACCTTGGCCCCTTGAACCGGGTCCGGGTTCGGATTTGCGGACCGGTCCGTGCCGGATCCAGGCAGGGTTCGTGCATGGACCTGTGGGTCCACGCACAGACCCTGCTTGGATCCACCGCGAACCCGGGGGGATCCAGTGCGAATCCTCGAGGATCCCGCACGGATCTATGCGAATCCCCAGGGACTCACGACCTATGAAGGCATAAAGAACTTAATATGCCATTTTTGATTTTTTTTTTTCATCTAACCCTAAATTGACCCAATTTCTTATACTTTAAGTTATATTTGTATAAATACTTTCCAGGATGTTTGAGATAGGTTCCAGCTTCATAGGAGTTAAGATGCAAATTCTAGATTTTGGGGGTTTTCGAAAAATTACAGACTTAGCCAAATTTTAGGATTCAACAAGCCTTCAGCAGGGTTACCTCCCACAATCCATCATAGCTTTCTAAGGTCAAACTGAAGCTGGCAAAATGATTCTCAAAGGGTTTTAACTCGTTTTATCACAAATCACTTGGTTTCGACCCCATCTCTATGACAAACTTAGCTTAGCTCTCGCCCAAATCCCAGACAGACATGACTTCCCAATAGGCCAAAATCACTCAAACCTCATTTGCCGAACCTAGGGACTTGGAAACAGCCACCAACAAAGACTACCTAAGACCTAGTTATGAAGACTTTGACATTTGGCATTGATCAATGATCAAGCATCATAGATTCATAGTATGAAATGATTTAGTTTTAGAATTATGTATATTTCTCTTATATTTTTGGATATATAATGCATATATATATACACACACACACACACACAAATCCATAATTGGAAATTTTTTTTTTTTATGAATCCACGAACCGGATTCTCGAACCCGAATCCGAACCAGCAACTTAGCTTAATTTAACTAAGTCACTTTATAAAAAATTTGGGTACATAACATTCCAGATGAATGTACAAAGTTACAAGGCAACCTTGCTCTAGCGCAACATGAGGTGGGCCTAGAAGATAATATATCATTTCATAGTCTATTTTATGATTTCTAGTCTCCTAATTATTTAGTACTAAGGAAGGGATATCTGGCCATTCATTTTCCTTCCATAATTCATTTGAAGGGTCATGTTATGATTCAAGGTTGTCTAAATATTGAATCGAAATATGCCTTTGGCTCTTTGGTGCAGGAGCACCCAGGCCAACTCGTGATCAGTACCAACCAAAAAACAAATATCGTATTCTCCTTGCGTGTGCCAAATATGGAGCTCTGGAAAACAGTAAGAACATCCATCAAAGTATGAAGAGTATTGAATTTGGTCACATGTAGTTGCCACTGCCTTATGAAAAGCATTTCTACAAAATGTGGAAGCATAGACAGGGCATGCGGACCTGTTGACAGAACACCTTCAAAGAACCATTGGTTGCAGTTAATGCAGGATATGCATAAAATGGATTTGGCGAGAAGTTTTCAATGCTTTCAAGTAAATAAATTGGCAGGTGTAAAGTCAAATTCCACAACCTCCGCCAACATCTCCCTAGCCCGTGCAAATGGGAGCTTTAAAACAGAGTTTGGACTTCCATCAAAGTGCAGTAGATAAGGGAATTATTTCAAATGTTATAATGTCCAAAAAATGTGGAATTACAGACAACACATTTTAATGGTTGATAAAATGCCTTTAAAAAAATGTGTTTCAAAATAATTGCAGGATATGCATGCAATATTGGCAGGCAAAAAGAAGCCAAAACCCCACAATCTTGAGATGCTTGGCAGTTACCTCATAATGCTGTGAGATTATGAAAGGAGGCGGTTCAGGAAACAAACTAAATGCCTTGGAAAGAGACAAGGAGAGGGAGTTGAGGGCTACTTTGCCTGAGAGCAAGGAACGAAGGAGTGTTGCATAAACATTTGAAGGAGCAGCAAGCACAAGAGGTTGAGAGGGGAGTTTTGAAGGCTAGGCAAGAGGAAGGGGGCATTGATAGAGTATAGAGGGGAAGGAAGAGGTCTGCATGGAGATGGCTGGGAGGCTGGCATAGGAATGGCAGCACAGTAGAAGAGGAAGAGTGGTGTGTGTGAGGCTGAGTTCATGAGGGACTGCTGGCTGTGTGAAGAGAGGAGTGGTCTCAGAATGCAAGGCAAGGAAGAGATTGGTCTGTTGTTTTGAATGTAAATGGTGAATAAATTATATTGTTTTATTTTTACCATCCACATTGTTTGGTTGTGAGACTGCTGAGTTTGAGAGGTCATAAATCTGAAACATTATGTTGCAGATTCGATGAGAAGAGAATTGTTAACAAAACTGTTTCTTTGTTGCAATCTATTGTTGATTTGAAAGTAGAGTCTTTGCATTAATTTTTTTTGTGTTAGTAAGATAAGAAGTTGCGGGCAAGAGGCTCTCTTTCATCAAATGGTATCAAAGCCGGCAGTCTGGAGTGTGTGGACAGAAAAACGAACATGAGGCAGTCTGCAGCAGGTAAATAGATCGCCGACTGTGAGGCAGTTTGCATGTGAAGGTGAGAAGCAGTTGTGGAGAGTTCAAAAGAATTGTTGGAAGTGTGTGGATTCCTGAGCGATTGAGAGCTTGAAGCCACAAGGAAAAGTGAAAGTGAGTGAAAGATTGCAGCAATTGAGAATAGGATGAGTTCAAAGAAGAGGAAGATGAAGTGGGTCATGAGGAGGCCTACGAAGATTTTGTTCTTGGAATGATATTGGGAAGAGAGTTATGGGATGTGGAGAATCCCAATAGAAAGTGACAATTGCAGCCGGAAGGCAAAAGAAGTAAGAGCAGCCCACACCCTTCCATCCCTCAGTCCATCTTGGAGGCCTATGAAGATTTTGTTCTTGGAACAATATTGGGAAGAGAGTTATGGGATGTGGAGAATCCCAATAGAAAGTGCCAATTGCAGCCGGAAGGTGAAAGAAGTAAGAGAAGCCCACACCCTTCCGTCCTTCAGTCCATCTTGGAGGATGGCCAACCTCAATTGAGCCCAAGAGCATGGAAGGCCGGTCTTCCATTCCACCTCTTGGCCGACAAGCATGGAAGGCTGGCCATCCATTCCATCTTGGGGTTGTATACTCGATAAGATTGTGAAGGCCGGTCTTCCTTCATCTCTCGTGAACTCACAAGGATGGCCATCCTTCCTATTTGCAATTCGTTTCTCTAAATTCAGAAGGATCTATCATACCAATCTTCCATTGCACGTTTATATTTAACAGAGCATTTAGATTAGTCACAAAGATCGATAATTTCTACAAGTATCTCTACTGCATGAACACATATGCATAGATATATAACTCTACTGATTTATCTGCTTTATCTCTTAATTAGTTTGCTGCTAATATTAATTACAGTTCTGATTTCAATTTTGGTTCTGCTTATTTTTCTTGATCGTTGGATGCCCCCTCTCAAAGGAAACTGCCTTCTTTTTATATTTTCAATTGACGGGGGTCATACTCTTTGACTTGGAAGGTATGTATCCTTCCAAAGAGAATCACTGCCCTGATGTAGTTTGCTACTGTTCATTAACATTATTCCAAACATTGCCGACCCTACTTAGCATCAGATTATTATTTATTAATTCTATTCTTTAAGTGATTGGAGTTTATGGTGAAGTGTCCCTTGATGCTAATCGGTGCTTTTAATCAATCAATATCTGCTTAAACTCTTACTTGTTAAGACACACACCTCTTGGAGAATTGTTGTCCATAGTCTACCACTCCTCTTTGGTGTTTTTTTCTTGGGATAAATGATTCTAAGGCTGGGATCTGAGCCTATATGGTGGGGGCATGACATGAAGACCGCTCTCCCTTAGTGGCAAAGAAGCAGACGTAACAGCATTTCTTTACTACCACCATATAATTTACTTATCTCAGCTCTATATTTCAAGTTTTGTGCCAAATTTTCACATATTCTACATCTTTGTATTACATATGGAGGAGGTGGGCATTAGCTCTGGCAATGCTGCCTTGAAAGTCAATTTTACAACTATGGCAGTTTGACAACCTAGTCCCGTCAAATGTCTCAAGCTTTAGTTGTAACTTAGTTGCAAATTATATTAAAGGGGACTTATGATCAAAGGGACCCTTAGCATACTTTTTTAACATTATGGAAGGACAACTAACATTTTCACTCCCAACGGAACTAGTGGCTTCATTTTCTGCTTTTGTGCTTTCATCAGGTGCATAATCGGATTCAATTTCAGCTTCTTTAACCTCAACCTCACTCATGCTGTGGCTCATTGAGATACTGCACAAAATGATTTAAAATTTTTAAGTTTATGTTTTAAAAATTAAAATTCAGACCATGCATAATGCAAAGTGATTAAGCTATAAGGATTTTTCTGTTTCTTTTTATTAGTTGACATCATACAAAGCATAGAAACAGAGGATACACAAATAGGGATCTTTTTTGTTCTTAACCTTTGTCAAACAGGATTTGACTTTTTCTTTTCTTACTTTAGGTTACACAGTACATAAATAGAGGACACATAAAAGTTGAAGCCCTAACTTGACAAAATGAGAAAAATGATCTAAATAATAAATATTGCTGTTCTTATTTTTATTTTTAAATTGGTCATTGTTCATTTGTAAAATTCAAATAATGAATTTAAATTGAAGTTTGCAACAATGTAAATGTAAACTTCTAAATTAATTTTTAAATTATCGACTAAAATTAGTAATTACTAATTAGTTACTTAATTGAACAATAAAAAAAAACAGTCATGAAGGAAGCCTACCTTTATGCTGGAATAATACTTTGAATCCTTTGATTCAAGGGTGGATTGTTGTCACTTTCCGTCTTGCTCTTCTTCTCACTATTCCTAAATCCTAATGCCTTCACTTGCAATCTTTTTCACTCTTGGAGCTGCTTGTTGCAACATTCAACTTTGTTGTTGAAACTTTGGAGTGAGGTGGGATGGGGCCTAGATGCCTATTTTTAAGTTTCTTTGTGAGTGTTTAGGGTTTGGGTGGGGTCCATAGGTCATAAGTGTTAGGACTTGTTGCACACTTTTCAAGAAAACTTTTTGATTTCTTTTTTAAAATCAACGTTTGTAGGACAAGTATTGAGATCCAATGCTTGACAATCTGCAATTGCTGAGGAAAGCAATGGACCTGTTTACACCTCGAAATAAAGGTTGAATAATGAATTGGAATTTGAAGGCTGGGACTAGGAGTCCTACCGGTGACTCTTTAAGAAGATAATTTTGTTGATTCATCTCTCTAATGAATAGTGCTACACCACTGATCCTCATATTGAATAAGAGCTCATAAAGATGGTGGAGTTTCTTTGAAGAAACATTAAAACCTGCCACAGATCTAATAGTACAATGGACACCAAAAGTGCCCATCTGTTTGTGGTTCATTGTTGCAAAGTGTGCAAGTATATCGATTGCTGGAAATATAATACTTAATCTCCTGCAGAGGTGATGAGAGCACAACTGCAAATTGGCCCAAGGGGAATCTCAAATGAGCAAATCAAATGAGAACATAATGTACTTTGGGAAGAATAATGCTACCATCTTCAATTTGGAGATAATGCTCAATGTAGTTATGTATTTTATCAACAATTGTTGTACTGGTTCTGTTCAAGTTTAGCTTTAAAGTTTAAAGATCTCATCTCCTATGCCTCTTTGGATCTCTCTTTTGACATATGAGGAAAATTAAAGACACATGCTAGGCATTCCAAACATAGCTTTATGGATTATTGGAGAGTCTTGAACAGATATCCATTATGTGCAATTGTTGTAGGTGTCAAACATCTTAGTCTATGAAACATCATTAAAAACCTGAAATATAAAAAAGATGAATGCTAAATTCAGTCAGAAAAATTGGATGTGGAATTGACCATATTACCCACCAAGTTTTGGAAAGATGGAAATGAGAGAAATATTAACTCGATCCTAACTAGCATTGTGAAATCTAGGACCCCAAACCTTACAGTTGTAGAAAATTGTTTGTGTAACTAGAGCTCAGAAGATGTACAATTTTGCTTTTGCATCATGAAATTGGAACCAAAAGCATTATCTTTTAACTGTACTAAGTGCAAAATAACTCTTTCACAATTTCTCTTTTGCAGCATGAAGCACAATCAGGTGAGGTCCATGAAAGGCATATCAAGGTAGGTGTAAAAGGAAACCAAATTAACCAGACTTTGTGAGTAAGGTTAGTTGTCGACGTGTCCATAGTTGTATTGAAAACCATGTTCTTTCTTTTACTCAGGTTCACAAGTAGACCATGAGCATTACAAAATGAAGCTCAGAATATCAAAATGTTGGTGTAGGTCTGCAACAGTATGTGACCTATAGATAATAAAATAGTGATGAATATATTGTAATCATATATTACAAACATCATCTATTTTCCTGGAATTTTTTCTTTAAGTCATCTATGAAGAGACCAATAAGAGTAGGTGAAAGAAGACAACTCTGGTTAATACAAATGCTGCTATTGATATCACTTCTAAAAACAGTAGGAATGCGAACCTGGCAATAGAACCTATATTAGGCTTTATATCATTTTGTTTCTCTTTTAAATGTGCTGTTGGCATTTCGAAAGGACATCTCTTAAAATGACATTACCGGAACCAAACACTATTTTTAATTGAACACGAACAGTGTGAAAATAGATATGTCAGTACTTCTGACGGAGATAACACAGATTATCTTTTTCAACTTTTGACTTATACTAAACTGTCGGATATGATGATATTTATGAAACCCTATTGGGGAAGTGGCAGTGAAGAACCATATTTTTCTTGCAACATTCAATCTGTTTTGAGAGAATGACACTCTATCTGCAGATCAAGTTCAGACATCAATTCTTTAATCTATTTAGCAGAGAAAACTTGCCGAAGCATCTACTTTCATGAAGATCTTATGTAACAGAATAAATAACATTACTATGAAATATGAGTAGTGTTACAACTTGAATAGTCATGTTGTATATCTACTGATTATTGTTGACAGAGGTATAAGTTTTTGATATGCGCTGGTATGGTATACATGAAAGACTTCGATTTATGCAATCAAGTTATTCTCAATTTCTTGATTGTAAATGACTGGATCATTAATGGAGGGGTTCTTTTCTATTTTTGTTTAGCACAGCTCATGTTTCTGCTCCAAGATTTTGAATTAGATAGAGTATTGATTAGTAACTTATTTTTTGATGAAGCAATAAACTCTTTAACTATTCTTGTTGAAAATCTATACTAACATGGTGCTTCTGTTTTCAGTCACATACGAGAAGAGCTATCCAAGCAGAATTCAGAAACTTCGGATCTTACAAATAAGCTTAACAGGGTAAGCCTGTATTGCCAAGTGCCATGTATTCAGGATTACGAGTAAACTATTATCTGGATCAGGTTTTCATGGGTTAATGAGTCTTTCTAATATGCCTTTTCTCAAGTTACTTATGAACAGGAGATTCATGCTTTAAAGGCGCAACTAGAAGCTGGCAAGTATGAAGTGATCAAATACTGTATAGGTCAGTCTATGCATGAGTTTCTTGCTCTGGACATGTTGTGCGTTAATATGTACTGTTGATAAAGGGAAACAAAAAGTATAAAAAGCCAGACAGATCAAGTATTTCAATATTTTCCTTCACTGAACTAAATATTTGTTTGGTTGTTAATACAGGAACTGTTGTCTCTGTAACTGCTGTTGGCCTTGGTTTATTGCGAATACTGAAGTAATTAAAAACGGTGAAGAAGTTTGATGAGAACAAATCTGATTTCCATTGTAAGAGCCTAGGAGTTAGGATTGTGTGAATTTGAATCAATTCTTTGGAATTTGAGATGTTCAATATTCAAAATTGGGCTTGTTTGTATTCCATTCCTTATGGTTGTACTGGAATTTTGAAATAATGGAGGGTTCCCTGATGAGACTGGGTCTGCTAAAGTTTATCAGAAATGAGAGCACTGTGTTAGCACTTAAATATGCAGATGGTTGAAATATTCAGAAATTTATTGAACTTGTGACTCATGCATTCCCAACAGCTGCATCTAGCAAAATTTAAATGCTAAGGTACTAAGGCCTTGAGCCTTCTTCTCTTTGAGTATAAAACTCACGCAGGTTTACCTTTCAAATGCTTCTACAAAGCATAATAAAATTGATCTATGTACTTGACATAACCAATGCAGCTCACAACATACAAATAAAAGTAAATGGATATAATTTCTTGATCAAATGATGGTGAACAGATGCAAATCAAACTAAACTAGTGCCCTATCCATTGGGTTAGAGTCAAAATTGAACATCTACAGAATCCTATTAACATAAAGATACTGAAATTCAAATAAATTGCCTAACAATTCATTCTCCCAATTCCCAACCCTGTCATCAGATTCATGTATTGACTTTCAAATCCCAGAGACCTCCCTGAAGGTTTTACTCTCTCCTTGAGAGAAACTCGAGTTCAGCCCCTATATTCACCTTGTGAAAAATGCATTAAACTAGCCTTACTAATTAATGCATAAGAAATTCAAAGCATCCATACACAAAGACAATCAGAAATGGCAACGAAACTTCAGTATGTTTGTATTAATTTTCAGCTGTATCCATTACAATTTTAGCAAAAACATCAAAGAAAGTCAGGATCTATATTTAGTCTTCTTTACAAAAAACTTCGACCACCCCTAGCAAAAGAGCAAAACTTGCTATATATACCCACAACCATCTTGGAATCCTCAAAAGGATGCAACAAGCTTCGGATGGCTGGGAAAACGACTTGCACAAAAGACAAAAAGTACAAACTAAAGACAGCGACTGGAACAACAGAAATTAGTTTACAACTACTAACAAGTTTACAAGTGGCACCTTTGTCTGAGGATATTTCAGAGCAGTTACTTTGATTTGTAGCATGAATGATGACCGCCATTACAGGCTAACTTACATCATCCTATGTTTGAAACATGCTCTCCCTCGAATTCTAGATCAAGTGCCATGTGTGTCCTACTCCTCTTCCTCTGCCTGTAGCTCCTGGACAGCTGGTTTCTTCTTCTTTTTCTTTGCCATTTTGCCCCAAGCTGTCACATCATCATTAGATGGCCAATTGTAATCCTGCAGCTCCTGTAATGATTTGATATGTAGGTCCCACTTTGAATTAGTTATAGTTTTAACCTCTGCAACAAATCGTATGCAATCACCTTCAACTTTGAACAAATTGTCAATTATTCCATTGCACCCATCCATATCTAAAACATTATCACCATTGAGGAGAGCCTCTTGCCTAATCACCAACTGATCCATTGATGTCTTCCATTTATCCAAACTAACTACACTTCCATCATTTGCAAAAACAGAAGGTAAAAACTTATTGTAGTCCTTATCAAAAATAGCCAGCTTGGCCCTCACTTGATTGGACTTTCCCTTGAAAAACTTTGAAATAGAAATAACCAACCCAATCTTTTCATAAACCTCAGTTACCACCTCAGAGATATTAGGCCTATGTTCTTGCAAACCAATAAGTTAATCAAGTAACAAACTCCTCCCGGACCAAATGTTGTGAAGTGGCTCCAAAGTAGCCAGTGACTCATTCACTTTATCATTTGTCTTATGCAACATGATAACTGACTGATGGACTGATTCCATCTTTTCTTTTATCTTGTTCTGCCTATGTTGCACAACACCAGTCATAGTTTCCAGGGCTGCTTCTAGTCTGATTTTCTTTAGATCTTCCACTGGATGGTCAGGGACCTCAGCCTCAGGCTGAGGAGGGGCTTCAATTTGCAAAGGTAGGGGAGGCACTATTTTAACTGCTTCTTCAAGTTTTGCCTTTAATTCGTCCAATTCACCTTCCATTTTCTTGATCAACATAAGTTTTAAATCCCTATCTTTTGCAACCCTCATTGAGTTCTCAAACAACTTATTATACCTCTCAGACAATTGAATAGTTTTGGCTTCATTGAGGTGAGCCAAATGGGTTATTGCCTTCGACACCTCTAGATCAGTGGTATTTTGGACGGACCAGACAATCTTGTTACCTTCCATTTTGTCTTCAATGCTTACTAGAGATGGTTTCTGAGTTCTTGGGGCCAAAGACCAAAGTGCAACAACTTGTGACTTAGGGTCATAACCACTCCCTTTGATCATGTCATCAATATGCACTTCATACGACAAGCTTCCCTTTGGTTGTTTTCTAATTTGGTCAATGATAAAGGCAGAAGTCAAATCCCATCTGGGAGTCAGAAGCATGCCACTTGTTTTAACCATTTCTCTTGCTTCCTCCACAGTGATCCTCTCAAGACTGGGATCATATGATGTAAGAGCCCTAAGAGTCTCTTCACTTGGTTCCATACCTTCAGGCAAGGACCTCTTCACTTCCTCCCATTTCCTCCAGATAAGGAAATCTTTGAATTCTTTGCTTTGGAGAAACTAGTCATCACTGAGAAATTCTTCTTGGTATAATTCTCTTTCATCCTGTCCCAACAATAAGGCCAAGTCCCCTGTTTCTTGTGTCGCCATCTTCTTTCCTTCCCTGATAGCCTTTCTCAATTTATGGTGATAGGCCCTCTTACCAGGCACAAGAACTGAAGCATTGTCCAATACCTTCTTTTGTTTCTTCTTCTTACAAGGTTCACCAACCTCAATTCTTTGTTTTTTCAATGGTGGCTCTGAGATAGCCTCCACCTCCGTTGATTCTTGGGTTAAGTCAATAATTGGTCCTTCCCCTGCTGGAGGTGGACTGCTACCTTCCTGTGATTCATCGGTGAATTCTTCATGTTCAGAGGTGGAATAGTTCCTCGGCACCTCCAACTTCTCCTCAATTAGCCCTTCCAACTGGCTAGATAGGGGACCATGCATTTCTATCATTTTTTCCATTCTTTGCAAGTATGAGAGTTCAGGGAAAAAACCACCAAAAGGAATTCCAGCATTCTTCAATTGAGTCTCCAAGTCTAGTAAGTCAAAATACTTACTCCATCTTCTCTTTTGTTCATCAAAGTCCAGCACATTTCTTATTACATCCTCCTCATCAAGGGCCTCATGCTCTCTAATTGTTCCAATGCTAGGAATCAAAGTCATCCTAGCCACTTTGATGAAACCCTCAGAATCAACATACCGGCAGGTACCCGCAGTCATCTTGAAATGATTGAGCCAGCCATTGACTTGATCCATTGCCCTTTTTCCAATCAAAAAGCTATCAACCCTGAATTGCCGGGGTGTGAAAGTACCTTTCCTATGAGGCCCTAGGTGCTCTTTGTCAGTCCACATTAATTGCCAAATAAACTCCATCATGGCTACCCTAGGAGGTACATATCTTGGAAGCAGGTGTGGGGGCTGAGGGCACCCATATACTCTGATAACTGTGGAATTGTTCCCCAGGTAGAAATCTCCCCAATTGTGGTTTCCTGGCCAATTGTCCTCATATTGCAATGGTCTTAAAACCCTCAACATCCTAGTTGGCAACCTCACAACATTTGTGCCTAACATTTCAAGTATTGGATGGACAAAGTAATTCTGAAAAATGGAAAAGTCACAGTCATTGGATGTGATATTCCAGACCCTCAACCAATACTGCACTGGGTTAGGAGTACCCTTAAAATGGGCCTTAATCTTCAATACCCTTGCATCAAAATCAGTAACATGGTGGTACAGAATCAAATGCATAAGAAGGGAGTAATGCATGAACCTAATAGGCCTTTTCCTTAGTTGCCGATTCAGGTTCGGGGACGGATTCGGGTTCGCGAATCCGGTTCGTGGATTCGTGAAATTTTTTTTTCCGTTTTGGATTCGTGAGGATTCGTGAGTATATATATATATATATATATATATATATATATATATATATATATATATATATATGCATTATAAATTTATATATCAAAAAATATAAGAGAAATATACATAATTCTAAAACTAAATCATTTCATACTATGAGTATGAATCTATGATGCTTGATCATTAAAACTTCAAATAGCATACTTGATCATTGATCTATGATTCTATGTTGACAATTCTAAAGAAAATCAGCACATTGAATTATATTACTGAATTACAAAATGACATTTCAAAATATTGTTCATTAAAGTTTGAGACATGATTCAATGTTCAATGGTTCATCAATCAAATGGATTATCAAAAAAATCTGGATCAATGGGGTCTCCAGTAGCTGCAAGTGTTTGATCAAAATCATCATTAATGGAACCCAAAGTTCCACTAGCACTAGAGGGTGCTGTCTCATCATCATCATCATCACCATCATAATCCACATCAGCCAAAGTGCTTCTAGCAAGATCGTGAATGGTCATATCTAGGTCAGCAGATTCGGGTGCTACATCCCAAAGCTTCATTGGCCCCTTCTTGTACTTTGGATCCTTCCGTGATAGGAGATGCAAGTTGTTGTGAACATACACCAAATCTTTTGCTTTTTTTGCAGCCAACCGGTTACACTTGACTGAGTGGATAAAGGAGTAAGTACTCCAATTCCGCTCAGTGGTAGAAGAGCTCGCAACCTAGAGAGAAAACCAACAAAATTAAAAAAATACAAGATAAATTGAAGAGCGTTAAGTATTAAATTCTAAAATGCAAGTGACAAAACAAAAAGAAAAAAAAAGTTAAACCTTAAAAACTTGTGATAGAACCTTAATCGCAAGAGGTTGGAGGTATAGATAATCTTGCCCATGAAGATACCACCATGTAACAGCATCCATTTTGCTTTGGTCATTGATAGCAGTAGGGTGGAGATCTCTTCCTGAGATAAATGATCCAAATTCTCTCCTAACACTTACCCCAATATCTGGATCGTGGAAGATTTTATCAAATGCCTTCTTATACCCACTGGCAACCTCAGCATCTCTATATGGTGCCACTCTACCTGGAATACCAAGTACTTGTGCGCTATAGTACCTAGGAGAAAGAGCATATGCTAGGAGGTGCAATGGTGTGGTCATCTTGTTCCAACGATGAAGAACCATTGCTTCCACCTTTTTGTATAAGGTGTCCTTAGAATCATTCTCTCTCCTATGTATGACCTGGGATATCAAATGAAGTTCATGTAAGTTATCATTATGTCAATTTTGAATTTAAATAACTCTCAATAAACAAAGATAAAGGAATGTATTAAATTTATAACTTACCATTTTTTTATCTTCTCCAACATTGTGTCCATGCTATCATAGATATCCCCCAAGCATGGTAAATCAGTGTCGGCAAATCGAAGCATAGACATGATGGGATCAGTGAATTCCAAGACATACTCCACACGAGTCCACCAATCATCATCTAATATCAATGCCTTCACCTTTTGGGCCCTGACTGTACTGGACTGCTTTCAGATGCTCCATTGGTTACTAATAACCATTTGTGATAAGGCCTCCTTCACCTTGACAAGCCGTCTCAACACAATTGTGTGAGAGGCAAACCGGGTTTCAGCCACCTAAAACATGTTAGTAGAAAGTTAAAACATGACATAAAAATTATAAAATGATAAATGAAACTAAATAAGTTATAAATTAAATTTTAAAATTTACCTTCAACAATTCCAATTTTGAGGAAGTTCTGAAAATTGCTTGTGACATATGGTGATTTGTCACAAACATTTGAATCTCCTCACCCTCCTCATACACCTGTTTCACCTAGTCTATTTCGGTGCCAATTGCCTTCATCACTAGATTGAGAGAATGGACGGTGCACGGTGTCCAAAAGATGTGATCATATCTAGCCTCTATCAAAGCACCTGCAGCCTTGCAAACTTTTGCATTGTCCGTAATTACTTGGACAACATTGTGATGACCCATGGACTCTATGGATTCAATGAGAATCTGGGCAATGAACTCTGCATTTTTAAGTTCGCCTTCACAGTCAACCGCCTTCAAAAACATTGACCCCTTGGAGGATACAGCAATTACATTAATTAAAGGACGGTTTTTACAATCTTTCCATCCATCTGAAACAATAGACACACCTGATTGAATCCAAGAATCTCTTATTGGTTGTAGTAGGTGCTCTACATTTTTTCTCTCATTTTGTAATATGGTGGTGCGCAACTTTTCATATTTAGGGCCACGGTAACCAGAAGGTGCTTCATTTATTCCTTCACACATGTCACTAAAATAAGGTGATCTCACAAAGTTGAATGGAATACCATTTGCAAAGAGGCAACGTCCAACTTTGGCATCAACAATTTTTCTTAATTCAATTTGAAATCCCCTCTCTAATGGGCCTCTTTTGCGGGGGGTGTTGTGTGGTTGATCTACATCTTCATCCCTAGAAGGCATAGGCAAGAATGGATGTGATCTAGATTGCATTTGAGTGGGTGGCTGCATTGTTTTCTGTTTACTGATATAAGAAACTTGTTTCCCTTTTGCACATATTCTGTCAGCTTCTTGTTCTTTTACCAAAGCTGCTATTTGTGCAGCTGGCAATCCCTTCCTATCTTCCCCCTCACACATGTTAATCCCTTGACCCGCAGGGCCTAAAAGATGATATTTTACCCGGGAGTAGGAGCTTCTATATTGTATTTTGCAAAAATTACATTTCCATACATACCCCCCACCTCCAACACATTGAGAAATTCTTGTGGTGTGTCTCCACAAAGGAGACCCTTTATCAATTTTAAATCTTTGAGATCCCTCCCCACCCACTGAACCTTGACTACTCATTGTTGCAATCTATAACAAAAATGAAAAAAGAAAACTTCAAAACTTATACAAAATGAAAAACTTATACTTCAAGAATCAAAACTTATCAAAAAAACTTGAGAATATGGTTCAAATGCATACCTTAGTCACTCAAATAGACTGAATAGTGCTTCTTGGAAGGTGTTTGCCACTCCACAATCGAGCTCCTTCGAATTCAATCACCTCACTTCAAGCTTGCATGAATGAGAGAGCAAAATGAGAGAGAATAATAGAGAGCACAATGAGAAATAAAATGTGTTTGGAGACTCATAAAAGGGGTCGTTTTAGGGTTAGAAGTAAAAAAAATAATATAAAAATGTCTTTTTGAAGTCATTGTTTGACTTTTCAAGTTGCAAAAGCCGCGGGTCCTTGAGGATTCGCGCGGATCCGCACGAGATCCTCTTGGATCCGCTCGGATCCTCCCGGGTCCGTGACGGATCCGGGCAGGGTCCGGACCAAACCCTGCTCGGATCCGTCCCGGATCCGATGCGAATCCGGACCCGAATCAGACCCGGACCCGGATCCGGCCTTGCCAGGGCGAATCCGGCAACTAAGGCCTTTTCTTCTCCTTGACAGACACAAACCCTTCATGCATCTTGTCGATTATATACTGGATATAATCATAATCAGTGTTGGTGTGGGAATTCTGAATGTCCAGGATTATCATTAAAAGATCAGTAGGCAATTTCTCATCATCCCCATCTATTCCCAGAACCCTACACAACCCATGACACAAGAGTTTCATATAACGATTGAGGGATGCAAAAGAATAAGGGGCATTCATACCTGGCGGGAGAGGGGCTATGTACTTATCCTACTTGGGCATATGCTTGACTATATGGCTCTTTACTGACCCTATATTACTAGCATATAGGAGGAATAGAAATTGAAAGCTCTCATGAAAGACCCTCTATCTAGAGAGATAAACAAAGACTGGTCTTCACACCTAATGCATCTAGAAATGGGGTCATACAACTTAGCCAGCTCAATGATTAAGTCAACATCTAAAAACACATCGGGCACAATTAGCTTTGCCATTGTCAACACTCAGGCATTGCAAACAGGTATAGGTCTACTCCTATTATTGTAAAAATATGAGAACAAGGAAAAACCAGAACCTACAGGAGTAATAGGGTCCCTACATTTATCCATGAGATCCTCAAATGCCGTGTCGATGGCCTTCTTGTTTTGATTCGAACCAAGAAGCAGCTTGACGAACTCCTCTGAGTAATTCGGCTTTCCTTTATCCTCTCCACTCTGTTCTTTTACAGCCCCACTGGATGATGCTCCACTTGCCGCAAGATGACTCATCTTGATAGAACAGGAAATTCTCAGCTCTGCAACTTTTGCACTACTCAATTTCTGCTATGACACCAACAATCTCAACTGTCTTCATAACAACTTTGAGCACAAAAAGCAATGCTGTCCTGTCTATATACTCCAAAAATTGCGTGCGTGTGATTGCCAAATCATAGCAAATCCAGCCTAATTCACTTCTGCATTCAATTCTGCACATTACCAACCTTCAAGTCAGAGCTAGCTGTGGCGTGGATGTTGATAGGATGATTTAAAAAATCAAAAACAAGGCGCGAGAGCAATGATCATGGCTTTTTTGCATTAAAACCCTTAATTACTGATGTAAACCCTCGTTAAAACCTGATTGGACGGCTTTCTACTTTTTCCAGCTTGGTACGGTACCTTTTCCACGTCGCAACGGCTTATAACATTGATAGTACGAAAACTCAACCAGGTAGAATTCAACGACCACGCGAACAAAGGAATTCGTGATCTCTAAAAGGAATGCTAACCCAAGGTTGAATCAGGAGAACACGTGACAAGACTATTCACTTAATCTTAGAAGGACTTCATAACTCACAGCTTTACTCTAAGATTTCACGACAATCGTTGATGTCTAAGGCAATCAATGGTTCATGCTTTCCTTCTGACCTTTACTTTAACCCTTGACAATCCAACAAACAGGCGACCATTGAGTCTCGGATTCTCTGAACTATTACGTTAACCACACTTCTATTCGGAGAATGGGCGACCGAAGACTTAGCTTATTCTCAAGACCTATTCCTTAACTCATCTTTCATTTAGAGAACCCGCGAACAAAGAAAATATTACCTGAGCATTTGACCATAGTCAGCATTCAGAGAATCAGCGACTATCGTTATTTCCCAATCTCTTAATGCTTCGGTTAACCCATTGACTTATTCTGAGATCTAGCGACCAAAGCCTTCGCTTATTCGCTGAAAGGAAAACTTAACCGCATGTTGGTTGCGAGATCTGGCGAACAAACCTATTCTCTAAGTCGCTGAATGCTTTCCCAACCGTGGGTTTCAAACTGAGATTAAGAGCCAACCGTTGATCTCCAACACAATCGGTGGGTGTCATTGAATCACCCAAAGACTTTAACCATCACCTTTTTATTACGAGAATCAGCGACCATTGAAAACACATTTGACTTTTCCTTCATTCACCAAGTTGCTAAATCATTTAGAGCCTCCCTAATTAACTCTGAGATCCTGCGAACACTTTATTCGCTTAATCGCTAAAAAACTTAGGGCACTGCCACCTTTTCTTGAGATCAAGCGACAAGTGAAAACTTAAACCTCCGCCAAAGTTCATTGTCAGAGCCGCCAAACTTAGAGGGTATGAAAACATGACTCAGTCGCTAGATCGCCGAATGATTTTGAGTAGGACCCAGTCTTTGCGAGATTAAAACATAACCGCCAGATGAAGAGACAATCAACGGCGTTCGCTAGTTCGCTGAGGAAACTTGAACATGGCCGCCCGATTCAGAGAACCAGAGATAACTGCCGCGCCAAGTCGCTGAAGGTTAACATGAGACCGCCAGACATTAAGTGAAGAGGAGACTAGACAGTCGCTGGATCACTAGATGAGAACTTAACTGCAGGCCGGACTTGAAGACTTAGCGACAAACATGAAAAATGGCAAGGGCAGACAACATTCGCTAGTTCGTTGAATGAAAAAGAGACTTGAAACAATGTTAAGCGATTCAGCGAACACCTAGAGGGAAATAATCACGTGCACATATGATTTTAAGTGGCCAAAAAGGTAACGCGGAAACATAAGGATTAGGGCACACTCAAAGCCAACCAAGGAAATAACCATTTCAAAGCAAAGGTGTCAAAGGCAAGGGTTTCTTCTCAACATTATTACAACAGTTTTAGGGAAACCTAAACCCTAAACCAAACACTTTTATAGGCCAGGACACTGAAACAAGACCAAAAGCAGAGACATCAGAAAACTTGAAATATACCCAACAGACTGTACCTTTAATTACGGGCAAAAAGGAACTGAGTTTTGGTGCTGTTATGCGAATGGAGTTGGTTTTCTGGTACCAATATATTCAGGAGCCACAAATCTTTCTTCTTTGTTTTACATCAATAAAATATTAACATATGTCATAAACGCTTGACTTTTTCTTCCAACTTGTTCTTCATTTGCTCTACCTCATTGCAATGTCTTAGTGTTTATTTCACTTGGTTTTTGACCTATCTATGGTTTGAGGGCTGAGGATTTACTTAGATCTTAAAAAACATACTCTTTTGTCATATGTTACATTATATTTTCTATATTTTGATCAACAATTGAACTGTAACTGACCAAATTGAAAAATGCTTCATTCATCTAGGGTTCAAACTTACCTGATTTTCACAATGACAGATAACCATTGTAACTATAGTACAATTCTGTCTCTGACTTTTGAGAAAGGAAACGGAATAGCGTAGTCTTGTGTTAAATGACCAATGGTTTTATCTATTACTAAATAAGTGCTTATGCCTTACCGTTCTCAGTTTCTATTACACAGATTTCTGTGACATTGACCTGCATTATGTGGCCTAGGCGGGCTTCAACTAAATAATAGCATACACAGCAAAAATGGTACGGTCAATTTCTCAAAATTTTTAATTACCTGATTTTCTCAATGACAAATAACCAGTGTAACTATATTATTATTCTGTCTTTGACTGTTAAGAAAGGAAACATAATAGCCTAGCCTTGTGTTAGATGACTAATGGTTTTATCTATTACTAAGTATTTAAGCCTTACCATTCTCAGTTTCTATTACACATAGTTCTGTGACACTGACCCACATTACGTGGCCTAGGTGGGCTTCAACTGAATAATATCATACACAGCAAAAATGGTCTGATTAGTTTCTCAACTAAGAATCTATTACAACCTGATGATGCTACCACAGAAAGATACTAATATCTATGCCTATATCTCTGTTAATATAAAATAACCCTTTTTTAATCAAACTGATAAACAACAATTGTTCTGAGTTTCTGTTCTTTAAATAGACAGAATACTCAATTAAATGATTGCAGCATCAAAATCTTAAACAAGAAACTTCACATAAACTCTACTTGTTGAAAAAAGAAGAAAATATTACAAATTTGATGCCATGGTTAGGCCATTTACATATGCAATATTCATTTTATTAATGAGAGCAAGACATAATAGTCCGATGTGAACCTTGCTGCCTTAAATTCTTTGTACAATAAGATCAAATAAATGTTTGTCTGATTGTACTTAGTTTACTTCTAAAGTAAAAGATTGTAAAAATAGTTTGGTGAATCCCAACTATGCTAAGCAATTTCTTGTTAATGTAATAATCATCGGGGGTTCTACCCTTTTTTTTGTTTAGCTTGTTTTTCAGTTTCTTCAAGGTAGTTTTGTTTCTACATTTTATGTCCTCTACACCTTCAAATGTAATTTCTCTGTGTGAATAATGGAGAACAGTATTTTGGTATCTTGCTTTTCAATTATAATTCCTGGGCCTAACAGTGATATCAGAGCGGTTTTGATTAAAAATGGAAGGTTGCTGTTGAGGTAGCAAGTATTCTTATTGAATCTTATTCAAGGGTTGATTGGATTTAAAAATCCCTAAAATCTCCATTCAGTTTGTAGTATTTGTAATGTCACTGTTCCATAGAAGCCAGTCCGAATTCTTGGCTGTGATCAGCATAACTTCTTGGAATCTATCTCAAAAATCATCGGGACATCCAAGTTTATCTCTTCAATGGTATGACAAAAGTTAATGACAGAAACTTTTGCTATTAAATAAATTGTCTATTTTCATGTGAATATGAGTGATAGTAGAATGAAAAAAGATTGCATGCCCTAGTTGTCTTAGTAAACTTGTTGGCAATCTTCTTGAGCAACTATCACAATTGGCATTTCAATCGATGCCTTCCTTTATGGAGTTTATTTTTTGACGACTTCAATTTTGATGTCGTCTTTTATCAATGTTTCCTTTTATTGATTTGAACTACAACGAATATTCTATGCATACGAATATTCTATGCAAAGGCAAACTATGCTTTTTTCTGTTGTCCATATACCTAATTATTGTTTGAAAGGCATACCAGAGGCTCAAGATACAAATGCTTGCAGAATAATATCAGAAGATTCATGTACATTTGAATATTTTTGAGGTAAGTATGATGGTATTTAAGGGTTAAGCCGCTGAGGAAGACATACAACATTTGTTTGATTAAAATCAGAAGATGATGAACCATGCCTGGACAAAAGAATCTAATTGCACGGTAATTCATAGTGTCATGTTATGTATGTGGGTGTTATTGGGAAAAAGTGTGATTGTATGAGGTCTAAGGCTAACATGTTTTTACCTACAAGCATTATTGGTTGAGCCCAACTAATGTTGGATATCCTTGAGTTGTTTCTACTTTCTGCAATATGGGATCTACTCTATTTCAAGATGAAATTCTATCTTAATGGATTCGAATTGACAACTCAAATAAGGCAAAATTAATATATGAATGTTGGAGAGTGTAAACCTCAATTCATGCAATTTTGTAACCAATACATATTGCTAACAAAATAACTTAATGGGTTACAAGACCAGTTAGGAATCACACAGCAAAAAGAGGTTAAGCAAGATTTGCCTAATTCTAGTATTTCAAAAAAGCAAGCACGTTTAATCAAAAAGTCTTTGAAGAATGGTGTAGCCACAAAGGAAAAATGTTGTCTAAGCAAAAACAAAAATTTATTGAGTCAAAATTTGCTACTTCAACCACACCCATTGTGAGATTTTGGGAATCTAAGAAACCAAATGGAGGAAAATATTGGTCTGGTTACAAAGGCTTTGTGGCACTTATGTTCCAAAATATTCTAAACCCGACATATGAGTCAATATTATGTTAAGTTCAATTTGTTCAAAGTTCTAAGCAACTAAAAACAATTTGAAGCCATTGCGAGAGTTGGGAATTTGAGAAACCAAATAGATGACTTTGGTTACAAAGGCTTTGTTGACACTTATGTTTCAGAATATTCTAAACCCGACATACGAGTCAATATCATGTTAAGTCTAAATCTGCTTGCGATTATTGTGAAGTTCAAAGATAAATTTGTTCCTATTGTGGATGTCAAGGTCATTTTTTGGTAATCGCTTTTCTCTACACCATTGTTCTTCATGTAGTCAACATGCTCATGATTCATTTCATTGTGTTCAAATGGAAGTGCAAAATTCTATGTTATGTA